>JAAXCT010001483.1:0-166791 GCA_012490785.1 Eragrostis nindensis
TCATGCTGCGGTGCTTTATCTCTTCTGGTGACATGGCTTCTTCGCCGTACAAGAGCCTGAAAGGTGTGACTTGGTGGTTCTGGAAACTGTTGTGTATGCGACCGATTCACTTATGCAACTCACCATCCATTTTCCTTTCTCTGCCTTCCCGGCATTTCTTGATGCTTTCGAAGATTTGCTTGTTCGCGGTTTTCGGACGGCACCATTTGACTCTGGATGATAAACAGATGCCAAATTCACTTTGGTGCCTATGGAGTGACAGAATTCGCGGAACTCTGGTTGTTGTCAAACTGTTTTCCGTTGTCCACGGTAATTTCGGCAGGGACTCCGAACCTGCAAACTATGTTTTGCCAGAAGAACTTCTTGATTGCTGGGCCTGTGATGTTATCAATGGCTTCGCCTCTATCCATTTGGTGAAATAGTCGAGAGCTACTACGGCGTGTGTGTAATTTCCGGCAGCCGTGGGTAGAGGACCGACAATGTCAATTCCCCATCGCTGAAGTGGCCACACTGGTTGGATGAGCTGAGTGAGCTGAGCTGGGTTGTTGATTTTTCTTGAGAATTTCTGGCATGCTTCGCACGTTTTGACAAGTTGTTGGGCGTCCTGCAATGCCGAGGGCCAGTAAAAACCTTGCCGGAAAGCCTTGCCGACTAGGGCTCTGCTGGATATATGGGAGCTGCAGATTCCCTCATGAATCTCGCTGAGGAGCTTTTTCCCTTCTTCTTGATCAATGCATCTCAAGAATGGAGTGGATGTGCCGAATTTGTATAGGAACTCGTCGACGAATGCGTAATTTCTTGCTCTCTGTTTCATGCGCTTGGCCTCGATTTCTGATTCGGGCTCATAAAAATCTCGGAGATATGCCATGATGGGGGCACGCCAATCTTCGCTTGAGATGGCGTGTATCATCTTGGGTTCTTTCTCCGCCGCTTTTATGGATGGAGAACTCAGTGTTTCAAAAAAGACGCCAGGGTGGCAAAGGATCTTTCCTGGCTGCCGCTTTTGCTAGCTGATCCGCTTCACCATTCAGGTTTCTGTCAATGTATTGACAGGTGAAACCTTTGAAGTGCCTTTCCAAGTCCCGCACATGATCCAGATACCTTGCCAATAGTTCATCTCTGGCCTTGTAGGTTTTGTCGACATGCCTGGCGATGACCTGAGAGTCTGTCTTGATGATGAAGTTTTTGACACCTAATGCTCTTAGCTTTCTTACGGCGAGCAAGAGGCCCTCGTACTCTGCAACATTGTTTGTGCATTTGTCAGTGTCATGGTTGAACTGCAATCTGATCGCGTACCGCAATTTGATGCCAGATGGTGAAGTCAAAATTGCGGCAGCCCCTGCTCCAAGATGGCACCATGCGCCGTCGCAATGGATCTCCCATGGAACCTCAAAGACTGGACCCTCGGTATATGATGAGGGCTCCGTCCAATCTGCGATGAAATCCGCCAGCACCTGAGAATTTGCGGCACTTCTTGACTCGAAGTCAACAACGTGTTCTGATAATTCCGAAGCCCATTTTGTGATTCTTCCAGATGCTTCTCTATTTCTGAACATGTCGTTCAGTGGTTGATTTGTCAGCACTCGGATGGTGTGAGCTTCAAAGTAGTGCCTCAATTTTCTTGATGCCATTAGGACTGCATATGCTATCTTTTCCAGTTCGGAATAGAATCTTTTGATCCAGAAAGAGCTTCAGATACATAATATACTGGCACTTGAACTTTCATCACTTTGCCCTTCTTCTCAATTTGCTGCTCCTGCACAAGCGCGGCACATACTGCTGAGTGCGATGCTGACACATACATTAGCAGAGTTTCATTTTGTTTGGACTCGCAAAGGCAGTCATTTCCTTGAGATACTCTTTCAATTCTGCGAAAGCTTTTTTCTGCTCTAGGCCCCATTGAAAGTTATTTGCATTTCTGAGGACTTTGAAGAAGGGAAGGCTTCTTTCGGCTGATCTGGAGATAAATCTGTTGAGTGCCGCGATTCTGCCGGTGAGCTTCTGCACATCTTTGAGGCATTGCGGCTCTCGCATATTGGTGAGTGCACTTATCTTGTCGGGATTGGCTTCGATGCCTTTGATTGACACTAGGCATCCCAAATCTTTCCCTTGCGAATTCCAAAGACACATTTTTCAGGGTTGAGCTTGAGGTTTGCCTTTCTGAGGTTAGCAAATGTTTCAGCCAAGTCAGAAATATGGTCTTCTTTCTTGCCGCTTTTTACCACTATGTCGTCGACATAGGCTGACAAGTTCCTGCCTAACTGATTCTCAAAGGCGATTGATGTCATTCTGCAGAAAGTGGGTCCCGCATTTTTTAGGCCTTCCGGCATTCTGACGAAACAATAAGTTCCGAAAGGGGTGATGAAACTTGTTTTCTCTTCATCCTCTTTGTACATGAAGATTTGGTGGTATCCGGAGAAACAATCCAGCAGTGATAGGAGTTCTGAGCATGCCGCTGCGTCGACAATTTTGTCGATTCTGGGCAATGGGAAATCGTCTTTGGGACAGGCCTTGTTGAGATCAGTGAAATCTATGCACATCCGCCACTTTTCGTTCTTTTTCTTTACTGGTACTGTGTTAGCCAGCCAGGTTGGATATTTCACCTCCCTAATAACATTTGCGTCAAGCAACCTCTGCACTTCAGCCTTAACTGCCTCGACCCTGTCGTCGGACATTTTTCGGAGTTTCTGTTTCTTTGGCCTGATGTTTTTATCAATTCGCAACTTGTGCTCTATTACATCCCGACTGACGCCTTTTAGGTCACTTGCGGACCAGGCAAATACATCCTTATTTTTGCGTAGGAACTGGATAAAAGCTTTTTCCATGTCCTTCGGCATTCCTGCCGCAATTACAACCTCTTGTCCTAAGACATGCTTATCCAATGGAACTCTCTTTGTTTCTTCATTAGCCGCAATTGCTGGTTCTTCCTTGTCCATTTCTTTTTCCAACTGAAGAACTTCTTTCCCTGGCTTTCTTCTTGCCGGGTACAAGACATGCACATTTGGGTGAGCATACAAAAAGTGTACATTTTTCTGGCCCGGGGCTGCCGCCCTTTCAATATTTCTGGCTTCTTGCTGATCGCCAAAGACTGAGATGACCTCCTTGTGTGCCGGCATTTTCATGCAGAGGTAGGAGCTGTGTAAAACTGCTTCAAATGCATTGAGGACTCCTCGTCCAAAGATTGCATTGTAGGGGTAAGGCATATCCACCACATCAAAAGTGATGTGCTCTGTTCTTGCATTGTCGAGGGTGCCGAAGGATACTGGGAGGCTTATTTTGCCGAGAGCTCGGACTTCTCTCCTGCCAAAACCATACAATGGGTATTCTGAAGGCTGGAGTAGAGATGAATCAAGGTTGAGCTGGTCGAACGTTCTTTTGAAGAGAATGTCTTCCGAACTTCCGTTGTCAATGAGTATTTTGGTGACTGACCAACCAGCCTGAATAACCATGGCATCTGTATGAGGGTAGCAGCGGAGGTTTAGATCGGCTTCTGTGAATGTGATTGGAATGTGCGACCACCGTGATTTCACCACGGGTCCATTGCACACTGCATTTACAGCTCGGAAGTAATTTTTCTTTTGTTTCTTACTTTCAAACTCGGATGTAGATCCGCCAGTGATTGGCAGGATGACTCCGTAAGTGGGAAGGCTCTGAGAGGAATGTTTTGGTTTGACTGCTTTGGGAATTGCGACGGAGGTGGTAAAGGCGGCTCCTCAGAAGCAGTGATTCTGGGAATTTGCAGATGGGGTGTGTATAACTTGTTTGGGATGCCGCCAAATGCTGAATATGCGGCGAGGATGGTGGATGTGGTTGATATGGGCTTTGGAAGTGGTGGTGAGGGTTGTAAGAATTCTGGAAGTATTGGAATGGGTAGGAAGCACCGAAAGGTGAGTTGTTCCAAGAATTGGCGGCAGCTATGTGATTGACACTTCTCTGTGTTTCGCTTCTTTGCTCCTTGGCCTTCATTCTTTCCATGGCATCTTTTGTTTCTGGGCATTCCTTGGAGGTGTGACCCTTGTCAAGTCCGTGGAACAGACAGTATGGCTTTTTTGGCTCCTGGTTTCGCGAGTTGTGCGCATTGCCACGGCCCCTTCCTCGAGAGCGATTGTTTCTTCCCCCTCTGTTCTGAAAATTGCCGGCAGGGTTGCTTGTGTCGGTTTTTTCTTCTTGATTGTCGATGTGATTGACTAGGTTGGAGTTCTGGCTCTGATTGTTGTTACCACCTCTTCTAGACGAATTCCAATCCTGCTGCCTTTGGCTCGATTGGTTTTTCTTCGCCTGGCGCTGCGCGCTCTGCTGCTCTAATCTTCTTCTGTGGTCGTTGTCTGCTCTACAGAATTGATCGACCGTTGAGAAGAGCTCTTCGAGTGTTGAAGGGCGGTGCATGGAAAAATGAGTGGCACAGGGGCCGGCTCGCAACCCTCCAATTGCGGCATCAATGACAATTTGATCTGGAATATCATCTGTTCGGGCTTTGAGCTTGACAAACCTCTGGAAATAGTCTTGCAGGGGCTCTTTTTCCTGCTGAACACATGCTCTGAGTTCGTCTGCAGATATAGATGTTCTGTGAAAACCTTGGAAGTTTGTCGTCAATTTATCCCTTAGGTTCTCCCATGAATATATTGATCCGGGCTTCATCCTGGAGTACCACTCGAGGGCTTGATGCTCAATTGCAGTGACAAAGGTCTTCGCCAATACAATGTCATCTCCTCCAGCAGATGCTACTGCAGCTTCAAATGACATCAAAAATTGCCTTGGGTCGGTTGAGCCACTGTACTTTGATAAGGAGATTGGCTTGTAAGTTACTGGCCATGGGATCAACTGGAGGCCTTCTGACAAAGGGGAGTTCTTGTTGAATTTACTCACGAAAGGTGCTGATTGGCGGTATACCGTCCGAGGCCTATGATGGTCTTCGCCATTGTTGTTTGTTTCAAAGTCGGGAGTCACCTGGTAGTGCTCTCTCTTTGCTTCGCTATTTTGCCCTGTGGCGCTTGTCATCTCATCGAGCTCTTTTTGCAGTTCCGCGACTGCCGCCTTTGCTTGTTCAATCTGCAGCCGGAGCCTTTCTTTCTCTCTAGCCCTCTCTTCAGAGATTATCTTCTCCTTTGTTAGCTTGAGTCTTTTTCCAAGTTGTTGCAAGTTGGAGAGTTGACGCATTTGCTTGTCAACTTCATCTTCCTCTGATCACTTTCCTCAGGGTTGATTGTCGACGGTGGTTCCGTCCATTTCTTGCCGGCTTTTGCTTGCTTCAACTTTTCTGCTTCTTCACTAAAGGTGAGGTCAATGGAGCATTTGGCGGCGATGTCCCGATCACTTGGCCGAATTCCGGCGGCTTGGCTTGCTTCCGCCGCGTCGGAAATTCGGTTGGCCTCGTCGGCCATTTGCTTTTTTGAATGTGCCCAACGAATTTCTTCTTCCGAGAATGCCGGGTTGGGAGGGAGAATTTCTTCCTCAAAGTCCGGCAAGCGGGGGCTGATGGTGGTTTTTGGACTAGGTGCTTTTTTCTTTCTATGTGGCATCACGGGTGGTATTTTCGAGCAACACGAACGGTGGGCGCCAATGTTGGGAATTCTGCATCATGATAACAAAGAATCCCGACACGGACGATCAAACTACCCTCCCGGAACAGCGAGGCATCATTTCATAACGAGGGGTGTAATTTATCCTGTTCCGTCCTGTTCTACGGAGCCCGGGGGCGGGTATTTATAGGGAAGGCCAAGGGTTATTTCGACATGACCGAATTACCCTTGGCCACCCACTATATTCGTGGAATATTCTGTACAACATTGTCATAAGGGTACAAATCCGTTGACGACGGAAACCCTAGCTAGGTGACGTCATTCGCCAGTCTGACCCTCGGACGTCGTCATGCCGGGCTTCGTCTCTCGGAGGTGCCGCCTTTCCGCGCAATCGACAAAGGTCGCGCCCTCCGTTCAATGTCGGCAGCCCAATGTCGACGGCTCGCTGAACCGCCGCCGATTCTCCACCGTGCCCCGGAGAAACTGCGCCTTCCGAGAAATGTCGGCACTCAAACGCCACCTGCAGTCGGAAAACAAGAGAAAAAAGGGGTGTCGTTATCATCGTAAATGCCGATCCCCAACAGATACCCTTGCTTGATCCAAGGATAAAAAGTTTCAACACTAGACGCCACTGTGGCGAAGCCATCATGATGACTCCTCCAGGGAGGATCCAACGGCCGAAGACGCCATTGTCCCCCGATCTGAGTATCAGATCTGGATTCTCATCCAATGACAATGCATAGCCAGACCCATCCCTTAAGTGGGGTTGAACATCAAGTGACAACGCGTTTTGGTTTAATATTACCAACGGTTTTCTACTTTATTGTGGATATTTCTTTTCTCCAATTAGTAGTGTCTCACCCATCAGCTTTGGCTAACCAATGTTTGGTTAAAAAAAAACTTTCACTGACCAATGTAACTATTACTGTAACATAGTTACTCAGACATTTTAGCCAGATATTGCATCACCGAGATAATAGAAAAATGACAAACACCTTAATTAGTTGGATTCGTCATCACCAGTGTCACTAAAACGTAGCCACGAGGAAGATGAAGATAAAATAAAGAGATTGTGGTATGCATGTGATTCACAACTCCATTTTAATTTTGTTGATGTTAGGACAGCTGAATTAGTGTAATCAACAATTAGAGAACAGAAGAGTAAAAAGGTACTACAGAGTTAAAAAAGACCACCCAATGATGAGCTGCACTAGAGGCCCATCGAGAGCCACACACACGGTCAGTATCGCGGCACCTCCAGCAAATACTTTCCCATCCAGAAGAAAATTAAGGAACCCTGACCTCTCATTCGCAGCCCCGGCGTCGATGGAACCATCAACCATGACTGTGATGTATGAAGTGCGAAAGCAAAGCCGTGATTACATAGTTGGTTGGACTTTTCAGACAGTTGATCATACATTAGAGAGCAGTAGAGAAGACTGATATGATTGACATAATAAGTTGAAGAAATAAAAATCAGGGCCGGATGAGCCTAACTGATCATGCCATGTTCTGGAAGAGTATGCATGGGTCAGGTCATCGCCAATGCCGGCGTCAAACCTTTGACCTGCTCCGGCTTGGAATCGCCGAACCGCTAGCTAGTCAACCTGTTCCATCCACCATTCCAAGAAGAACATCTCTAATCACTCATTTCTCCGTGCTGCGCCCGTCGAGCAAAAGCAGCGGCCTGAATGTTTGCATCGCGTCACGTAGTAATTCCTGGAAGGAAAGGAAGCGTAGAGAACCACGCGAGAGTAGTGCCCCGTCAGTTCCCGCGAGGCCGGCCGGTTATTACTCGGCGACGCGAGCATGGAGCAGCAGCAGCACCAACGCCTATATATAGAGTGGCTGTTTCGGTCCCCAAGCTCCACATCCATATATCACAGCTCCTAGTAGACAGCCACCATGAGCAGCGCGGGCACCACCACCGTCGTGCGTCTTGCGCTTGTCGTCCTCGTCTGCTCGTCGTGCCTCCTTCCCCGGTCCGAGGGCAGAAGAAGAAGGCTAGCGGCGGCGGCGCCGGGGCCGCCGATCCGGGCGGTGAACCTTGGCGGCTGGCTCGTCACGGAGGGCTGGATACTCCCGTCCCTCTTCTACGGCATCCCAAACAACGACACCTTGGTACGTACGAAGCATACCTAGCTGCTAGCAAAGTGTATGGCAACTTGGTTCCAGCTCTGCGAGGCCTTTGTTGATATCGCCATTTCATGGAACATGTGCAGGATGGCACCCAGCTGCAGTTCAAGTCCGTGACCCAGAACACGTACCTCGCCGCCGACCAGGGCGGCGGCGGCGCCATCGTCGCCGACCGGACTCAGGCATCTTCCTGGGAGACCTTCAGGGTTAGTACGTGGTCTATGGATCGTACAAGATTTGTTATGCTCCTAAAATTAGTTGACCTCTTCCGTTTGATTAATCTTTGTATATATCCAGCTGTGGAGGATCAACGCGACGACGTACAATTTCCGGGTGTCCGGCGGGCAGTTCTGGGGCGTCAGCAGCACCGGCGCCGTCGTGGCCACCGCGACCACCCCCGGGCCGTCGGAGACGTTCCAGATCGTGCGCCGGGACGGCGACGCCACCCGGATACGCATCAGAGCGCCAAACGGGCTCTTCTTGCAGGTACTATACGTACAACTCATTAATTAACATTTTGCGCTCTTGCCGGCAGTGGCATGTTTGTACCGTACGTAGGATGCCGAGCAACAAGTTGCAGCATACCCGGAGACTATTCTGGTATGGCCTGTAGTGGGCGGTCGCGCGTGCTGCTGCGCCTCCTCCCAAGCACTCTATGTGGAGCTTGTGCGTGATGGCGACTTGTGCCGGTCCATAGAGGGCGGAAATAGTGCCTAACATCCTGCAACTTGTGAATGGACGAAAGCACATCAAATTCAGAACTATATTAATTATATTCATATAACACATTCAGAATAGTGGATCGACGTAATAGTGTCAGAAATGGATAAGCAACAAAATTGTTGCATAAGTTTCGTATGGGCCCCGAGTAATCAATTACCACAAATCAAGCTTAATATGCTGAGCTTAAAGTATACCTTTGTTTTCTTGAGATAGGTTTGTGCTTGATGATTTATTAATTTTTCCTTTTGCCGTGTTGATACCAGGCGAAGACCTCGCAGTCGTTGACAGCAGACCACGGTGTGGACACAGACTGGAGTGATAATGATCCATCAGTTTTTGTGGCGACTGCTGTTGGCCGCTTACAAGGGGAGTACCAGATATGCAATGGCTACGGCATCACAAATGCCACCAAGGTGCTCCAGGTACGTAAGATCAAACTCTCATGTTAGCCTCAAATTGTCATACAAAATCCATTTCAAATGTAAAAACGCACCTTTGATGTGCTTACCATGTTTCCATATTTTTCTGAAAACAAGTTCATGTACAGGTTCATCGCAAAAAAAAAAAAAAAAGGGTTCATATGCCTAACTTTGTCCATTCAATGCTGTCTATATTTTGGTCAACAAAATACAGCAGACTCCACTGGCATGTTTGAATGATACTAGTAATAAAAAACGGAATCCTTGCCAAGAATCAGGATTCAGGAACATATATATGCAATTGACATATGTGATTTATAAACGCGTTTTCATCCTAGAAGCAATCATTTGTTTTTTTTTTGAAATAGTGATAGGGAAAGACGTGCTACGCGAATTATATAGCTTTTGTTTTAGTTCTGATTCATTTTGTTTTTCAGGATCACTGGAACACATATATAGTCGAGGACGATTTCGGTTTCATCTCATCCAGTGGACTGAATGCTGTGAGGATCCCAGTTGGATGGTGGATTGCCAGTGACCCCAACCCTCCTCCTCCCTTCGTTGGAGGTTCACTCAAAGCCTTGGATAACGCGTTCAACTGGGCAGAGTAATTAAGCAGTGCCTGCAGTTTTTCCAGATCGATTTCCGTTGAACAATAAGCATCGCTTTGACCATGCTGTCTCATCTTCCTTTGGCGTGCAGCAAGTATAACCTAGGTGTCATTGTTGACCTGCACGCTGCGCCTGGGTCGCAGAACCCATGGGAGCATAGTGGTAGCAGAGACGGCTCACAAACTTGGGGCGCCAGTGACGCAAACATCGCACAAACCGTGCAAGTCATTGAGTTCCTCGCATCAAGGTTTTTGAATCAAACATCTAACAAATAAATTTCACCATATCTTAAAACTGAATGTAATTTACATATGGAATTCCTACGCCTCCTTTTTGACACCTAAAATAATTAATTTGTCCACAGGTACGCGAACCGCACTAGCCTCCTGGCAGTCGAGCTGCTCAACGAGCCGTTGGCGCCGGGCGCCACCTTGTCCAGCCTGAAGCAATACTACCAGGACGGCTACAACGCCGTGCGACGGCACACGTCGACGGCGTACGTGATCATGTCCAACAGGCTGGGGACCAACGACACGACCGAGCTGCTCCAGTTCGCCGGCGGCTTCTCCGGCTCCGTCCTCGACGTGCACTACTACAACCTGTTCAACAGCGCGTTCACTAACCTCACCGTTCAGCAAAACATTGACTTCGTGAAGAACAATCGCTCCTCTGACCTCGCCGCCATCACGACGCAAAATGGATCTCCTCTCACATTTGTAGGTAAGGGATCAGTGGCTCTCTAATGGGATTTTTTTTAAAAAAATATATCTCTTTCCTCTTCTTCATTCTGTTTAACGACTACAAGCAAGTTGTTTAAGAGCACTGTGATGTGATTTTGTGACTCATCACAGGCGAGTGGGTAGCGGAATGGAACGTACCAGGAGCGTCAAAGGCTGATTACCAAAAGTTTGCACAAGTTCAGGAAGATGTTTACGGGCGAGCCACCTTCGGGTGGGCCTACTGGACGCTTAAGAACGTTAATCTGGCTTGGAGCATGGAGTGGATGATCAAGAATGGAGTCATCTCACTCAAAAGCTAGAGACTGTTTCATATTGGATACAGCAATAAGTATTATATAAATATAAGCTGAAATAGAATAAACCAGCTTATAATTGGAACAAATATATTTGTAAGAATGAGAGCAACTCAAAGGGAGTTGGCCAATTGATCAAAAAACCTTACCGGGATTAAAAATTGATTCCCTATCTATCATCATTGATAATAAACAATATAATGATAGATTATGATGTGTTCCTTCTGTGTCATTAAGTATCCATTTTTATCTTCAATTTTTTTTATCAAGGGAAGGGGGTTTATATTGAATGATGAAACATTAAAATAAATATATTGCAACAAAAAGTCTCTATATGCTTCCCGCATCTATGGTAAGAGTGGGTGCTACAGGTGCTGGTAGAAAATCCTCTTTGGATCCGCGTGGTGTTGGGCGGCTTGGGTGCGTGCATGGGCGGCCCACTGCGTCTTGGGTAAAACGGATTGGCTATGGGTTCACTGGGGTGGCCTTGCTCAATGAGATTAGTCCCACATTGGTAAGCAAACCAGTGACTTCCTGTATATACTTACCTCCGTTCTAAAATAGCTGTCACTTTTGACTTTTAATCACAATGTTTGATTGTTCGTCTTATTCAAATTTTTTGCATAAATATTAAAACTAACTTATCAAGATTATACTATCTTAAATGTTTAACATGTTTTGAAAAGACAACTAATGTTTGCAAAAAGAATTCGAATAAGACGAATGGTCAAATGTGATGGTCAAAAGTCAACGGCGACAGGTATTTTGGGACGGAGGGAGTACCCCACACTGGCCGTAGCTTCCACGTAGGACAGTTCATGAAGGCCCAATAACACGTTTAGGCAACAATCTGGCCCAGCATCTCAACTAGGTAGTATTTTAGAGTAGGGGTAAACTCTAGGCTTCAATGCGAAAAGTAAGGATAAAATCACAAAGTTAAAAATTTGAGGGTAAGTCATAATTGGAGTTAGAGTGAGGCTAAGAACAAAATTGTTGCATAACACTAATATCTAAATACCTCACTACAAAAGGAGTAAAGAAAAAGATAACACTAAGTTAGCTACACCATTGTTGCATAACTCTGGCTTCAGGTTGAAAAACCTAAAGTAAAATCACAAAGTTAAAAATTTAGAGATAAAATCATGACTATTAAATAAAGAGGGGAAGCGTCGCTGTCACACCGGCACTTTATTGAATGACATAAGGACTTGTAGGTATGGATGATATAGCAAGAACTTTGCAGATTGATTCTTGCTAGAGAATCCACATGTTGCAAAGGGGATAATCTTAAGACACATATATGCGGGTGCTTTCCCTGTCTTGCAACTTGCAAGTTGCAAGTAAAGCACTGTATGATGGTTTCATAAGATTGCCATGGCTTTTGGGTGAGGAAGATGCCGATGGATCGGCAGCATCATTATCGGCATCATCATTGTTCTCATGGCCGATGAAACTGTGGCCTGTCCATATTGTAAGCTTGTAGCTACAGATTGTAAGGGCGCTGAACCATTGTACACTCGCTATCGAGGCTACGACGAACAGTGTGCCGTCTTGACTACGCCCGCAGGTCCAGGGCGTCTCCCGTTTGGCTCTGCATATAAGGCGTGGACCTTGACTTGACTTGACTCAAGACAAGGACAAGAGCCGCTGTTACGTGTTCTTTGGGTTCATGCATGCGTGGTTAGCTGGCACCTTTATAAATAGCCATTACTTCCTAGCTTGCTTCCAAACAGAAGCACCAAAATAACAGCTCGGGAGGACGGTGAGTTCGGTGGCCAAGCTCCCCACCCATCTCAGCTCCATCTAGGCAGTCACCATGAGCATTGCAAACGCTACCGTCGTGCGCCTGGCGCTTCTCCTCCTTGTCTGCTCGTCGTCGTGCCTCCTTCCCCGGTCCGAGGGCAGAAGAAGGCTAGCGGCGGCGGCGCCGGGGCCGCCGATCCGGGCGGTGAACCTGGGCGGCTGGCTCGTGACGGAGGCCTGGATACTGCCGTCCCTCTTCGACGGCATTACCAACAATGACCTTTTGGTATGTACTACATGCTAGTAGCAAAGTAGGACGGAGTATATGGCACGCCTTGCTTCCAGCCCTCTGCGACGTCGTCGTCCCGCATCTCGATCTCTCTCTGCCGATCCATTCATTGCCTTATCACCTAGTTGACATCACCGTTTGATGGAACATTTGTACATGTGTGTGTGCAGGATGGCACGAAGCTGCAGTTACCTAGCCGCGGAACAAGGTGGCGGCGGCGCCATCGTCGCCAACCGACTCAGGCATCGTCCTGGGAGACCTTCAAGGTTGCTACTAGCTGCGACCTGATCCGGCGATACGCGTCATGTGCATGCATGCGCTCGCTGCTCTAGCTACTTTCTACTAACCTGGTCGGCACATGCTTCCGTTTTGATTCAGCTGTGGAGGATCGACGAGACGACGTTCAACATCAGGGTGTCCAGCGGGCAGTTCTGGGGCGTCAGCAGCACCGGCGCCGTCGTCGCCACCGCGACCACCCCTGGGCCGTCGGAGACGTTTCAGATCGTGCGCCGGGACGGCGACGCGACCCGGATGCGCATCAGGGCACCAAACGGGCTCTTCTTGCAGGTACTACTCATCAAATTAAGTTGTAAGATTTACCATCCGGCCGGCCGGCGTAGTGGCATGTTTGATCTCAGGCGGTCGTGCTGCTGTCCAGTGCACCGTATATATGTGGAGCTCGTGCGTGATGGCCATTTGTTCCGGCACGTAATGGGCAGAAACCTGCAACTTGCAAATGGGCAAAAGCACATAAAATTCAGAACTTCTTATTCATTGATATAACAATCAAAATAGCCCATCTTATATATTTACTAATTGGAAGCTCCTTTTGAGGCCTCCACGTTAATCGGAAGAAATGCTAGAAATTCTCACAAAAAAGCAAAACATCCGGCCTTACAAATTAAAGTAAGATAAACAATGACCTTTAGATCTAACATGATTCAAATTTCCCGTCTCTGCCATTACAATTATCTTTGCCAAAAGTACCCTCACACCTATTTCAAAGTTACCACCCACCATGCCATTATGAATAAAAAGAGATAAATTTGGAATAATGAAAAATAAAACCGAGCAGTACCTAGGGTTCAACAACGATCTCCTAGACTCACACGTCGAGAAAAAAATTGTGGATCGGAGCAGTGAAGCAACAAGTAGGGAGATTGATCTATTGGCAGCCGGCAGGCATGATCAAGAGGAAGTTGATCACGTACGACTTTACGAGTAACTAATCGTGATGCCGAGGTGTAACAGACGAGCGCCGCTTCCAGGATGCGTTGATGCGTGCTAATCGAGGTGCGTATCCATCGATCCAACCCGATTTGCCGTATTGTATTATATGTACTGCACATCTGCACCACGCAGAAAATGCATGCGTCCACAACAATTTGTAGCAGCAACTCTGATGCTGTGTATGCATGCATGAATTTCTGTCTACATTTGCATGCATGCCTCCGGTTTCTCGTTGCAATTTGGACGGGTGGTGCCGTAGGCAATCAGGATATGGATCTTCAAGTAGAAAACTAATTTGGACGGGTGGTGGTGTAGGCTAGGGTTATAAGAAAAAAAAAACAATACACTTGACTTGCGGTTGCAGTAGGGCAGCCATCGATTAAACACCATTAAACAACTCTCTCTGCCCGCTATCAGATAGCTGCCTCCGTCCTTGCTGCTTTCATCCAAGTAGCAAGAACAACAAATAACAGGGGATAGACCTCAAATTCAAATTAAAAAATTTTAATCGATGGTCAAACCTGATATATCGATTGAGCAGCACTGGTACTTCAGTGGATATCTGAGAGAAAACTTTTGTTTCTGACTAAAGGACATTGGTTTTGGAAAAGAATATTTTTCAGATGACTAAAATAATCATGTCACTTCTCTGCAAACAATAATTGTTTGAATTTTTAATGATGACTATGATTATTATTCAATATTTTGAGCCCATCCTCATTTTCTATTATTCTTTGAATATCTGAAGTATGAAAATTACCATGCAACAAGAGCCCAGCCGGCGAGGCGCCATAACAAACTGAACAAAATAAAGAAAGAATACAATATAGTGCACTCTATGTGTTTCTTGAGGAGCCCCGGCCAATCACACCACGGAACAAAAGGTAACAGGTGTACGAAACACTACATTTTGACTTTTTTTTTGTACACATAGAAATATATATGTGATGGAATACCAAAACCGACTAATCCATATACTCTTCCTTGAGTAAAATAGCTAGCTACATTGTAGATCTTTTGAGAAATATCATATCTGAAATTGGTGAACTAAGTTATGACAACTTTTGGTATTGTAATAACTTTATCACTGTTTCTCTATATTATTGTATTTTCAAATTGGATTGTTCCATTTATCAATCCATCATTGTTCAATCTTGCAAAATTGTACTATATAATAGGCCTCCTCACCCATCTGTCTACAAAATGTTTGCCTATAATATCTCCCAAAAAAATGTTTAATGATGACATACCAGTTGGAATTTGGCATGATATGTGACAAGGAAAATTTTAAGACATTTCCTAATATGATAGCATCAGAAATAAATTAAAGTTCGATGGTGAAGGGTCTTGCAAGGATGATTTTATTTTACACACTATGTAAACAGAGCAGCACTTCAGGTATGGCAAACGTCGGACCAAAGGCATCTAATTAACGGTCAAAGAAACAAACACACAACAGGGAACAAAACATGTGGATTATCCCAAATGCGAGCAAGGCCATTGGGGCTGGACCCATAGCTTTTTTTTCTATGTAAACTTACTGTAGAAACTTTGGGTGAAACATGCATCTTTGAGGTATTATTTATCAAATTTTCAATATAATAACGAGTATTGTACATGTAAATAAAAAACCGTGACAACTATGTTCTACTCCCTCCGTTTCAAAAGATAGACGGTTTTAGGTTTCGATGCGGTAACTAATATGTGAAAAAGGTCACGGGCATAGAAAACGACAACAAGTGAATGAGGAGAGAGAGAGAGAGAGACACACACACAGGAAACGACGCAGTGTGAAGTGGGAATAAGAGGAGAGAAATGCATTGGGAATTCAAGTTTGAATGCCAGGAATATCAATATTTTAAAACAGAGGGGGTATATCTATTAACCTACGCTTCTCTCAAATTTTTGGTAGAAAAACATAGAAAATTGTATAGATGAATATACAAATTGGTAACTATAACATTTTTCATATAGCTATCTCCTAAAGCTATAAATGGGAAAGTCATGAAGTTTTTTTATTTTAAGAATTTTGAATATTCAAGTATCTTCAAAAAAGTGCTAGCCCGTGCATACGCACGGGTTGAAGGGCTAGTTAAAACCAATTCCTCGTCGTGGGTACTTGATATCTTTTTCCTTTTTGCCGTGTTGATATTAGGCGAAGACCACGCAGTCATTGACTGCAGACCACGGCGTGAACACAGACTGGAGTGACAGCGATCCATCAGTCTTTGTGACAACTCCCGTTGGTCGCTTACAAGGGGAGTACCAGATATGCAATGGCTATGGCTTAACAAAGGCGACACAGGTGCTCAGGGTAAGAGATCAACTCGATTTTTACATTTGAAAAACCGACTTTATGCTAGCATGCACTTTTCAATATCCAAAATTTACATGTACCCCTTCGTTCTTTACATATGATGCTGTTTAGCTTAGAATTGAACTAACCAACATCATATATAGAAGAACAGAGGATGTATCTATTTGAAGTTTTCAACTTGTGAACTTCTTTGTTGTTAATTGGAATATTCCTACTAGAGGAACTGAACTTTTGATAAAATTTTCATTCTTACCATGTTCCTTTGCATCCAGAAAACAAGTTAATCTAATAATTCCTTTCTAATAGTCTAGGTATCATTGTGTCTGACTTGTTTCATCATTCAGTAGTGTCTCTCTTCGTCAGCAAAATACAGCAGTCTCCACCGGCATGTTTTAATTTTTGCAACGAAACGGAAGCCTTGGCTGTTACCACACAGTTTCTTTCATAACTGATGAGATGTGCGAGTCAACTAGCTACACGGATTTATAAATGCATCATTATCCGACATGAATTCTTTCTATTTCAAATAAAGTTCAGAAAAAAAACACAAAAAAATATGGATCACCGAGAATGTCCTTGTTTTAAGTTTAGTTTCTGATTTCATTTTGTTCTTCAGAATCACTGGAACACATACATAACGGAGAGCGACTTCAGTTTCATGGCATCCAGCGGACTGAATGCGGTGCGAATCCCAGTTGGATGGTGGATCGCCAGTGACCCCAACCCTCCTCCTCCCTTCGTTGGAGGTTCACTTCAGGCCTTGGATAACGCGTTCGACTGGGCAGAGTAAGCAGTACCTGCAGTTCCTCCAGATATGCATTGAGCAAGAATCATACCTCAATCTTACTGCCTCATCATCTTCTTTAATTTGTGTGTGCAGGAAGTATAACATAGATGTGATTGTGAACCTGCACGCTGCGCCGGAGTCACAGAACCCAAACGAGCATAGTGCTAGTAGAGACGGCTCGCAGAATTGGGGAAACACTGACGCAAACATTGCACAAACCGTGCAAGTCATTGATTTCCTCGCATCAAGGTTTTTGAACCCCAAACATCAAGCAAATAAAATTTGAATATACCATTGGACCTCCCAATGCCAAGCCTCCTTTCTTGCAACTTTCATTTCTCTGTCCACAGGTACGCTGACCGCACTAGCCTCCTGGCAGTCGAGCTGCTCAACGAGCCGCAGGCGCCGGGCGTCAAATTGCCTCGACTGAAGAAATACTACCGGGACGGCTACAACGCCGTGCGCCGGCACACGTCGACGGCGTACGTGGTCATGTCCAACCGGCTGAACATCACTGACCAGACGGAGCTGCTCCAGTTCGCCGGCATGTTCTCTGGCTCCGTCCTTGACGTGCACTACTACAACCTGTACAGCAGCGCGTTCGACAGCCTCACCGTTCAGCAAAACATTGACTTCGTGAAGAACAACCGCTCCTCTGACCTCGCCGCCATCACGACGCAAAATGGAACTCCCCTCACATTTGTAGGTGAGGAATCAGTGGCTCTAACAATTTTAACTCTTTCCTCTTCATCATTTCGTTTGACGACTACACAAGTTCATCAAGGGCACTGTGATCTGAATGTGTGACTCATCACAGGGGAGTGGGTAGCGGAGTGGAACGTGCGAGGAGCGTCAAAGGAAGATTACCAAAAGTTTGCACAAGCTCAGGAAGACGTTTACGGGCGAGCCACCTTCGGGTGGGCCTACTGGACGCTTAAGAACGTTAATCCGCATTGGAGCATGGAGTGGATGATCAAGAACGGATACATCTCACTCAAAAGCTAGAGGCTACTGCATAATGCATATAGCAATAAGTCAAAATATATGCTAAATAGAATAAACCAGCTTGGGGGATATTGGAACGTATAGCAAGAAGTCAAAATAAATATGCTAAATAGAATAAACCAGCTTGGAGGATTGGAACATATATATTTGTAAGAATGAGAGCAACTCAAAGATAGTTGGCCTCTTGATCGAAACTCTTACAAGGATTCAAAATTGAATCCTTATCTATTATACCATGATAATAAATCCCATATAATTGGGCCATCGCGGTTGGTCAAGGAACGATGGCCTCACCTTGCGCGTTGTGCATGGGTATTTCGTCGCTCGATCATCACCTCTTCCATTCTGATGGAGGCGTGAGCAATTGGGCAGAAGCATATGCCACATGCTGCGGGTGACAATAGTGGCGTTTTTTTTCATATATATTGGGGGGGGGGGGGGGGGGGCTGTTTTGGTGTTCATGCCTCTTCAAATCTCGAGGTGAAACCTATTTCAATCACGGATGGATGTCAGCAACGCGTTTGGCGTTGCATCTTTCTTGGAGCTTGGGTACTGTTGGGTTCTTACATACAGTGACTTGTTAGCGTTTCTAGTTTCTGCCACCAAACGACAACATGGTTTCAGCACAATGAGGCTTCAATTCGCAATGGCCAAAACAAGCACTACAGGAGACCCCTCCTTTGCCGAGCGCCAGATTACGCTCGGCAAAATCTTTGCCGAGCGTAACTCTCGGCAAAGAGCTCTCGGCAGCCATTTAACGGCAAATAGCTCTTTGCCGAGAGCTTTTTGTCGGGCGCTCGGCAAAGACTTTGCCGAGAGCCTACGTGGCTCTCGGCAAAATAAAGCGACAGGACGGTGCCAAACGGCCGTCAATGCGCGTTTGCCAAGTGTCCTAACGGCAGGCACTCGTCAAACCTTGCCGCTTTGCCGAGCGCCGAGCAACGTGGCGCTCGGCAAACCTTTCCTCTTTGCCGAGTGCCACGTGGCTGGCTCTCGGCAAAGACTTGCTTCTTTGCCGAGTGCCCACGCACCGAGTGTTGTCCCTTTGCCGAGAGCCGTGGCTTGGGCACTCGGCAAAGCACTATTTGCCGAGGGCCCGATATAATGCTCTCGGCAAAGAGGCTGGCTCTCGGCATATTGCCGGTTTCCGTAGTGAAGATCTTTCAAAATCTGTGGCACGATACAACAGAATCCGTACTGGAATTAATTAATTAGAAATCGCTTGGCAAGGATGAATGAATGAAAAATCTGTGCTAATGGCCATACGATGCATCGATCACAGGTTAAGGTCGCAAATTAAATTAGCAATTGGGTCGAAGTTTGGCCAGAAACTCCACCATGTTCTTGTCCGAGCTACCCCCTTCACTCATGGCCATCTTTGCCTTGATGCTCCAGCTCCTTGCATTGTCCCTGTACTGTTCGCCCGTCTCCCCCTCCATCACCTCCTTGACACACCTCTCCACCTCCTGTCTGCAAACCATCCCTTGCGGGTCAGGCCGCACCCTGACACCAACTCGCCACACATCCTCAATGTACTTCGCGTTCATCGGCTGGTCTGCCCACTGTGGCATCGCCACCATCGGCACGCCAGCGCCTAATCCCTCCATGGTCGAGTTCCATCCGCAGTGCGTCACGAAGCAACCAACGGCAGAATGCGCGAGCACGTCGAGCTGCGGGCTCCATGTCACGACGAGGCCCCTCTCTTGCGCCTTCTCGGCGAAGCCTTCGGGTACCTTCGATGCTTCCGAGGCCCTGACGACCCACAGGAACGCCTTGCCGCTGTTGTAGAGCCCCTCGGCCACCTCCGCCGTCTGGTCCGGGTCCAGCGCGACGAGGCTGCCGAAGGAGACGTACACGACGGAACGCGCAGCTGGTCGCTTCTTGTCGAGCCATGCCATGGCTTGTGCCGTCATCGGGGCGTGGAGGTGGAAGCCGTAGGATGTGTCGTCGGGGAGTCGGTTGTGTCGAGGTACGCCGACGGCACGGTCGGACCGACCGTCTTGGCGCCCCACCTCGACGCCATGTACTCCGCTTCCTGGGTGTGAAATTTGAATCACGACTCATGTAGTGTATCTCCATGGACAGGCAGATTAGTACACACCAAATGAAGTTGTAATGAGAGGTAGACGTATACCTTGGTCTGGAGCTCGTAGAAGGAGTCTGGAGCTCGTAGAAGGAGTTGACGAGGACGTCGTCGGCCACCTCGAGACCCTCGCACTGCCGCAACAGGAGGTCGCGGTAGGCCAAGATCCACACACGGTGGGTGATTTCCGTCGGCAAATCGTCCGGCGCCAGCCCTGCCGGCAGGCCGGGCAGATCCGGCGGCGGCGGCGCGTCGGCCACCGGCACCCTCAGCCTGCCGGCCCAGGCGTGCGCGAACACCACGTTCACCGCGCACGCCTGCGTGAAGAAGGCCGCGCACCGCGCGCCGTGCGGCCGCGCCACGCGCGGCACCCACGGCAGGAGCGAGTCGTAGACCACGGCGCGCACGGGCCGGCCACGCACCGACTCGCCCTCCAGGAGCTCGCCGAGGGACGCGGAGCCGGCGGACTCGAGCCGCTCCAGGTAGCCCCGCTCGTCGCCAACCTCGTGGAAGCCGCGGCCGTCGCAGCCGTCGGAGAAGCCGGCGACGTGGACGGCGCCGGGCTGCTGCGGCGGGTCGCCGGAGCCGAGGACGTAGCGGGTCACGGCCAGGGTGCACCGGACGCCGCGGTGGCCGGCGAGGCGCTTCCCGAACTGGAGCAGCGGGTTTATGTGGCCTTGGGTCGGGTACGAGACCAGGAGCACGTGGACGCTCGGCTGCTCTGCCATGGCTTTGACGATGTAGCTCGATCGTCCTTAGAGCTATGCCGATGGATTGTTACGTGAAGCTTTGCGGCTAAATAATATATGCTCCTTGCATCAGACAAGACATCGTCATACACATCGTGGTTGTGTTTGTAGGAGCAATAATGGCGAATCTTGAGAGGGTGGGTGGTCGTACACTCCTACGTCACACAATGTGAGATCAGCTGGCTGATGTGCCGACCAAATTAGATTAGTACTAGCAAGCAGCATGACTCATGTGATCGATCAAATTGGATTAGTGGCACGTGACACATGAAGAAGGCTGCATGAACTGGCCTTTCTGTCCTGGATCAGTCGCGTAACAATAGTAACTATTACAAGACAAATGTACCACTCACCAACACTTGCAAAGTTAGGTCGTTATATTACCCTGGTGCCATTACTGGCACCAGGCTAATCTAGAGATTCTGCACGAAGAAACTCATTAGGAAAGATTCATTGCTTCAAATTTTGCCAGAAATTCCATGTGAACACCACCCTGCGTGTTGCAGTCTAGCTTCGCCACTTCACCAATGTTCAGTCATGCATACTGCCAGCTGGCCCCGCTTCTTGTCCTAGCTTGAACTGTGCTAATCAAATTTTGCTTCATGTCCCAACCTGAACTGTACTTTGTGCCAATTTTTAGTAGAGGATCAATGGCAGAATCTCTGCGAGGACGGTGGTGCATGCCTTTGCATATTGGAGTTTTGAGAACGACTGTTATAACAAGTGTCACATCTGACAATGTGGCATATAATAAAGATTAAAAAAATCAGTAGATCAAAGCTGGAATCAGCCCACCATTCCAAAAATAAAATAAAATTGCTGCACGTGAAACGCGACTGTAACTGAATAAATGGTCCTTTTTGGCCCACTCCCTTCCTCTGAGGCAGAAGGCCTCCTGATTTTTGAGGAATTCGGCTGGATTTGAACTTATAGCAATTTTCCTTACATAATCCTTTGGAACACGGATTGAGTAGAGGAAAGAGACCAAAGATCCAATCAAATCGCTGCGGGATGCATCAATCCATACCAAATTACCAATGACAGCGTGATGCAAATGGAACAAAGCTAGAAGGTAGCAGAAGAAGAGCCAGAATGGATCTTAAGCTGTACCATGCCTATTTTCTCCGGCTTCAACAACTTGTTTTTACTAGTTGGAAGTAACCTACCAAAGTAATAATTTTCAACTATGAAAGTAACCATAATTTATTCTGCTAGCCTACGAAAGTAACCATAATTTTCAACTTTCATATGTACCAAAAGTTAAGATTATTTGATTCAAAACTTTTATAACATAAATTTGTTGGGGTATAGAAATATCACAAATACGTTCAATGTGGGATGTTATATTTGTTTCACGATTATTAAGTTTCTAGAAGCACAATATAATGTCATTGGTTGTTGGTTTGATTAATTGTAAACAAAAACAATAGAAAGATTCAACTGATTTTTGAATGCCATCTATCGCAAAAGATAATTGCCTCTAAAATTGAACTATCTGAAATTTATTTGCCTCACCAGCCTGATGAGAGAATTACCAACGTAAGTGAGCTGGGGAAAAATAGTGGCTTTCTGAATTTTGAATTGCCTAATTGATTGTTAGCTTCATTGCATAAACTTAATCTATTTTAGCTAAACTTTATTCAATTGCACTTAAGTTGCTCACTTCGTTGAAGTTCCCTGTATTGCATTTACTATTCTAGTTGTTTTTTTATCTGTTGTCTTAAAACATGACTGTAAAAATAACTGCATTTGACAGAACAAAATAAGATATAAATAGAATAAGAGTAGTATTTTTCAAAGAGTTAAAAAAGAAGAGAAAATGATATTACAGATTTGCAAAATTTTTGTTTCATCCCAAATTAATAGAATATAAATGGGACGATATATGAGCCATGTTGCCACTGCTAGAAATAATTGTTAAATTTCCATTTTTAATATGCGTCTACAAATACACAATTAACAAAATAAATTTTAAAATTTTCAGTATTTGCAGTACACAAATACAAAGAGTGACAATTTAAACCTTTTTTTATGGTCTAGCACCTTAATTAGTTTGATTTTTGAACTTCAGTCAATTAGATTCATCGTTAGATGGTGAAAAACATGTACGTGAGCATCTTCAAATGTACTATGTATCGCAAAAACAAAGTCTCACATAATCTGTATCAATGACTACAAACATAAACACTTGAAAATATGACTAAATCTTATTACAATTTACACAGTCAAGTACATATGACTAACTGTTGAATCGTATCCGTATTGTACATTCTACCCAGTCAAGTACATTGAAACTACCAATCAGAATAAAAACAAAATTGTTTCTGGTAATGTATCTATGCACTGTCCTATGTAGATTGTCTATAGGGTGCCAATTCAATTGTGGTCTCTTTTTCAGAAGAAGGGGAGTGGAGTTCTATAATTGCAGCATACGTTTGGAGATGGCCAACAATGCCCTTTTTTTTGCCAAGCATGGAGAACATTAGCAATATATTAGATAGAGTTTAAAGAAGACTGTTATTTATCTTTAACTTTACTAGGTGGGCCGGGCGCGCTCCGCCGCGTCTAGATGAGAATGGGCATTTATAAACGCTAAGTCCAACGGGCCACCTCTCTCACAATGGAACCAAAGGGACACTATAGACGGCCCAGAGGACACCAAAACATTGGTCGGACATGGGTCGGGAGGGCTCACGGCCTCTTAGACAATATAAAACGGGCCACCGAGACAACATATTTGATTAGACCCGTAGAAAAGAGCCTACATAATCAAAAGGCCTACGAAATCTAACAAAGCCCACCGAGATAGCTCACAAGAAAAGAGGGGTGATGTGTTGACACGAGAAGCAGCCACATAAGCTAAAATGATGTGAGGAGCCTAAGCTTTGTGCTATCAGCATATATTTATATAAAACGGGCCACCGAGACAACATAATCAAAAGGCCTGTCGAAATCGGACAAAGCCCATCGAGACAGCCCACAATAAAAGAGAGGTGACGTGTCGACACGAGAAGCAGCCATATAGGCTAAAATGCTGTGAGGAGCCTAAAGCTTTGTGCTATCAACATATAGTTATTCGTGTGAGCGTGTGATGTGCCAATGTGTTAGATGGAGTCTACGTTGTAGTGAAAACTTTTGTAATAGTCAAAGGCTATGTATACCGAAGGATGTAGAGGCCCGGATGCTTTTCATTTGCTTGATGAGTTAGAGACTTCCATTTTTTTTAAAAAAAAAGATGTGAGCTGGAAAGCAAATACCGAAATGCACCAAGTTGACCCTGCAGCAGGCCTCCATGACAAAGCCCAGGCAGGCAGACCCGCCTCACTAAACGAGGCTGCACTTGTACCAAGCCCTGCGGGCCTCACTTTGTTAGGCTAACGCGCACACTACAATTACTGTATTCTGAATCCAAAAGAAGAAGTCTGGAAGATTGTCCAAACCACGTCAGTACTGAGCTTCAATATTAAGTGCCTCTATGGCACAGATTCTAGAGCCGCTTCTGGTTCTGCTTCTCCATGCGAATTGCCGAACGGGTGTAGAGAAAACAGATTCTGAACACAATGCATAGGAAAATCCGTTTTCACTTTGAACATAAAAGCACAAGCCGTGAAAACAAGCTTCCGGTGGATTCTGGACTGACAAAAGTGAGGTGTGCGCCCCCATGTGCGGGACCCACTCAACTAAACACACTTATGATTATTCAAAAAATTCGTAGATTACAAATCGAACGTCCGAATTGCGAACCGATTACACCGTTGCGAACGTTGCGATGAGATCTTCGAAACTAGACCACGCCTGACTATATTTTGCAAGCTTTTTTAAAAAAATGTTCAATTTTGATCTTATTAGTAGTCATTTAATTATATTTAATTTATTTTCTGCACTTATTTTTATTTCAATATGATACACAATGCGTGGACGAATTGGAGCTAAACTTAAGAGGTATTGCCATCATTTCACAATAATCCGTTTCAGGAAATATTAGGATAATCTGTTTTGCCAAATGGCCTGACTGGAGAAGCTGTTTTCACAGTGAATCCAGAATAAGCTAGAGAAGCTGTTTTACCTCAGAATCCAGTGCAGAATCTGTTTTTTGCATAATCCGAAGTCCTACTAAACAGGCCCTAAGAAATTAAGTAATTACCAACTATCCAATCTTTTCTTTCCATGATCCAACAATTTACTGTCCCTTTACTGAAATCTGAAAGATATGAACTATGACCAAGTGTGAAGATATGGCAGTGTGGCTTTACTGAAGGATCGGACTATACCTTAGTTTTATTTTGGGGGAAGGTGTGCTGTCATCTGCACAATCACAACGCAGTCATGTCAGCATTTTGTATGTTGTGGCATCAATCTTGTAGCTGGAGTGGACATGTTTCGATCTATGGTGCGTCATGTGAAGCTTACTGATTTGAGCTAAATATGTCTGTATGAATGATGTCATTATTATCATCCTATTGGCACTATAAGAAGTGTTATGCAAATTGACCTCTTGGTAAGTCCATGCTAAGACTCTACCTCCATTTTCCCAGGCTGCAAATGACAAATGTAACACTCTGCGCAGTCCAATACAGACTGTCTCAGTCTGAGAGATTTTGAATCCCAAAGACTGACCTCAGATTTGATTTATAGTCTTAGAACACTAAAACAAATACTCCATTATTGCAATCACCATCAAAGAAGAGCATGATGAGTGCATAGTCATTTATATATCGGCGCTGCCGGCTGCCAAGTAGTACACCTTAGGTAATGTAACAAGCGATTGACAAATGTGACCAAAGGGCCACGTTCTTTCTTGCAAGCAACGTCTGCGTCATGTATCAAAAGGATCAACGCAAAGATCCAAATGACACTTTCTCATCGAGTTCAGAGCAATCATTCACGATCCACCCATGGAGCTGGCGTGCAGGGACTGTGTTCTTCTTTTCATGATCTGACAATTACTGTCCCTCTCTTCCGTGCCTGTGTAGTACTATTCTTTATCTAACTACCGTCAAGTGCAGCTCCCATTGTGATCTGGCTTAACAGCTCATATCATCATTGAGCAAGAAAATCTTGGAAGTTGTTTTGACTTTGGAAAAAGGGGCCTTCCTGAAGCAATTTATAGTGATCAATTACAAATGCCGTAGGTCATTTACGCATGGTCATGCATGCTATGCTAGGGTTTAGGGGTGGCATATTTTCCAAGCCCAGTCCTGTCAAATGCCGTAGATCGCTATGGTTTTATATATGCTCTCTCGGGAGGGGGCGTATATGAGATCCATCCATATGCATGCTGCTTCCTCCATCAAAATGCAGCTCACATGACCTGCAAATCTGCTAGTGCTCGTGCAGATAATGAGGAAGGAGAGACGTGCCAGGCACTGATAGGAAAGTCAGGAATATTTAAGAATATTCAAGAACGAAATATTGGACCTATATAGGCTCTTTTGGCAGGGAAACAAGAGGGACGAGCCATATTGGTTATAATATACTAGTAAACAATTTCAAGAGAATACAGTCCTATAATTAAGTTCAATAGTGCAAACTCCTTGTCTCAGTGTCTAGTAAAGAAAATTACAGGTCGAAGTAGCCAACAGATTGTACTACCTCAACATTAGATGATGTCTGGTAAATAATTGAGTGAAATTCACAGCAGGGGCAGTATTAAGGTTATAACTTATACCGTAGGCTGCTTTGACATAGTCAACACATGTTTTACAAGGATTTGGCCATATCTTACGTTGTAAGAGATCTTGAACCACAAGGGGAAAAGTATTGGCTCTGATGGTTACTGGTGGCAAAACCTTTTTCCATGCGTGTGCATTGTGGTAGTTTTTGTTAGCCACCAATGGAAAAATGGAAGACTCGGTGGAAGCCATATGCCTTTTTGCCACCAGAGCCTCACATCGGAAAAGTAAGGTCGCAACTCAACATTTGTCAAAATCAAGCAATCCAACTTTACCAATTGATGTGCAATATATATTCAACAATATATTACTGGTAACCCATTTAGTGCTTCTTAATTGTTGGTTGAATGGATTGATGTTAACCTTATGTTCACAAAATCTATGAACTAATAAAGCTTGTACTCCCTCCGTCTAGAAATATAGTGTACATTGAGTTTTGTCCTAAGTCAAATTTTTTCTAACTTTGACCAACAATATTTAAAAATATATAATATTTCAAAGTAAGATAGCTATATATTATGAAAGTCCATTTCATGACTAATCTAGTAAAAGCATTTTCATGTTGTCAATCTTTATGGTTTTCTAGATATTATTGGTCAAAGTTCAAAAAGTTTGACTTAGGACAAAACTCAATGTACACTATATCTCTGGATGGAGAGAGTACTTTTTTTTTTTAAGGAAATGCGCCTCTACATTGAATTCAGTTTGTACTTTCTGCCGCCTCCGCCCTGCTTTACCAAATGCACTAAACTACTCGAGCATCCATAATGGTCCATGTGACCACTCACGCGAACGGAAATAATGTGACGATTATGCTCCACATATACGATGACAAGTTCCACAAATATGTGCATTATTTTTACAAGCGTGTGTGTCGTCTTAATTATTTCGAAGAACTATACTTTCATAAGCGCAAGCACTGTGGCTCATTGCTCTATATGTGGAGCCCGAAATGAGACACTGAAATTTCTACGAATTCAATGTGTGCATGAAAAATTATCATTCCATGGTAGTTAAAAAACCAATGATTTTTGTATAAGAAGAAAGATTTTTGTGCAGGAATGCAGGCCGCTATAGGTGTCATCACATGGCAGTGTGATAAAACCATATCCAAAATCTAGCATCTTTATCCGGCTTTCCAAACCAAATCAGGTTTTCCTTCACCCTTCCACAGAGAACAAAAAGTGCTCTTGTAAATGTTTCTCACATGGATGCTCTCCATACTTTTCATACTGTAGCCGAGTATGGTTATGGACTATGGTAGCATAAGACAACTATATGTCCATCTTCAAAATTCTAGCGAGTATATTTTTTGCAGGTATGCAAGAAATTGGCGTTTCTGGCAACTTATTCTGAATACCCAAGTGCCGTTAAGAAACCCCTACGCTTTACATGATGCCTATTGTATTTTTTGTGCACGACATTACAAATTGACAATGTAGTTTTGCATTGCTAATTTTTTTTTTTTTTGCGAAGTGACACAGTACAAGATGCAGACACTCACAAACACGCATGAGTACTCACCCAAATGAACGCATGAGTACGCACACTCTACCCTTAGGGCCTCCGACTGAAAGATGAGACATGAACCTAGGTGGGTTGGTTACACCATATTGAACGTAACAAGATGAGCTAAGCTCAATTTGCTTGCTCATCTTATCATAGGAATATATGTAATAAAAGATTGCAAATGATTTTTAAGGGATCCAAGTCACATAGGAATATCTACAGCAACTCGGGTTAACAAATGCTCCCTAGGAATTCGCAGAAAAAAAAAAGAATGGTCCCTAGGAATTTATTGAGGTTTCCTCCTTTCTTTTTCCTGTTCCTTCAAAAAAACACTTGCACAAAACTTCTGGAGAAAATCTTTTTAAGAAAATCTTTGCGTGCTTTTATCTCTTGCTTTGTCCCCTTTGAGTCTCAAGCTATTGCTTTTTTTCTTAGGGTCTCTAAGTTCCAAACAACGGAACTGTATGGAAATGCATCAATACTGTCGACAATAGTTTAAGTCTTAATTTAGTCAATTCAAACTCAGATTGCATTCTTTATCTCTTAAATGGTGGTTATGACGACTGATTGGGATCCCATCACTCCATGTTCGTCGCAGTGGACATGTTTAATTAGCACGAAGTTCTGCTTAACCTGCGGAGATCACCTCAATGTTTAAGCAGAACTGCATTCATACTGTCGACAATAGTTTAAGTCTTAATTTAGTCAATTCAAACTCAGATTGCATTCTTTATCTCTTAAGTGATGGTTATGACGACTGATTGGGATCCCATCACTCCATGTTCGTCGCAGTGGACATGTTTAATCAGCACGAAGTTCTGCTTAACCTGCGGAGATCACCTCAATGTGCTCTGCTCCAGCAAATAAATCTTAAAAGACGAAAGTGAATTAAACCCAGCCAAATGTAGTAACGCAGTTGGCATATGCATTGAGCGGGTCCACTTGAAAGAGGAAAAATGACGTGGGCATTTATGTTGAAACTTAGAATTTACAAAATGGCCCTAGCGTTGCACTACAAAAGGCATAAAAGGGGCCCGGAGTGGATTGCAAAGACTATTCCAAAATGAAAGTGTCAGAGGAGAATGAATGGAAAGGAGAGATATACACTTTGTAGCCCAGATGTTATAATTTTGACCTTTGAGGAAGAAAATGAAGTTGGTCAGTCAAAAATTAGATCCAAAACTTAGTGTACCTTTCAAACGTATCAATAATGATTAGTGAATTGTGTATTTGGTAAAGATGCAACATTTTTTTTCTTGAGCAGCGCCGGCCATCACATGATAACATACACAAGATCTGAGATGCAACACCATCCGACTTCCCAAACTAGATCCGGCCTTCCTTCACTGGCCGTCCACATGGGACACAAGGCACTCTGTAAACGCTCACACACATGCGTGTGCTCAGCTACGACAAATGCTGCTTTTCACTTTTTGTGCTGAAGAAGGTTATGGTCGACTGTAGTATGCAACACACCTAGCTCGAGATCTATCTTAAGACAATTCAGCATGTACGAAACATTGGGAATTTTGCCGTAAATTTGCACCAAAGTACGAATTCTTGCTGTATCCCAATGGTTAGTTTTCTTTTGCAATGTTATTAGATGATACTGTTTGATACCGAACAGCTTTTGGGTACTCAAATCTGTTCCGAGGATATGCAAATTTATATTGCTCGTTGATCCATTACCTTGAGAGTGACCAAGCAACCACCGAAATAGAGTTAAGAAATTCTCAAGGGACGACTCCTTTGAAACACGAGAGGAAGAGAGCGGAAGTGGTAGGTTGGTTGGGGCGCAGATGGATGAACTGGGATTGGTGAGCGTGCGACCAGTTGCTGGGGATTGGTGAGCTGCAAGTCCAACCAATTGAACGATAGTGTGAGTGTGATAAGTACACTGGTACTGTCTTTACCGTCAAAAAAAAAAAATTGGTACAGTCTCCAGAGTCGCGTATAGTTTGGGGCACTGACCCATTCTTTCTCTCTTAAAAAACGTTGCAAACGCGAGTGATCATTATATATTGACGCAAGATGTGCTTGTTCCGCGTAGATCGGGTTGCGACAATCACTCTTAACGATGAATAGCCCTGGGTTTGTAATAACAGATAAATAATCTTTTTTTTTGCAAGGGAACAGATAAATAATCTGTAATGGTAGAATACACGCTCCTTCAAACGCGGAGCTGAAGAATGTTGAATTATTGGGCCTTTTATTAAGCCCATAATGGAGCAATAATTCTATTTAGTCTAGGCCCATAATTAGTGCATTAATGGTTTAGTCTCACATGGGATTCCTACCATAGATAGACTCGACTTATTAGGTGGATTTCCGGTTGATCCCCTAGAGAAGTTGAGAGAGGCCAGTGGTGAACCACACGCGCGCGCGCGCGCCGCCGCCGCCGCCGCCGAGCCGAGCCGAGGCGTGGCGGGCTGGCGGGCGGGCGCGTCGCGTCGCGTCCGTCCGTCCGTCATGGAATTTTTGATATATTGAAACGGTGCGTCCCATATGAATCGACGCCTTTTCGCTACGAAAGATTCACGCCTGTTCGTCCTTACGGAGGCGTCACGTCTGTTCGTTCGAAGGGGTCACGTCTGTTCATTCGAGGGGTCGCGTCTGTTCCGTTTCTATATATAGCGCCTACCCGGGATCGATCGATAACACTCGATCACATTCACTACTCGTCTCGTTCCATCTTCCGCTCGCTGTTGCTGTTGAAGACATCTCCGTCCCGGACTTCTGCGCGCACAGATTCTGGGAGAGCAGGCCTCCGAAACCCCGTTCCGCAAGCGACATCTGCCGGGTGTGCGGGCGATCAGGTTTTTGGGGAGCGACATCGCGACTGCTCGATCGACTCCCTCCCTGACCGTGGGCGTTCTGCACTGCGTACAACGTCCTGCATCAACTTAGATCGACTACATCGAACAACTCAAGAACAATGGTTCTTGGGAATGGATCTTCCAGCGCCTCCAGCGCAGGATCTTCCGCTGGGTACGTTCTTGTCTTTCTGATCAATTTGTTCATCGTTTTTATCACCTTATTGAGGAATTTATGGATTAAATTAAGTAGGAAAATGCCTAATTTCTTAACAATCCAAAAACCTGATATTAGGCAATTTTCTGTTAGCGGTTTTGCTGCTGCACTGAAACCAAATGCTTTTGATGGGTCATCCTATAAGAGATGGCGTGCTCAGATGGTCCTGTGGCTTACAGCAATGAACTGCTATCACGCCGCGAACGGAAAGCCAGAACAGTTCACTCCAGAGGAGGAGGAACGGTTCAATATGGCTGATAATCTGTTCAGAGGCGCCGTGATTAGCGCTCTTGCTGATAAGTATAAGGATTCATATATCACGTGCACCTCTGCGAAAGAATTATGGGATGCTCTGGACGCTAAGTTCGGTGTTTCTGATGCCGGTAGTGAACTGTATATCATGGAGCAGCTTTTTGACTACAAGATGGTTGAGAACCGTTCTGTAGTTGAACAAGCTCATGAGATTCAGGCTCTGGCAAAAGAACTCGAACCGTTTCCATGTGTGTTGCCTGACAAGTTTGTGGCTGGCGGTATTATCGCTAAGTTGCCACCTACTTGGAGGGATTTTGCTACCCAACTGAAACATAAGAGACAGGAGTTTAGCGTGTCTGAACTCATTGGGACTCTTGATGTTGAGGAAAGGGCGAAAGCAAAAGACACACGTGGAAAGAGCGTAGGAGAACCTTCTAGTGCCAATATGGTGCGAAAGGTTACCTCATCAAAGAAGAAGAAGAAGGGGGCTGAGAAGCCTAAGCAAACAACCACTTTTAAGAAGAAAAAGAAAGACAGTGGCTGCTTTGTTTGCGGGAGCACTGAGCATTGGGCAAGTGCGTGCCCAGACCGCAAAGTTAAGCAGGAGAAGAAATCTGCAAACGTGGTCATTAGCGAGACTGGAGGGACTCCTGGGTACGGTAATCCAACACCCATTGTCCTTTCTGTCTGTCAAACACCTGAGTGGTGGATTGACACTGGGGCTAATGTACATGTGTGTGCTGATATCTCTTTGTTTTCTTCTTATCAGGCCGGAGTGACAGGAGACTTGTTGATGGGAAATGGGTCACATGCTCGTGTTCTTGGTGTTGGTACGGTCATTCTGAAGTTTACTTCGGGAAAGACGGTACTATTGAAGCACGTGCAGCATGTCCCCTCAATCAAAAGAAATCTTGTTAGTGGCTCTCAATTGTGTCGAGATGGTTATAAAATAGTTCTTGAGTCTAATAAATGTATACTTTCTAAGTATGGAACATTTGTTGGAAAAGGCTATGATTGCGGAGGCTTGTTCCGCTTTTCTTTACTTGACATTGGTTGTAATAAGGTTGTGAATAATATTCTTACTTCGAATGAGTCGAATGTTTGGCATTCACGACTTTGTCACATTAATTTTGGTTGTATGACGCGGCTAGCAAAACTGAATTTAATCCCGAAATTTGACATGGTCAAAAGTTCTAAGTGCCATGCTTGCGTGCAATCTAAGCAACCTCGCAAGCCTCACAAGGCTGCGGAGGCGAGGAACTTAGAGGCATTAGAACTTGTTCATTCCGATCTATGCGAGATGAATGGCGAATTGACTAGAGGTGATAAAAGATACTTCATGACTCTCATAGATGATTGTACTAGATATTGCTATGTGTATCTGCTGAAATCCAAAGATGAAGCTTTGCATTACTTTAAAATCTATAAAGCTGAAGTAGAAAACCAACTAGAGAGGAAGATTAAACGTTTAAGGTCTGACCGTGGTGGAGAATACTTTTCTAATGATTTTTCTGAATTCTGCGTGGAACATGGTATTATTCATGAGAGGACACCGCCTTACTCACCTCAATCCAATGGGATTGCTGAGAGAAAGAACCGAACTCTAACTGATTTGGTTAACGCCATGTTAGAGACAGCGGGCCTTTCTAAGGAATGGTGGGGTGAGGCGATCTTGACAGCATGTCATGTCCTGAATAGAGTTCCCACAAAGGATAAAGAAATTACACCATTCGAGGAATGGCATAAGAAAAGATTAAATCTCTCATATTTGCGTACTTGGGGTTGTTTGGCCATGGTGAATGTGCCAATCAATAAGAAACGCAAACTTGGACCTAAAACTGTTGATTGTATCTTCCTGGGTTATGCTATGAACAGCGTGGGCTATAGATTTTTAGTAGTAAAATCTGGAGTACCTGACATGGTGGTCGGTACAATTTTGGAGTCCAGAGATGCTACATTCTTTGAGAGTGAATTTCCTTTCAAAAATACACCTAGCACATCTAATCATGAGTTTACATTACCCCATGAGCATTTCATTCCGATAACACAAAATGAGGAACCCCTTGTGCAAATTCCTGAGGAGGATAACAATCTAGTCACCCGTAAGGGTAAGAGACAGAGGACTGCAAAGTCTTTTGGAAATGACTTTATTGTATACCTCGTGGATGACACTCCCAGAACCATTGAAGAGGCACTTTCATCTCCCGATGCTGACCTTTGGAAGGAAGCAATAAGGAGTGAAATGGATTCAATCATGTCTAATGGTACTTGGGAGTTGGTCGAGCGTCCTTACGGGTGCAAACCCATAGGATGCAAATGGGTGTTCAAGAAAAAGCTTAGGCCTGATGGTACGATTGAGAGGTACAAGGCAAGGCTTGTGGTAAAGGGATATTCACAAAAGGAGGGTGAAGATTATTTCGACACCTACTCACCTGTTGCTCGTTTGACCACGATTCGAGTATTACTTTCCCTGGCAGCCTCACATGGTCTTCTCGTCCATCAGATGGACGTTAAGACAGCTTTCCTTTATGGAGAGTTAGACGAGGAGATCTATATGGATCAGCCTGATGGGTTTGTGATAGAAGGTCAAAAGAGCTTAGTGTGTAAATTGTTGAAATCCCTGTATGGCCTCAAACAAGCTCCTAGGCAATGGCACGAGAAGTTCGAAAGGACTCTGATATCGGCTGGCTTTGTTGTGAACGAAGCCGACAAATGTGTATATTATCGGTATGGTGGGGGTGAAGGAGTCATCCTGTGTCTATATGTTGATGACATACTGATCTTTGGGACCAATCTTAATGTGATTAAGGAGGTCAAGGACTTTCTGTCCAACAACTTTGAGATGAAGGATTTGGGAGTAGCAGATGTTATTCTTAACATCAAGCTACAAAGAGAAGGCAATGGTGGGATTACTCTCTTGCAATCTCACTACGTGGAGAAGATCTTGAGTCGCTTTGGGTATAGCGATTGTCAATCTGCTCCCACGCCTTATGATCCTAGCGTGCTATTACGGAAGAACCAAAGAATAGCAAAGGATCAATTGAGATATTCCCAAATCATTGGTTCGCTTATGTACCTGGCTAGTGCTACAAGGCCTGATATCTCGTTTGCTGTGAGCAAACTGAGTCGGTTTGTGTCAAAACCGGGAGATGATCACTGGCGAGCTCTTGAGAGAGTAATGCGCTATCTGAAGGGTACTATGGGCTATGGCATTCATTATTCTGGGTACCCGAAAGTACTTGAGGGATATTGTGATGCAAACTGGATATCCGACGCTGATGAGATATATGCCACAAGTGGATATGTGTTTCTACTTGGAGGTGGCGCTGTTTCCTGAAAGTCTTGCAAGCAGACCATCTTAACGAGGTCAACTATGGAAGCAGAACTTACAGCTTTGGATACCGCCGGCCTTGAGGCTGAATGGCTTCGTGATTTCCTTATGGATTTACCAGTGGTTGAAAAACCAATACCGTCTATTTCCATGAACTGTGACAATCAGACGGTGATAGTCAAAGTGAACAGTTCAAAAGATAACATGAAATCCACAAGGCATGTGAAAAGGCGGCTGAAATCTGTCAGAAAATTGAGAAACTCCGGAGTTATTTCGTTAGACTATGTCCATACGTCTAAAAATCTGGCAGATCAATTTACCAAGGGACTATCACGTAATGTGATAAACAGTGCATCGAGTGAGATGGGCCTGAGACCCACTTGATAGGCTGTCATAGTGGTAACCTGTTCTATGCGATCGGAGATCCCGTGAAGTAGAATGGTGAAACAAGCTAGTGACAGCTTGAGAGGAAAGACCCTTGACTGGTCTATCTCAGATGTACTTCTTTCCTAGAGAACTGTAAGGCAGGCTGGTTCATTAACCTTAATGTGTTCATAGTGGCTTATGAGAAGCAAAGATATCGTCCTACAGGATATCTTTAAAGAACACACCTATATGAGTTCGACTGCTAGCCACAGTCTATGAGATGGTAGGGATCTCTAGATACTCATGAATGGGCCAGAAGTATGACTTATATGCTTCAAACAGAGGAGATGCTTTTGGCAACCTAGTATCGGTAAAGGACTTGGGCAAAGCTCTTTCGCACAAAACTGACAATTCAAGGCATAGTCCATTGTTCAGTTGTGAATAAGTTGTAACCTTTGTTCTAGATGGAAGTTCAACTTAACAGTCTCCATCGAAACACCGGTATATTAAACGAGAGGAAGATAAATTTGAGTGCATTCCTTATGAGCTCTAGACTTGGTGGGGATTGTTGAATTATTGGGCCTTTTATTAAGCCCATAATGGAGCAGTAATTCTATTTAGTCTAGGCCCATAATTAGTGCATTAATGGTTTAGTCCCACATGGGATTCCTACCATAGATAGACTCGACTTATTAGGTAGATTTCCGGTTGATCCCCTAGAGAAGTTGAGAGAGGCCAGTGGTGAACCACACGCGCGCGCGCGCGCCGCCGCCGCCGCCGCCGCCGCCGAGGCGAGGCGTGGCGTGGCTGGCGGGCGGGCGGGCGGGCGGTGCGGTGCGGTGCGTGCGGGCGTGGCGTGGCGGGCGGGCGCGTCGCGTCGCGTCCGTCCGTCCGTCATGGAATTTTTGATATATTGAAACGGTGCGTCCCATATGAATCGACGCCTTTTCGCTACGAAAGATTCACGCCTGTTCGTCCTTACGGAGGCGTCACGTCTGTTCGTTCGAAGGGGTCACGTCTGTTCATTCGAGGGGTCGCGTCTGTTCCGTTTCTATATATAGCGCCTACCGGGATCGATCGATAACTCTCGATCACATTCACTACTCGTCTCGTTCCATCTTCCGCTCGCTGTTGCTGTTGAAGACATCTCCGTCCCGGACTTCTGCGCGCACAGATTCTGGGAGAGCAGGCCTCCGAAACCCCGTTCCGCAAGCGACATCTGCCGGGTGTGCGGGCGATCAGGTTTTTGGGGAGCGACATCGCGACTGCTCGATCGACTCCTTGACCGTGGGCGTTCTGCACTGCGTACAACGTCCTGCATCAACTTAGATCGACTACATCGAACAACTCAAGAACAATGGTTCTTGGGAATGGATCTTCCAGCGCCTCCAGCGCAGGATCTTCCGCTGGGTACGTTCTTGTCTTTCTGATCAATTTGTTCATCGTTTTTATCACCTTATTGAGGAATTTATGGATTAAATTAAGTAGGAAAATGCCTAATTTCTTAACAAAGAATTGGTTGAGTATGAATTTCATTCGCGTGTGGTGGCTTACTGCCCTATAGATTGTAATAAAGTAGCTCATGTTCTAGCTAGTCATGGTAAAACTCTAGGTCCGGACTCCGAACTTTTTATAGAAGGAGCTCCGGCTTTTGTTGAGACTGGTTGCGGGTGATTTGCCCAGCACCACTGGTTCATGGAATGCATGTTCCTATCAAACAACACACACACACACACACACGCATATATTTGTCCCGTTGAGGACAATGAAGCTCAATTAACTTGAAATAGATTTGTTGTTCTGAATGTCATATATTTAAGAGCTAGCTGGGACAGGCCCAACTTTCATGGCTTGCTGCTGGTTGTGGGCAGCAAGATGGTGCCATATTTTTACTAGTATATATAGCTATATAAGGTTGTATCAACTTAAATAACCAATATGCAAAATATTAATTCCGCATAGTTGCAAATCACTAAGCTATTACAAATGTTTGCTCGGAATATAACAGAGTCATTTACACACCACTGTCACCGATCCTGTTCCAATATTTCAGCCTTACAAGATGTCCTTCATCCATCAACAAATATAAGAATTTGTTGACTTTCAGCCAACTCGTTTGACCACGCGTCTTATTCAAAAAAGTTGTGAAAACACAAAAACAAATAAGTCATACTTAAAGTATAATTTGTGTTAAACAAGTCATAATAAAATAAATAATATTTGCATAATTTTTTAATAAGACAAGTGGTCAAAAACGAGTTGGCTAAAAGTCAACAAATCATTATATTTGTGGACGGATGAAGTATGAATGAGAAGTTAATGCTGTATCTGAGACATATTAATACTTAGTTGAAATGTTAGGTTACTAGCAAGCTTCTTTTTAGAAAAGAAACTATATTGATTAATATTCCAGCCTTGGTATCCAACGAAGTTGTTTTTTATTAAAAAAATAGCCACTGGCTTTTATCAAGAGACAGGACAAGCTTTAGGCCTGGTGTGGCTCTGGCTTATACTGAAGTTGTTTCAAAAACATTTGGCAAATCTTATTATCAACACTTTGAAGATACTTTAGGCTCCTGAAAAATGATTAAATCTCAATTGACGGACGTGCACCATTCAAATGATCCCACACCTTCTTCAACCTCTAGACAAGAGCTGATTTCCCTCACTAGAGCGCAAGATCTTGTCTTCCCGTCTCTCTCTCTCTCTCTCTCTCTCTCTCTCTCTCTCTCTCTCTCTCTCTCTCTCTCTTTCGCACGCTCACGACCCTACCCGCCCCCCTCCATCCGGTTCCATGTTGGCGGCATCCCCTGTCGACTCCAGCATCGCCAACCCCACTGTGGTAACCTATCGACATGGTGCTCCACCATTGTCGGCCCTGCCTGTTGCCGTCTATTTGGTCATCTCCCCCGAACTTCTTTCTTAGCCCGAAAGCCATTAGAGCTCCTCCACAAACCCGAAACCTTGAAGCCTTAACCTAAAGCTTGTCCATGGTTTATGTTCACACCTCAATTGAATGAATTTCGATTTTCATGCCTGAAAATTAGGAGGTGCTGATACTTCATGCTTGGGGAGAAGTTAGAAGTAGTTTTTTCACTATCCATTTGGCTCATAGGCTCTTCGCATAAATGTGTTTTCAAATTATCATTTGATAGTCATTTCCTCTTCTTCATTTCTTTTTTGTTTTTGATGATTTAGAGCAGAGCTAGTGGTTTCGCCTACTACCGGTTGCAAGGAGTGTCATCTCGCTCAAGCCGAGAAAGCTGTGATGGGGGGGCTGCTAACATTTGAATGTCTTTTTTCCTCTAGCAGCAGCATGGAGCCAATAGGAGGCGTGAGAGCAATGGTGATGGACTCAGAAACGCGCATCCGCCCGCTTGTTGCCGTGGATTTGCAACTCGCTCGCTTCTCTCTCCTCCTTACTCATTCTTCCTCGTTGGATGAAGTATCCTCACTATACTTGCTCTCATTTCCTCTTTGTCGTACTCGCGGCATTGGAGTCAAAAGGTAAAATGACGAGTCTTCATTGCTCGCGTAATCACTCTGAAGTTAAATGACCATTCATAGCACCGTTAAGTTAACCACCGCCATCACAACAGTGGGTCCCGCCTACACTCCTGGACTCTGGGTCCACACGGCAGCGTCACGCGCGGGTCATGCCTCGTGAGGCTAATCCACAGCTCCTGAGTGAGTGAGTCATCAGAACCTTAACCCCAGCTCACCTCTTCCCCCTTGAGCTCTGTCCGAGACACTAGGATTCAAATCTCTCTCCATCTTCACCTTCTCTCACTCATCAAGAGCTTGAGGCGAGCCATGGCGGAGCTGCCGCTGGCGGCGGGGCTGCTTGACCTGCGCCCCTGCAAGCTGTCCCCGAAGCCCCCGCCCCCGCCGCCGCTGCCCCTCCCCGCGCGCCGCCGCACCCATTCAACCGCGGCCACGGCGGCTGCCCCGTCCCCGCGCCGAGCCGTTCCCGACCTCCACTCCAGCACCGGTAAGTCCCACCTTGATCTCAGGCGCCCGTTTCTCTCTCCGTTCCGTAATTCATATCTGCTTACTGATTGGGTGGGATGTGCCGAGCGCAGAGCTGCCGGACGGCAGCATCGTGTTCCGCTTCGGGCACCGGCACGAGGCGTTGGAACCGGAGCCGGAGCCGGAGCAGACCAGCCGTTCTTCTCAAACGACCGGAGTGCTTGGTCCGGATGCTGCGGACTCCGCTGCCTCACTCGCGATGACTGGCGGCGAGTCGCAGCCGCAGCCGGAGCTGAAACAGGGCGGCAAAGCGCTCGCCGAGGAGGTACGCCCGCAATTAGCAGCCGAGGCTTCGCCGAAGCTTCCATCTTCGGACTCCGGCCCAGATGGTGGCGGGGCCGGTGCTGCCTCCACCGCAAATGGACAGCCGGCGGGTTCCAATTCCAATGCGGATGCTGAGGCGGAGGCCGGGCTGGCGGCCGCGGGCGCGCGTGTCGCTGGCGAATCTGAGGAGCTCGATGGGGACGGCGACATACTTGAGGCAGGCGTGGGCACCGTCGGTGTTGCCGTGGAGGTGACGGCGACTGGTTCGGAGGAACGCTCGGGGAGCGACGACGCCTCAACCGTTGATGGGAGTGGAGGCGAGGAGGTGACGGCGACGGCCGGTTTGGAGGAATCCGAGGAGGTGTCGGAAGGCTCCACTGTGCACGATTCCGACACCGACGCCGAGACGGAGTCCAGCAGTTCCAGCTGTGACGACAAGGGAGCAGAGTTCGGAGTCCCTCTGCAAATAGTGGTATTTTCTTGCGTCCTTGCTTCTAATCTTCAGATTTCAGATGTGCAGTGTAGTGTGTTCTTCGAGTAAATTTCCCTCAAATGTTAATTGATCGGTGGCAAATGGAACTTGTAACTTTCTAATAGGATTTTCCTTTTTATCAACTATATGAAAATGGGGATTTTTCTAATTCTGGCAATTCATACTATATGACGAAGTTCAAAGTTGAGTTTGGTGAGGACTGTTTCTTTAGTTTATGTTTGTGAAAACTTGTATGATGCTCCAGCCTGAGGAACACCATTCATATATTTATGAAGCTAACTGGATGCCGTATCTTAATTTTATTTTTTGGGAGAACTAGATGTTATACTGTCGCTTTCCCCCTCTGTTCTCTGTTCTCATTGTGGATCATGTATTATATCGCGCGTTGCTGTCGTGTTGGCTCATCACATCGTGACCATATCTTGTAAGGGACCACATCTTTACTAAAGACAGAGTCTCTGTTTGAAATCAGCACATGAGATAGGCACACCAGAACGAGCTGACATACACATGGTTTGTGCAATTGCAAGATAGAAAAATCCTGATGAACTATATATGTATCTTGTGGGCATAAACCTTTTGCAGTTGTGCTATTGTATGGATATCTGTTGGCGGTATTGGGATGGAATCTGATCAATGCATCTATGGGCTAAAGTTCTTTGTTTCTGTCTTCTACAGGAGCAAGTGAACAACAAGGTCAATTTGAAAAAGGAAACTTCAGTTGTGACGAGTTCTGATAGGTAAATTTTTGTTGTCTTACTGTGATTATGACTGTTTCTGTGGCTGTATAGCAGCCATTTCACTTCATTTAAATCTCTATCATGCAGTCCTACCTTTAATATTTGGTGTGTTCTTATTCACATCTAGGATGGCTCCAGTGGCCCAATCAACACTTGTGTTATCGTCTGGTGCTGCGATCTTGCCTCATCCGTCAAAGGTAAAACTTTCTTCTTTTTCTTTTTGCCTCGACCGGAAGTAATTTGATGTGGAAGATGTCAATTTTTGTTTTTCTGAATTAAGTGAGTAATTGACGTTCAAAACATGCTCGTTGTTTGTACGAAGCACTGCATTAGGTCACAAAAGGCCAGCATAGGACCGGTCTACAGTTTTCTGATGCTCCAGTCATAATATCTGTGATTTTTCCAGGTAGCGACAGGCGGAGAAGATGCATATTTTATTGCAAGTAATGGCTGGTTTGGTGTGGCAGATGGAGTTGGCCAGTGGTCATTTGAAGGTAAACCATATGAAGTTTGGTCCCTCTGATTTTACAGCTCAACCTTATGAATTAACCTTTCTGGTCACAATGTTTCCACACTTCAGTGCTAGTGTTTGCTCACTTTTGAAAGGAGTTTAATTTCCAGATAAGTATTATCTGTATAGACACAGCAATGTGTGTGTTCATGCAAGAAAGCAGCCAGAAGGATATGGAATAAAATTTTATTTGGAGGAAAGCAACCAGAAGTATAGGAATGCTGAGCGAAATTTTCTTGTCTACAGCAGCAGGCCACTTCTTGCTTGATCCCCTCGTACACCCTAAGCCTCCTTATATAGAGGCAACCTACCCTAACCCTAGCTTCCGCTACAGTAACCACCTATCTACAGTAACGGGCTGCACCATGGCAGCTAGCTAGCTGCCCATGACAGCTGGTTTCCATGTCTTCTGTTGATGCTGGATAGCCAGTACGAAAGAAACAGTATAGGCTGCAGATAACATCTAAGAGAAACCAGCATAATACATTCATTGCTTTTAGTGTCTGGAAAAAAAAGTTTAACTGGTTGAAGGAAACTAAATTGACTCAATTGCCATCAAAGGAAGGATAAATGAAGTGAGAGTTGTCAAAGGGTTAGACAATAACCGTTGAACCGAACAGTGATGGGGTACAATTCCCGTTGCTTTTCAGTTTTGATGTCACATGCTAGACATGACAGATGCACCTAACTTAATCTTAAAGGATATTAAGATATACACGTATGGTTGATGGCAGGGGCTCGAGGAGTTTCCTTCTTGACTGCCCTAGTGCCGGGTGACTAATTAATGTTTGGTAATCAGGTCGCCTTTTGTTGTTTGTTAAAGGCGCGAATGCTTTTTTGTGACAGCGTGTGTGTGGTGTGTGTTGTACTGGGTTCTTGTCCCAATTTTTCTTCTTAATATAATGAAGCGCAGCTCTCCTGCGTTTTCAAAAAAAATTAAGATATACACGTACTTATATCTCAATGCATATTCATTTAATGAATTATTGAGATTTGAGTCATTAAAATTCAGTATGCTTCAGCTAGATGTGGATAAGCTTGTAGACTAGCAAGTTGACATACATAATGTTGAAAGTGACTGGCATTGAGATTCTAACATCTCTTTTATTACTACATAATTTACCTGCTCCCAGCTAGAAACTATTGGATTTTGCACTAGAAAAGTTGCTACAATGGTTTTAGTATGATTTTGGGTACAAACACTCGGGGCTGTTGATAATCCAGCTGCACTAATCCTAGTTTAGGGGGAGCATTTTGGACTTTGAGTTTTTGGCGCCAATGTAGGCTGACATAGTAGTAGCTGCTGCTGTAGCATGTAGTGGCAACAGTAGTAGCAGTTAGGAGGCATGGTGTGCTTGCAAGTTGTGTGAGTGCAAGGCATGGCTGTACAGTGTTCTCTTTTGACTATAAGGGAAGGAGCAGGGCTCCATTCAAAGGCAGCTCAGCTGCCGCAAAACACTTGTGTGTGTGTGTGTGTATGAAAGTGAGCTCTCACCTGTGTTCGTTGCCTGCTGGTGTTGTTCTTGTGTGTGCGTGAGAGAAACAGGGGAGGAGGAGAGTGGATGCTAGGGCCAACAATTGGTCATCAGAGCTAGGTTCTTTGTGCGCCGGAGATGGTGGGCACGCCAGAGGGTTCGACGGCACGGTCACCGGCGCGGTCGCCGGAGAGGTCGCCGGAGCGCCGCGGCCGCAGCGAGCGGCGCGGGCGCCGGGATCGATCGGAGTCGCGCCCGGTGGTGATCCACAAGACGGTGCGCAAGATCGGCGGCTCCACCACCTACCCCATGCTCACGCGCACCAATTACTCCGATTGGGCGGTAATGATGATGGTGATGCTCCAAGCGCGCGGGCTGTGGGTCGCCGTCGAGTCCGGGACGGACGACGAGGCTGACGACCGCCTGGCGTTGGAGGCGCTCCTGCACGCGGTGCCGCCGGAGCTCATCTCCACGTTGGGGAGGAAGAAGACGGCGAAGGAGGCGTGGGACAAGCTCGCCACCATGCGCGTCGGCTCGGACCGATCGAAGAAGGCGAAGGCGCAGCAGCTCCGCAAGGAGTTCGAGAACGTCGCGTTCCGCGACGGCGAGTCAGTGGAGGACTTCGCGCTGCGCCTGACCTCACTGATGTCGGAGCTGGCGGCGTTGGGGGAGGAGATCGACGAGCAGCGAGCAATTGAGAAGCTCCTGCGAGTCGTGCCGCCCAAATTCGAGCAGATTGCTCTGTCAATCGAGACTCTGCTCGATTTGTCCGAGCTCTCGTTGGAGGAGGTCACCGGGCGGCTAAAGGCGGTCGAGGATCGCACTGCAGCGGCCGCGGCGGCGACGAGCAGCAAGCTGCTGCTCACGGAGGAGGAGTGGGCCGCGCGCTGCAAGGAGAAGCGCGGCGGCGCCTCGAGCTCCGGCAAAGGCGGCGGGCGCGGCAAGGCCAAGCCGAAGCGGAGGAACAAGCCGCGCCCCGACGACAAGTGCCACAACTGTGGCAAGGAGGGCCACTGGGCGCGCGACTGCAAGGCGCCCAGGAAGCAGGATCGCGCGCGCAACGAGCGCGCGCTCGTGGCGGAGCGGGAGGATGACGAGGAGCCGGCCCTGCTGCTGGCGCAAGTGTGCGCGCTCGGCGACGCCGTGGAGGAGGGAGGAGTCGAGTTCGTGGAGCTGGACGAGGCCCGAGCTCAAGTCAGCCTCGGCTGCGAGGACGACGACATCGACGACACCTGGTACCTCGACACGGGCGCGAGCAGCCACATGACCGGCAACAAGGCGGCGTTCTCCGAGCTTGACACCGCCATCAAGGGCTCGGTCAAGTTCGGCGATGGCTCGGTCGTGGGGATCGAAGGGCGCGGCTCGGTGGTGTTCCGGTGCCGGAATGGCGAGCACCGCGCGTTGACGGGCGTCTACTTCATCCCGCGCCTGAGAAGCAACATCGTGAGCTTGGGCCAGCTCGACGAGCGCGGGTGCCAAGTGCTGATCGAGGACGGAGTGCTCCGCATCCGCGACCGCGAGCGCAAGCTGCTGATGAAGGTGCAGCGAGGAAGGAACCGCCTGTACACCGTCAAGCTGGAGGTGACGCAGCCGGCGTGCTTGGCGGCGCGGAAGGACGACGATGCGTGGCTCTGGCACGGGCGATTCGGCCACATCGGCTTCGACGCGCTGGCGCGGCTCGGGCGGCTGGACATGGTTCGCGGCCTCCCCAAGATCGAGCACACCGGCGAGCTGTGTGACAACTGTCTCGCCGGCAAGCAGAGGCGTCAATCCTTTCCGCGGAAGGCGAAGTACCGTGCCGAGGGTCTCCTCGATCTCGTGCACGGTGACTTGTGCGGACCAATCGCGCCGGCGACGCACGGCGGGCGGCGCTACTTCCTCCTGCTGGTGGACGACTGCAGCCGGTACATGTGGCTCCGGTTGCTGTCGAGCAAGGACGAGGCTCCGCGCGCCATCATGGAGTTCCAGGCGCGCGTCGAGGCCGAGACCGGGCTGAAGCTGCGGGTGCTGAGGACCGACCGCGGCGGCGAGTTCACTTCGGTGGAATTCGGCCGCTACTGCGCCGAGAAGGGAGTCGATCGGCATCTCACGGCGCCGTACTCACCACAGCAGAACGGCGTCGTTGAGAGGCGGAATCAGACGGTGGTCGGGATGGCGAGGAGCATGATGAAGGCGAGAGGCGTGCCGGCGGCGTACTGGGGCGAGGCCGTGAGCACAGCCGTGTTCATCCTGAACCGAGCGCCGACGAAGAGCGTGGCGGGGAAGACGCCATTCGAAGCATGGCACGGCCGCAAGCCGGACGTCTCCTTCCTCAGGACGTTCGGGTGCGTGGCGCACGTGAAGACGGTGAAGCCGCACCTGAGCAAGCTCGAGGATCGAAGCACGCGGATGGTCTTCCTCGGCTACGAGCACGGCAGCAAGGCGTACCGGCTCTACGACCCGGTGAGCAAGAAGCTGCACATCTCCCGCGACGTCGTCTTCGACGAAGCGGCGAGCTGGGACTGGACGGCGGGCCATGGTGCGGCGGAGGCGGGACCGAGTTCGAGGAACTCGTTCCACTTCGAGTTCGTCACCCACCACGAGGAGGTGGCAGGTGCTGGCGCCGTCGATCAGGCGATGGAGGACGAGGAGGAAGAGCCGGTCCCACCGGCGATTGACGCCGGAGCGGAAGCGGCGGCGGAATCCCCTGTTCTGGAAGCAGGGGAATCCCCTGTTCCTGTGGCGGCGGAACCAAATTCGCCCCAATTTGTGTCTCCTCCGCCACATCCGTCGCCACATCTCGACGCTGCGTACGACGGTGAGCCTCTCCGGTTCAGGGCGGTCGACGATTTGGTCGGCGGCGGCCCAATTCCGGGCGAGGCGGCGCGGATTGTGGGGAATCAGCAACTGCTGATGGTGACGGCCGAGGAGCCGAACTCGTTCGCGATGGCTGAGCGCGATCCAAGCTGGCGCAAGGCGATGCTCGAGGAAATGCGCTCGATCGAAGACAACAACACTTGGGAGCTTGTCGATCCGCCGGCTCACTGCCGGCCGATTGGGCTCAAGTGGGTGTTCAAGGTGAAGCGCGACGCCGACGGCAAGCTTGTGAAGCACAAGGCGAGGCTGGTGGCCAAGGGATACGTGCAGCGCGAGGGGATTGACTTCGAGGAAGTGTTTGCCCCTGTCGCGCGCATGGAGTCCGTGCGGCTTGTGCTCGCGCTGGCGGCGAAGAAGGAGTGGCGCGTACATCACATGGATGTGACGTCCGCCTTCCTCAACGGCGAGCTGACGGAGGAGGTGTTCGTGCAGCAGCCGCCTGGCTTCGTCGTCGAGCATGAAGAGCGGAAGGTGCTGCGGCTGCGCAAGGCCCTGTATGGGCTGCGGCAGGCTCCGCGGGCCTGGAATGTCAAGCTCGACGCGAGCTTGAAGAAGCTCGGCTTCGCCAAGTGCGCCAACGAGCACGCGCTGTACACGCGACGGTCGCGACATGGGCCGCTGATCGTCGGCGTGTACGTGGATGATCTGATCATCACCGGAGCGGAGCAGCGCGACATCGACGAGTTCAAGAAGGAGATGATCTCCATGTTTAGCATGAGCGATCTTGGATTGCTATGCTACTACTTGGGGATCGAAGTGGAGCAAGGCGATGGCGGCATCAAGCTCTGCCAGAGCGCGTACGCGCGCAAATTGGTGGAGAAGGGCGGGCTGGCCGATTGCAATCCGGCGCAGTCACCCATGGAGGAGCGGCTCAAGCTTTCGAAGCAGAGCACGGCGGCGGCTGTGGACGCCACGAGGTACAGGAGCATCGTCGGCGGATTGCGCTACCTCGTCCACACGCGGCCGGACATCGCATTCGCGGTGGGCTATGTGAGCCGCTTCATGGAAGATCCAAGGGAGGACCACCTCGCCGCCGTCAAAAGGATCCTGCGCTACGTCGCCGGGACGAAGGAGCAGGGGATCGAGTTCAAAAAGGACGACGACGAGGAGCTGGCGCTGGTGGGGTACAGCGACAGCGACATGGCCGGCGACATTGATGGTCGCAAGAGCACGAGCGGCGTGCTCTTCTCCCTCGGCCACAGCCCCATTTCCTGGCAGTCACAGAAGCAGAGGGTGGTGGCGCTCTCGACGTGCGAGGCGGAGTACATCGCCGCCGCCACCGCTGCCTGCCAGGGAGTGTGGCTCAATCGGCTGCTGGGCGAGCTCGTCGGAAGAGAGCTGCCGGCGCCGAAGCTGATGGTGGACAACAAATCCGCCATCGCCCTGTGCAAGAACCCTGTCCTCCACGACCGCAGCAAGCATATCGACGTGCGCTACCACTTCATCAGGGACTGCGTCGATGGAGGCCAGATCGTCCTCGAGTTTGTTGATACAGGCAATCAACTCGCGGACATCCTCACCAAATCGTTAGGGCGCGTGCGATTCAAAGAGCTCTGCTCCAAGATCGGCATGGCCAGCGTGAGGAAGAAGGTGCAGCAGAATTAGGGGGAGAATTGTTGATAATCCAGCTGCACTAATCCTAGTTTAGGGGGAGCATTTTGGACTTTGAGTTTTTGGCGCCAATGTAGGCTGACATAGTAGTAGCTGCTGCTGTAGCATGTAGTGGCAACAGTAGTAGCAGTTAGGAGGCATGGTGTGCTTGCAAGTTGTGTGAGTGCAAGGCATGGCTGTACAGTGATCTCTTTTGACTATAAGGGAAGGAGCAGGGCTCCATTCAAAGGCAGCTCAGCTGCCGCAAAACACTTGTGTGTGTGTGTGTGTATGAAAGTGAGCTCTCACCTGTGTTCGTTGCCTGCTGGTGTTGTTCTTGTGTGTGCGTGAGAGAAACAGGGGAGGAGGAGAGTGGATGCTAGGGCCAACAGGGGCATGATTCTTTAGGACATGGAATTTATTCTGAACTGTCACGGTTACCACTACAGCTTTACATGAGATGCATGGAAAACAATTTTGCAGCTTAAGACAAGTTTACAATTTAGAAAACCAGTCCCTTCAAGTTAGAGGGACAATGACCTTAGTATGGATTATAGTCTTGGTAACATTAATAAGATCTTGGTACCCAGTTCTGTAATTCATAGGTTCAAAGATACATACACTTTTGAGCCCACTTTCTATGCCTAGTGAAACTTTGGTAGCATTATAATTGCTCATGAAATTTCAAGTGTTCTAAGTGTTGTTGTATCTTTTGCACTCAGGAATCAATGCAGGGCTTTATGCACGGGAACTAATGGATGGATGTAAAAAGTTCATTACAGAGAATCATGGAGCTGCAGGTCTTAGACCTGAGCAGGTTCTTTCAAAGGCAGCAGATGAAGCTCGCTTTCCTGGTTCTTCCACCGTTTTGGTAGCTCACTTTGATGGCCAGGTAAGTTCATTTGATCAACAGTGTCCTATTTTCATCATTGACAAATTTCATCATGCTTGTTACACTTGCCCATATTATAGGTCCTTCAAGCTTCAAATATTGGAGACTCAGGCTTTCTGGTGATTAGAAATGGAGAAGTATATGAAAAATCGAAAGCAATGGTGTATGGTTTCAATTTTCCTCTACAAATTGAGAAGGGAGACGATCCCTTAAAACTTGTACAGATGCAAAGAGTGACCAGCTGTGGTTATAATATGCAACCTTATGAATCATTAAACTAACACTTGGCTAATTTTTTGCTTCTTCCAGAATTATACTATTGATGTAGAGGAAGGCGATGTCATTGTAACAGCAACAGACGGTCTTTTTGATAACGTCTATGATGAAGAAGCGGCTTCCATTGTCTCAAAATCGTTACTGGCAGATTTAAAACCAACGGTAAATCAACTATCCTCATAAAAAATTGCCCATTGTGAATTGGAATATGGAATCACCCTGCTGTTACTTCACTTGCAGGAAATTGCGGAGCAGTTGGCTGCCAGGGCCCAGGAAGTGGGGAGGTCTGGAGCAGGAAGAAGCCCGTTTTCAGATGCTGCTCTTGCAGTCGGATACCTTGGATTCAGTGGTGGCAAACTGGATGACATAGCCGTTGTTGTATCAATTGTGCGGACATCTGATATTTAAGCTATACGGGGATTCACAAGCGTTGAAGTTCTAGCCGGCCATCAGTATACTGCAAAACAAGATGTACAACAGCGCTTGTGTATTGCTTTCCTGAAAAATCAGCACGTGTACATGAACATTGTACTGTACACCGTGCTTGATCAGCAATACCCAACTGGACAATAGCGGTGTGAGCGAACCCTTTTGTCCTTGGAAGCGTTTAGATGCAGTGTCGTGCGATTTTTGTTTCACTATTGAAAATATAGCGCCATATAGATGTGTTGTGATTGTCTGACTCAAGCTGTAACCACTGTTGTCATGTATGCGCCACAACTGTCCATAGTAACAGAACATTTGAGCAACCTCGACAAACTTGGAACAAAGTTGAAATTATATTGGTCATACTAGATGATGTTAACACAACAGAAACAATATAATGAAATTTTAAGATTAACTTAGATAAACGGAAAGAAACCATTCCTAGTTGTTATTGGGCACGATTATGATGGGACTAAAATAATCTTCTATAGTTGTTAACAACACAAACTAAGATTTGTATTTTCAATCAATGGACTGCCAAATGCAATTCTCAAATCCAGCCACGCGAGCGCTTGGGCTATCTGGCTAGTTGGAAACGAAAGATTACTACTCGATACCAACCAGCGGAAAGAGTTATCATCCAACAATTGACGACAAAAAGCAACTAAAAGTTATGAATATTTGACTTGACCACTTTAACATATTTAATTCACACACCATTTAAATAAAGGTGTCCCACAGAAAACAGATGCTCTAATCTCTTAAGTATCACAAAAGAGCCATAACTAAAAGGAAAAGAAAATAAAAATTGATGACATGAATGTTCGATCTTCTCTCCTTGATCCTAACTTCCACTAGATTCGTGTTATTCCTTCTGTAGGCCTTTATTCACTTATGCTCAAGCATCATGTTGTTCTCAGGGGCCAGGCCGACGCAAGCCCTTAAGATGTTCTCCAACATGGCCCTCTGCTTGGCCAGTGCATTTACCACGGGTGTGCCAGGAGGAACCTGTTTCAACAAAAAATAAAATAAATCACTGTGGTATCAAAAACTATCACAACAGACAAACTCTTCTAAAACGATTTCAAAATGCATGTTGTAGCAGAAGTATGTAACAGTGACCTGCATGCTTATAATTTGCTATTCCTTTAATTTGTACTAATCGATTTGGAAGTAGAGATTTTAACAGAACATTGCAACAAATAAATGTCATGAGATTAAGACAACATACTAGAGGAGCTTTGCTGAGGTAGCTCAAGATAGTAGCCACCGGGTGAAAGGAATGAAATTTATCCTGCACAGATGTTTCTTGACATATCAGAAACTGCAGCAGATGTAATATGGAAAGGTGATAAATCTGAGGTCCATCATCACTTACCTGTCCTTCGGCTTTGAGCTGAATCCTAGTGCTAAGCTCGGCCAGCAGAACCAGGTCAAGGATGATGGGCGCAGCAAGGAGCGAGTCCTCGCAGGTGTTGTGCAACACAATTGTGTTCTTGCCGCCCATAAAGATCTCAGAGGTGTACTCATCCATGGCCCTCTTGCTGTCTCCGACGTAGGGGATGTACTGCACATGACCATGGTCAATATGATATCAGACACTAAAAATCCTTAAACTAGCATGTTCTATTTGACTCTGAGCAATAGCATAACTTCTTTTTGACTGACCTTGATCACGATGACGTGATCTGGATGCTCCCCAGGTTTGTAGAGGATGGAGTTGCTGGCAACCATGTCATCCACCACACCGCTCTTTGAAATCTCCTTGGACCGGAATACTTGCGGCGCAGAGAGGTTCATGCCGTCATTGTTCCCCAGGTGGTTATAGCTGGCAATTGAGGTCGGCTACACAAAAACAGAACAAACTTTCCTTTACCTGACCTAGTATTGAGAAACTATGAACGTCCTACATAAGGAAAATGACGAATGTGGTCATACCTTAATTCCAGCACCGACGAGGAAATCGACCAAGACAGACTTCATCTTGGTCTGCCCGCTCTTGAAGTCATCGCCACCGATCACTGAGTTCTTCTTGATGGCAAGCTCAATCAGCCCTGTACACGAGCAGAGCATTGGAGGCATATGGATCAACAAAAGGGATACACGCACATATACAGTTCAGAGCAGACTACGCACCTGGCACGAAGGTGTTCTGAGGGCTTCCGTTTACGAACGGTACGCCCTCCGTGACACAGGCTATGGCGTAGAGCGTCGACGGAGAAATCTCTGCTTCATTCTTATCCAAGGAGGCAAGGAGATTTTCTGTTGTGTCATTAAGACCTGCGACAACGCTGCTGTACCTCTCAGTGTTTGCTGTCCACAGCACAACTACCTTGTCGACCTTGTTCTTCTCCTTGAAGTCCCTGGTTCAGAAATCACATGATTAAATTTATAACAGTTCATTGAATAAATGAATACTTCTATTTTCACTGTTTTGTTTCTAGTTTTCTGCATTTTACTAGAACGTCCTGGTATCCATATGAATTTCTCTCGTACCTGATGTCCTTGATGATCTGGTCCACCTGTTCTTTCTTAGTCCCTTGATGACATTGTTAGCCCGCGCGCCTTGGTTTGCGGCGACGAAGTCCGGGTTGAAGATGCCGGGGAGAGGCACCATGGACTCCATGTAGGGCCTGAGCTGCTTCTGCAGGCCAATGTCGAGCACCTTGGCTCTGGCCATAGCGTCTGCCATGTTTAGATTACTGATGTCCCAACCACCAAACACAATCTCGTTGGGGTTCACCTGTGAGATTAATTCAGCATCTTACTAACAAATTTCTCAAAATAATAAACGGAAACGACAATGGTCTGCAAATTCTAGAACACATACAAATGTATAGTTGTCATCCCATTTTCGATCCAACATAACAAATGTGTGACGTAGAAAGTGCGAAGGAATAATTAAAGTTGAAGAAACGTCACCATGGGCACAAGGCTCTTGAAAGGTGCAAAGACTTCCTCGCCGTTGTGGCTGCCGACCCTGATGGTGGAAGCCTGCGTCAAGGAGCCGAAGTAGTTGGCCTTGTGAACCTTCTCCTTGGTCTCCCAAGAAATTCCCCTGCAAAAAGACACCACCGATATTGAAAAACCATCACATGACACGCGCGCAGAACTAGAAATCTGTGATCGATAAACAGAAATCAGTCGTATGGGATTGTTCATGTATCTGATCCATTGATCAGATTAAATGAAGCATTGCATACATACTTATAAACTAAGGACTCCATCAGTTAAAACAGGTGTGATCGCTGGGAAGGAGGCATTATTGGAAGGGCAGTGGATCTTACTCTCTGTTGGCGATGACCCCGGCCGTCAGCGTCGTCCCGTTGTTGCCGCCCCATCCAACAAGCATCACCCTGCATTTTATAAATTTGCATGCAACACCTCGATCAAAATTTTGAATACAGAAATTGACGATTCTAGTTTTCAACACATATTTCTTTCAAATGAAAAATAAGATCTCTACTCTCTAGACCACTCGCACTTCCGGATCTCAAGTTGCATTGGTCCACGTAACGAACAAGAAAATAGGAACACCATTTCAAACGGAACGATCGATAAGAATCAAGAACATACATTCAATTTCGATTGATCTTTAGTTTCCTAGCAGGATTACTGGGATTGATTAAATTAAACAAACAGTAGTGCACGAGTACGCACCCGAGCTTTGGGACGTTGGTGGAGGTCTTGAAGTTGTAGGTGACGGACTTGGGTCGCACGACCCACCCGGCGGCGGCGCCATTGGCCTCGGCGGCCGGCGGCGGGACGACCTCGGTGGTGTCGTAGCGGTACTCGGACTCGATCTCGCCGTCGCCGTAGCGCACCCGCGGGCTCTCCACCCGGAAGCTCTCCACGAACATCTTGCCGCCGCCGCTCCTCTCTCTCTTCTCTGGCTCACTCAGGACTCAACTGAACGCACCGAAGGATTGGATCGGATCAGCAGATGGACGTCTAGACCGCGAGGCCCTGGTTATATAGCCGCGCCATGCGTGTACGTGGCGCGCCCTGGGGAGGTGCACCAGTTGGCCTTGCCCGGTTCTCCCGGATCGCAGAGATGATTCGTTTTGGCTAGCGGTGAATGTGGCTAACGTACATTGCGTACTCCATGATGTACCACAGCTAATAAGCCAGTAATGCTACGTAATTAACTAGAATTAATCATCTCCTTGATTTCTCTTTGTGATGAGCCTGTACAGAGTAAATCATGCATTGGAGTCACACGATATTCGTGCTTTCTGTGTCACGTACACATGAGTAAATCATACCAGGTTACATTAACCACGCGCATGATAATTCATGGCTGTAAAATAAATAAATGAATTACCGCTCCGTAGACCAATTCTTACGGGCCCAGAATGGCACTGCCGCCAGGTTCGCAGATGAGGCCGTTGCTGCATGTCTGGGGAGTAGGCTCGTTGGACCCGGTATATAGCACCATGCAAATAAACGCTACTTCTGCCAGTGAATCGGGAAGGTGTCACGCATGCAAGATACATATAGAAAAGGCCCTCTCTCGGTTTTCTACCTGTGGGTAAACAGCTCTATCAGTGAGATGTCGCCACAGAACGCACGCACGCACAATGAGTATACAGAAGAAAATGAAACGGAGGGAGTATTATTTTAGAATTTCCCAATGCTAGGTTTCTCAATTTGCAATGAGTGCATTAAATAGGTCCATGTGTGTCCATTTAGCGGAAGCCCATCACTTCAGGTTAGGCTTTGTTGATATGCTAAGCTTTAAATTTGTCCATATAGCTTTATGTTTAGTGTTCAGATTGGAAAAAAAAAACTCCATTGATGCACACAGGAAGTGCAAACAAAATTCTTTGATGCCTCCTCAAAGGTCAGTTAATCGGTAGAATAGTTCATCTGTTCTCAGATTCACATTTAGTGTTCATTCATGAGTTTATGGTTTATATGCCGTAAATCATGAATGAACAGGACGTGGATTCAAGTTTCCATCGGACACCAAAAATGAGTATATGGTGTTCATGCTGTTTCAAGTGGATCAAACAGCATCTTTTACTTATCCCAATGCGGTCGCATTGAGCACCTCACATGACTCCACGTCAGCAAAATAATATTCACCGTCTGATGCAGAACGAACGGTAAATAAACAACGCTAAAAGTTGGACACGGCAGCAAACGATCGTCCTCCAGATCTTTCCCGATAGTCCATGAGCGAGAGTCCCAGAATCGCCTGCACATCGCGATGTGACGCGGCCTCTGTGCCGCACGCTCAGTGTCAGTGGCCCAGTGCTTCGCGCCACACGACCTACGTCGTGGCGAGCTACGAGCCTGCAGCGGCAGTGCGGCACCCATCAAGCTTTGCCTCTGGTTTACAAGTTCGTGATGGCCCGCCAAGCACATCTTTAGTTGTAGCAGATAGATGTACTGTTGTCAGTTAATTATATTGTTTTATGAACTCAGTCCTTCATAGTTAATACTTGATTATCTTACAGACTTTGTCAGCCTATTACCAAGCTACGCTGGCTGCAACCGGCCTGTTTTTTTTTTCCCTGCAAAACCAACCAAGGAGAACCACTAATAAATTTTTTTTTGCGAACTAGAACCACTAATAATAATTAGCCTTTCTATATATCGCGCGCAGGATCAATTTATATCCTCATTCTATCAAAATCACCATGTTTAAAGGTATATCACAATCATAAACTCCATCTATTCTTTTTTATTTGACACCATTGTCCTTTTTCTTGAAATTTGACCGACACAATATATTTAAATAATTAGTTACATAGACTGAAATATGTATCATTAAAACTAGTAACAAGTCTATTTCACTACCCAAATATCTATGTTGTTCACTGAATCCTCTAAACTAATTTTTAGTCTGATTTACCACCCCCCCCCCCCCCTCCCCTCCCCCCCAAACTATCTAGATTGGTTCAATTCACCCCCTAGTTAAATTTTATTTCTGTTTCTCTTTATATGGTCATGTTTGAAGCTCAAATTTTATAGGATAGTAGATGACATCATACTCTATGCTAGAAAAATTGGTCCAAAATTTTTTATAAATATTTTGTTGAATTATTAACACTTTTCACATAGAAAACAGTTTTAAAAAACTCTAAACATTTTCAACATAATGTATGTTTTAACCTATAGTCTCGCAAAAGTTCACCCTCAAACACGATGTGTACCTAGAGATAAAAAATTTCATAAGGGAGTAAATGGAACCAATCTAAATAGTTTGATGGGGCAAAATAGACCAAAATTTAGTTTAGGGAGTTAAGTGGACACCAAAGATACTTGAGGGTAGTAAAATTGACTTATTCCTTAAAACTATCATAAAAAACACTTTAAACTTAACTTATATATTTGTTTATTGCACAAATTTAATAGAAAAGACTAATAGTCAAACTAATATGTCTGTGTGCTTTACTATCATAAATGTTCTATAACAAGCATTTTGTCGCATTTATTATCTCAATCAAACATGTCTTTGTAATGGCGAGTAAGGGCTTCTTTGATAGGGTTTCTTCAATGGCTTCTCCAGCGGCTTCACTTGATTCACAACCAAAATAGATGCTCCCTCATATGCTTCTTCTTAAAAAAAAAAAAAAGAGAGAAAGCCACATCTAGAAAAGAGGTGAAGTGGGAAACCATGAAAATGGTAGCTTCACTGGCTTCTTTCCCCACTAGATCCTTTCTTTTACATATTTGTCCTTAAAAACATGAAAAAGTTGCTGGAGAATCTGTTTTGCCAAACGTTTTAGGCACAGACACAGCCAACACATCCATTTTTTTAAAGAAGTTATAGCCGCAGTTGAAGCCAGCATAGTCACAGTCCTACCAAAGAGGCCCTAAGTCAGGAAGACGATGTATGATCCACAACCAATTTTGTTTGCAAAATTCGAAATGTTGCACAAGTCTATTCAGATATCAAAGAAATGTTATATGTCTCAATGGAAAATATAAAGACCATTTCCTTGCAATTTTTCGTTTATTTAAACATACTTAAATGGGCCAACTTGACAGGCAATCCGGCGCGGCAAGCCGCGCCATCTTTCTAGTGATGTCCAATGGAACACAGAGTTGTTATGAATGATTTGTCTTGGTTCTGGTCCTTCTGGAAAGCAATACCATGTCGCGTAACTGCAGCCGGATGCAGTATATTAGGCCCTTTTTGGTAGAGCTTCTCCGATGGCTTCTTCAGCGGCTTCACATGTTTTTCAACTAAAGGGGGTGCTTTCTCAAGTGCTTCTTCTTAAAAAGAGGAGGAAGTCGTATCCAAAAATAAGGTGAAGTATGAAGCCATAAAATGATAGCTTCACCGGCTGACGCCCTCATCATTCCATATTTGTCCCTAAAAATATGGAGAAGCCGAAGAAAAAGCCGTTTTGCCAAACGTTTTAGGCACAGCCGCAGACACAGCCAGCACAGCCATTTTTTTATGAAACCACAGTCACAGCCGAAGCTGGCACAGCCACAGCCTATCAAAGAGGCCCTTAGTGTTTGCTTGCACCTTGAACGGAACCTTGTGCATGTGCACGAGAAGCAAGCTATATGGGAAGAAGAACATGAACAGCATGGAGACCCTGTTTTGCTCGGAGCGTACCTCTATTGGATCTCTCGACAGCTCGGAATCATTGGTGTAAAGCACTCCTATTCGAATTAAAGTATCCTTTTGATTACGTATAAGATATAAGGGCAAATACAATGCTACACGTAGGCAGTCTCATAGCCGTCTTATGTGTCACATCCCAAATTTTAAAATCGATTAATAAAATCACTCCCGCAAAATTTTGTAGATTTTTAGGATGAAATTTGGAATTTTTGAAAATAAAAGTCCAAACTATACTAGATCAAGAATATAGGAAAATGGGAATTTTTAATAGGAAATGAAAAATGGAACTTGCCCACATGATTTCTAGTATTCAGATTTGAATTTACAAATCTTATTCGAATTTATTTGAGTTGATTTGGAGTTGATTTGAATTTATTCGAAATCGTGAGTTCTGGAAATTGTTTAAACTATTTCTTTTTCCTCCCCGCTCCTGGGCTGATTCTACCGCGGCCCACTCCCTTTCCCCGCCCCGCTGGGCCGCGCGCCCCGCTCTTCCCTTGCCTTCGGCCCAGCCAACCCGGCCCGACCCCGCACAGACGATGGCGTCGTCTTCCCCGCGCCGCGCCGCACCGCGTGTCGCCCGTCGTCTGCCAGCTTGCCGCCCACGAAACCGCGCCATCCCGTCGAGCACCCCACGCCGCACGCCCTCGCCAACCAAAGCTCCCGTGCATGCGGCTGCAAAGCACCTCGCCCATGCGCGCATGTTGCCGCCTTGGCGGCCACGAAACCTACCTCCTCACCGCCGTTCAAACGCCCCGAGCTCCCGCCCGAACGAAGCTTCGCCGAAGCTGCTGCCGACCCCCCACGACGCGCCGCTCCAAGCCAAGTAGCAAGTCCTGATGCCGTAGCCCATGCCGAGCGCGTGCACGCGTGACCTCGCCGCCATCCCGACGTTCCCGCCACTCCGGCGAGACGAGCATCTATTTAAGCACCCTAAAGCTTCTCCTCACTTCACCGCGCTCCCTCGACCACACCACAGTGAGCCATAGCCTCCAGCGCCGCCCAATTTCCATTTCCCCCCCTTCTTCCCCAACTCCGGCCACCACAAAATCCATCGTCGACGAGCCCCCTCTCCCTCACTCACCTAGTGCCACGCGTAGCCCTGAGTCTCTCCACCTCTCCGACACATCGCGCGAGCGAGCCCCGGCCAGTGGTTGCACGGACACCGAGCACCGCCGCGCACCACCGCCTCCGCACGTCGCTGGCCGCCGCCACGGCGAACCCGGCCACCGCACCTTGCCGCCCGCTTTCAACGTAGCGCCGGGCACCTCCCGCGCCAACAAAAACACCACAAGACGAACCATTTCACGACTTCGCCATCACGCCGCCGCTACGCCAATTCCGGCGAGCCCGCCACAGCTGCTCCGCCACTCCCCGCGCCTGCGCGTGCTTCCCCAGAGCTCTGCCTCGCCGATCCCTACACCCCTGGCTGCACCATGCTCGTCCTCGAGCAGCACATCCGCCGGCGGCGAGCCCTCCGGCGAACTGCCGCCCACGCCCACCCGCGCCGCGCGCGCCCCGCCTCCACCAGTCCGGGCGCGCCACGTCGCCCGCGGGACCCGCAGCCACGCGAGCCCCGCTCCTCGCACGCACACCCTGAGTGCGTCCCCTGACGCTGCGGCCCCACTAGTCAGCCTCTGCAAGCACGTGTAATTGCTAGAGCCACCCGGTGCTGTGTACACAGATAGTATTTCGAGCCTTTCCTATTATAGGAAAAATCCCAAAAAATACCAAAAAATAGTAGATATCCTGTGGAACACGTTTTCACCCTTTGATTCTCCAGGAGCCCCTCTGATCTATTTCTTTTATTTCATTTGCTTCTCATTTGGATCTTCATTTGGTTTATTGATTTATTACGTTAGTATTTATTTAGCGTTGTTACGTGTAGACCACGAGGAGCACGAGGACGACCCCGAGAACGAGGGATACGAGGAGGATTCAGACCCGAACCTTGAAGACAAGCTCTACTTTCCTTGATCATGATTGATCCTATTGTTTTGCAATGCACCTATTGGCCTGTTCTAGTATTATACATTACTTGTTATTTTACTACTTGTGTAATTATTATCCTACTTGCTTAGTATATTTATGCAAAGTATGTAGGAATAAATAATGATCCTTGATTACCCTTGATTTACCGTCGCCTTGATAACCCTAGGATGGTTCCATCATTTCTATAATGGCACTTTTTGCCTTGCTACTAGAATTGCTTAGGACCCCGCAATGTTTCTACATTGCTACACCTTTCGTATCACATATATGCTTTACAAATGTGTTAAATGAGTTTGGTGGTGTGCGTGATAATATATGGGTCGGGAGTAGCTACAAACTAGGGTGATGATGATGAAGGTGATGGTGGTGATGATCATGGGAAGGGTTGGATCACGAGTAAGGCCACTAGTGAATTGTTGATGGTGTGATAGACCCCTAGTGTGGGATATGGTGCTTGCTCGGCCACATAAGGACCGGTTCTTGCGACTGTAAACATAATGATTCTCGTACAACTACGAAACCTGTTAATGGGGAGGACTTACCCTACCTTCTTGGTACTCTTGCAAATAAGTATCCACCTGGAGGCTGGTAGTGGCAAACGGGAGATAAGGCCCCGGGAGTTAATGCCCCTTGAATCGGTGCTGGGAGTTACAGCCAATTATATGTTCGATTCATGTGATAGACTTATAGTAGTGTCAGGGTCCCTGGTGCTGTCGTGGTGGGCTTGTGAGACTATTCGGAGGAGATGGGCTAGGCGTTACGTATCCGCTTGCAACGGGTGCGTGGCTCGTGGGAAAAGATGTACATCCTCTGCAGAGTGTAAAATTCATCCGGATGGACGTTGTCACGGCATATGACACATTATTGTTATGAGCTCGTTTTGATTAGCCACATCTATGAATCCTTGAAGTGTGAGTGGGTTGTAGTCGACCCGTGTTTTCGGAAGTGTGGCAAGTGTGCCGGGTTGGTACGACCATTAAGGTCAGAAAGCCCAAATTAAAACTTGGGAACTGGCGGGAATGTTCATACTCCCCCAGAGCCAAACAACTAAAATATTGACTATATAAACTTTGATTTTACTTATCTACAATTTCTTGAATTTCTTTCTAAGCCATGCATAAAGTTTGCTTTCTGCTAAAATAAACCATGAAGCCTTATCCTTGATAATGCCAAATATTCATGCATCTATATCCTTGAGTAGTGTAGGGCTTGCTGAGTACCTTATGTACTCACTCTTGCTATCATCATTCAGAGGAAGAAGATTACGCCAGAGACGATTATGATGAGTAGGGTCACCGTCTGCTCAAGTTTGCCTGTGGAGTTTTCGTAGTGTTTTACCTGCTTTTAAATAGTTTGATGTACTTTGGCTAGTATGCTAGTCTCTTGATTTGTAACATAAGACAATGTATTGTACCCTATGGATGTAATATATAATCGTGTATGTGCAATGAAACACTTTGTATGTGCGTACCAACTACTGATCCAGGGATTGGTACGGTAAACACGAGGATTTCAGAAATGGGGTCTGACATCATGCAACGCCACGTAGGATTTTTGATGAGGTGGAAGAAAGAGAGGGAGGTAATTGAAAGAGACGGTTGTTTCGCGAGGCAACCACCTCAAGCGCTAAAATTTAAGTGTATGAGACAGCTTACACACCACTGTACGAGTTGTGGTTGCCATGCAACTCATAAATATTTCATCCACAAATAAAGGAAGTATGGAATTTCTATGAGACAACTAAAACAACTATACATTGTATATATGGTCTCATAGATCGTCTTATGATTATGTGTCATGTATGAGACCGCTTATAAGACGACACCATTGTACCTGCCCTAACTTGACTGTGATTTATGGTTGAGATTTCTCAATCATTCAAACCAACAGCCATATTTTTTTTTTTGTTTTTTCTGATAAGTTTTAGGATTTTTTTCTCGGATTAACATGGAGTCGGTGTCAGGTTTGTGCATGGTATATTGCTATATGTGTTGCGTGCATACTTTTTATCAGCTTCCTTAATTACAAAAGAAACATTGTTGGCTTTCCTATGGTGTGTTTCTTTTATCCATCTATTTTATGGATAAGTGTGTGTTTCTTTTTATCTATTTCATGTGGTGCGAAATACATTGAAGTTCGTGTTTTTTATTCCTCAATCTACAAATAGAATTTGAAGCTAAAATTTTGCACGATGACAACTCACATTTCAATGACATGTTTTTAATACTATTTACATGATTAAATAGCAATTATCTATATATGAATTTAAATGACAGCAAAAAATAATTAGAAAATATTTTGACATGGGGTATTGTGGGAACTATCATCATACAAAATCAAGGGAGTAAAATGGACTTTTTTCAATATCGAATCATTCTTGGTCGTCCAAATTTTCCTTACTTTCTTGGGGACATTTGTGCAAAATTTGATGCTAGATTTCAACCTGCAAGCAGAGGCTATTTGGAATTTGCCATGTAATCGGTTTCTTTTGTTTTCAGTTATATTGAGGTGCGTCTTAAGTTCGAGTCTAGTCTCCTACTCACCTTGTCGTCACTCTGTATTACCTTTACATGTCCTCTTAAGGATCCACCTTGCTCTACGATGGATAGATCTGCTTTGAGCATGATGCGAGGATAAGTATGCAACTGTACCTTAATTATCTGACGGGGCATCTTGGATTGTTTTATCTCCTAATTGATGATTGTATGTAATTTTTTGGTCGCTGCTCAGCAGATCGAGTACGTACAAATGAACTTTTAGTTTGTTAGTGCAGTTGGAGATCTCGAGGTTTGCGGTGTCCATCTGCGCGTACTAATATTTTTTAAAACCTAGTACAAAGGCAGATACTCACGTGCATGCACAAATATTGGTCTGTTTTCTTTTTGCGAAGAAATACTGACTTCTATATGAACACATATGTCCTATTTTTATGAACGCCAACAACCGATTTTCTTTTTTTTTTGCTGTCATCGCAACACTCGTGCCAACTTTGAGACTTGAATCGAGGTGCGTTGGTTCCACTATAAAGAAACTAACCAGCTGAGTTACACTCAATGCGCAAGTAGTGATACTATTCAACAGAAGCACAATTTGAGATCTGTGATGCGCAGTGACTCCTTTTATTTTAAGGCATCGATCGGCGCGGGTGCTTTCCGTATAGAAAGTCGCCAATGAAGGAAAACAAAAAAATATGACAAAGTCCTGCCATGTCGTATTGGCTGCTTGTGATAGTACATGAGTTAAAAATACGGAATGAGGACAAGAAAAGGACCCATAAGCAAGTACTCAAAAACCGGAGATCTGGATCAGGCTCCCATCCCATTTCTAACATCGTGAGGGTGATCCGACTCTGGGTTTAGTGTTACTTACCTCTTGGGATTGGGAGTCCACCAGTCCACCACCACATCAGATCCATCGGACCATGACTAACACTCATGGTGCAACGATGGCTAGTCAGGTCGGGGTGACATGCTCTCTCCTATTCGCCGCCGTTGTGCTTGCCGCGGCGACGCAAGGGATGCTAGAGGTGGAGGTCCAGCTTGGTCCTCATACATCGTTCATGTAGCGCACGGGCACGCGCCGGCACGCTACCGATGCGTATGCGACCACCTCCCCGAGCACATGCTGCGCCCCGAGCCCATCGTTCACTACGCGAATGCGCTGCATGCTACGGCCGTGCACCTTGCGTCCCTCTCTAGAGTATGGGAGGGCGGCATCCAAGGGCGGAGCCAGAGGGGGGCGGTGCGAGTAGGGGCCTGGCCCTTCTATGCTCCATGCACATAAGGTTTGTACCTTTGAAATGACCATGAAAATTAGAAAAAATATAGATTTGGCCCTTTTTATTAGTCAAATTTTGTCACTTAGCCCCCTTCAACATCAATTCCTTGCTCCGCCCCAGACGGCATCATACTATTATTTTATTTAATGGGGTTTCCTCTTTTCTTATTATACCTTTTCTGTGTATTATTTTGAGTGTGGATTGTTCTTTTAGTGGTTGGTTTAGGACTCAAATCATGACTCTTTGGAGTAATAAGATGTGGAGAAGGAGACGGTGAGGTAGAGATGGAAGAGATAGTAGAGATTAGAGAAGGGGGAGGCTTGCTTGTACTAGTGTCCGATTTCCTAGATTCTTTCCCTTGATAAATAAATTCTTCCAAAAAAGAAGAATAGAATCCAATAGAATACAAAATTTATGAAATTTGTAAATTAAGTAATAAAAAATGAAGAAATAATTAAAGAATACAATCCTCGTCGAAGTAGCAAAGATTTAGCTTCGAAATCCTAAGCAAGCCTGGCTCTAGCCTAATGAAACGGTGATTTCATTCTTGTGGAATAAGAAGCCCTCGTACCTTAATGAAAGAAAAATAAGATTTTTTCGTTTAGGTATTTGATCAAATAGGATCGTCTAGTTTCTATAGAACCTATCACTAATATAGAACCTATCAGCATCGTTCAAACATTGAGGAAGCCAAGCCGTGATGAAAGGGATCCAGCAGTCGTGCAAAGCACTTTCCAGAGTCCTTATCCGACCTCTCCCGGTGTAGGATCTCAAAGGACTATGGTTCCGTAAACCTGCTCTCTCGTTCTTCGGTGCACGCCGATGATCGGGATGGAGTAAACTACATGTGACGACGCAACAAGTGAGAAGGCATACCCTAGTGTATAGACTAAAGGGTGTGTTTGGATGCGACAATCACTTCAGATTCTGACCAGAATCAGTTGAATCAGTTCCAAACGGTCAAAATCTGAAATGTTTCGTGCCTGAATCACTCTGAAATATTTTTCTGTTTTGAGCTAGGAATGAGACCCAACTAAATAGGTTGTTTCAAATGATTCTTCTGTTTCAGGTTGTGAAACATTTTTCGATTGAATATGAAAAGTGTTTTTATTCTCAGTGAATCTGGAGCTATACCAAACGCACCCTAACTCTGGAGAGAGAGAGATCTCCTCTAAATATTAATCTATTTTCTGTACTCTTTATGCCAAGGGGTCTATAGATAATTAGATATATATACAAGGGAAACAACTCGTCACATATGCTCCTCACATCTACTTTCGTTAGCTACTAACAGATTACGAGCCTTTGTCCACATAATAGACCTTTGAAATTTAATTATTATTATTATTATTATATATGGCCTATATATATCCACATATTCAAGATCATGATGCGGAGTGATTCTTTTTTTATTTCATAACGCATGGATCGGAACGACAGAAAGAATAAAAACAAATAAGAGCAGGTCGTACTGGCAGCTTTTGTTAATGAAAGAATACAAAATAAGAGCATGAACCATGAGCTAATGATCAAAATTAAAACTTGACGTCTGGAATCCCGAGAAAAGATCCTGTGCTACTGGCCCTTACGGTGCTACCATGCTACCGTGCACTGTAGCATTGTAAAAATGCAACAAAAAATTGCAACAAAAATATGAATGGATAGCTCATACAACGATCTACCACCATGCAAAATTTGAGATGCAACTGAAGCTTGTGCAAGAAGATACAAAAAAAAAGAGAAATCAGCCTGTGAATAGTACGGGTTGCAACTGTTCATCACGCACCCGCAACCCGTTACTATTCACGGTCTGTTTTCTCTTTTTTGTATCTTCTTGCACGAGCTTCAGTTACATCTCAAATTTTGCGTGATGGTAGATCGTTGCATGCACTATCCATTCATATTTTTGTTACAATTTTTTGTTGCATCGTTTTTGCGCTATTTCGAGTGGTAGCACGGTAGCACGGGAACCCGCGGTAGCACCCGAACTTCTCTCATGGAATCCCATTGCACGGCACGTGATATGATCCAACTCTGGGTTCTGTGCAGCCATACTGGTCAGCTTCTCGTCTATTTATCCCTCATCGGAGCTAGTCCACCACCACCAAAACACATCCATCGCTAACACTCGCCAAGCATGAGAGCAACTATGGGCAGGCAGGTCGGCTTGACATGCTACCTCCTGCTCGCCGTCGTGCTTGGCGTGGCGGCGCAAGAGGCGGAGGTCCAGTCCTCGTACATCGTGCACGTCGCGCACGGGCACGCGCCGCGGCCAACGCCGCTGCCGCGCTTGCACGCCACCCGCGCGTACGGCGCCTTCCTGCGCGAGCAGCTCCCGGAGCACCTGCTGCGCCCCGAGCCCATCGTGCACTACGCGTACGCGCACGCCGCGACGGGCTTCGCGGCGCGGCTGACGCCGAGCCAGGCCGCGCACCTCGAGTCGCTGCCGTCCGTGCTCGCCGTCGTCCCGGACGGAGAGCGGCCGCTGCAGACCACCCGGTCGCAGATATTCCTGGGGCTCTCGAGGCTGATCGGCCTCCTCCCGGCGTCCAAGGGCGGCCCGGACGTGGTGATCGGCGTCATCGACAGCGGCGTGTACCCCAAGGACCGCGCGTCCTTCGCCGCAGTGGACCCGGACCTGGCGCCCCGGCTCGGGTCGTCGTTCCGCGGCCGCTGCGTGTCAACGCCGACGTTCAACGCCTCGGCGTACTGCAACGACAAGCTCGTGGGAGCCAAGATGTTCTACAAAGGGTACGAGGCGAAGATGGGCCGGCCGCTGGACGCGAACGAGAAGTCGCCGCTCGACACCAACGGGCACGGCACGCACACCGCCTCCATCGCCGCCGGGTCCGCCGTGGAGGGCGCCTCCTTCTTCGGGTACGGCAAGGGCAGGGCCATCGGCACCGCACCGGCGGCGCGCATCGCGGCGTACAAGGCGTGCTGGACGCACTCGTGCACCGAGTCCGACGTGCTCGCCGCGTTCGAGGAGGCCATCGCCGACGGCGTCCAAGTGATCTCCATCTCGGCCGGCGGCGGGGGCGAGGGGCCCGTGGCGCCCAAGCTCCACAACGACACGGTGGCGCTGGCCGCGTTCAGGGCCGTGCGCAGGGGCATCATCGTCTCCGCCGCCGCCGGGAACGACGGCCCCCGCGCGTCCACCGTCAAGAACGTGGCGCCGTGGGTCGTCACGGTCGGCGCCTCCACCATCAAGCGCCAGTTCGCGGCCACCGTCGTGCTCGGCAACGGCGAGGCCTTCGCCGGCGCCACGCTGTACGCCGGCGCGCCGTTGGGCGCGTCCAAGTTGCCGCTCGTGTTCGGCGGCGACGTGGGCTCCAACACCTGCAAGCCTGGGAAGCTGGTCCCCGCAAAGGTCGCCGGGAAGATCGTGGTGTGCGAAGGGAGCAGCGCCGCGCAGGGAGAAACCGTCAGGGCCGCCGGTGGCGCCGGAGCCATCCTCGTGAGCGCATACGAGGTCGGCGAGCAGACCGCCGCCAGGGCTCACATCATACCCGCCGCAACCGTCACGTTCAAGGCGTACATGCGGATCCGTATGTACATCGTGTTGTCGAAACAGGCCGCCGCCACCGCGACGATCCTCTTCAACGGCACCACCTTCAGCAAGGAGCCTTCGTCGCCCAGAGTGGCGTCCTACTCCGGCCGCGGGCCCTTCGTGGAAGCTCCGGAGATCCTGAAGCCGGACGTGACGGCCCCGGGCGTGGACATCCTGGCCGCGTGGACGGGCGAGGCCTCGCCAACGGGGCTGCCCACCGACACGAGGCGGCCGCAGTTCAACGTGCTCTCCGGCACCTCCATGGCCTGCCCGCACGTGAGCGGCATCGCGGCGATGCTGCGGCAGGTGAACCCGACGTGGAGCCCCGCCGCGATCAAGTCCGCGCTGATGACCACCGCGCGCAACGGGGACACCAGCGGCGAAGTCATCAAGGACTTGTCCACCGGCAAGGCGTCCACGCCGTTCGTCCGCGGCGCCGGCCAGGTCGACCCCACCGGCGCGCTCGACCCGGGCCTCGTGTACGACGCCAACGAAAACGACTACATCTCCTTCCTGTGCGGGCTGGGGTACACGGGCAAGCAGATCGCCCTCTTCACCAGGGAAGGAATATTCGACTGGTGCTCCAGGGCCTTCAGCCCCGTCGGGGACCTCAACTACCCTGCCTTCTCTGTGGTATTCAACTCCGACACGGACAAGGTCACGCAGCGCCGAGTCCTCACCAACGTGGGCTCCGACCTCGCGGTCACGTACACGGCCAATGTCACCAGCCCGCCCGGCGTGCGTGTCACGGTGAACCCGCCGAAGCTGGACTTCACGACGGGGCGCAGCAGGATGGCGTATGAGGTCACTTTCGAGCCTCTAGAGCCGGCGATCGCCAACAAGAATAAGCAAGCCTTCGGTTCCGTCGTGTGGAGCGATTACAGGCCCAACATGAAGACCTGGCCGCACTCGGTGACCAGCCCCATCGCCGTCACCTGGCCCGCGAGGAAGCAAGCGGCGGCGATATGATGTTAAGTTGTACTGCTAGCCTTTTGTATTGGAACCTCCAGGGTTTGCGAATAATTGCTGCCTCGATGGTCAGCCCCCTTCCACACCATTATTAAGTTGTTGCCCTGCCACCTAATAAATGAAATAAAGATGCGCCAGTTGGATAACTGGTCCTCGTATGGAGGCCAATTGCATGTCTGCCATCGATTTTACGTTTTGCGTATTTCACCCCGTTTTTTGAAACCCAAGCCTCCGTCTCACCCTCTTTGTATTGTATCTAAGATTTTTGGCATTTGGTTGACCGATAGACATAGCTGATACCAGCACATTGGTTAAAAGTTGCAGGACATGGAGTGTTCACATGAGAATAGTGCATTGGGAAGGACATCCCTTATCCTGTTATCACTCAGTTCAATATCTTGTTTGGGAACAAATTTTCTCTTTTCAAGAATCTTTACTCTGTTTTCTGAAGAGAGGGAGATATTCAGAAGCATGCATGTCAGCATGTGGTCTGTCGAGGAAAGTTTTTATTTGTAATTTGTGTGCAGGAACTACAAGCAGAATTTGGACATCTTTGCATCGACAAGTTTTTTGTTGGAGCTACTGAAGCTGTTTTGTTGAAACTGACCATCAGCTGGACGCTTGTCATCTTTGTATCGAGAAATCTGTGTTGTAGCACATCTCTGTGGCAGTAGTAGTTGCAGTTGAAATTTGGATCGTAATTTGCAGCCATTGTGTAACAAGAATGGCCGAACATTCTGTCATGTACAATATATCCTCCAAATCAGATGAGTGCCTGACCCTTCGGTTCGTCAAAGTTTGAAAGAGTAAAACTACACCTTAAGACAATCAACAGGCCGGATCCAGATCTTTGAAGATACTCTGATTGGTTATAAGATACTCTGATTGGTTATGCTACTTTAATCATCTATGCTAATACTCTAAATAAAAGTACAATTACTTACGCCTGTTAATCATCTATGCTAACTAGTTGGATGCCCGTGCGCTGCCACGGACCAACATATTAAAAAAAAGGATTATTTTCAATATCATTATTGAAATTACTCAAAATTATGTTGTCACAAGCAAAATGCTAGTGTATTTCGACGGAAATGACTAATCAGATTTCAGAATTAACTTCATATTAGAATGCTAGTTCAAAACCAGAAAAGATTCCAGCTAGCCAGCGGATCCGAATGAGGTTCAAGCCAGCCATTGCATCCTGATGTTTTCACATGATTATGTCTGCGCGTTGCTATAGAATTATAAAATTGGTTTTTCACATTATAGAATTCAATAATTTAGTGCATTGTTAAGCATTGATATCTCGTTCTTATCATATATTTTGCATACAAATATATATTATTAAACATTGAGGAAGCCAAGCAGTGATGAAAGGGATCCAGCAGTTTTTTAATGAAGCCACAGTCACAGCCGAAGCCGGCACAGCCACAGCCCTATCAAAGAGGCCCTTAGTGTTTGCTTGCACCTTGAACGGAACCTTGTGCATGTGCACGAGAAGCAAGCTATATGGGAAGAAGAACATGAACAGCATGGAGACCCTGTTTTGCTCGGAGCGTACCTCTATTGGATCTCTCGACAGCTCGGAATCATTGGTGTAAAGCACCCCTATTCGGATTAAAGTATCCTTTTGATTACGTATAAGATATAAGGGCAAGTACAATGCTACACGTAAACAGTCTCATAGCCCGTCTCATGTGTCACATCCCAAATTTTAAATCGATTAATAAAATCACTCCCGCAAAATTTCGTAGATTTTTAGGATGAAATTTAGAATTTCTGAAAATAAAAGTCCAAACTATACTAGATCAAGAATATAGGAAAATGGGAATTTTTAATAGGAAATGAAAAATGGAACTTGCCCACATGATTTCCAGTATTCAGATTTGAATTTACAAATCTTATTCGAATTTATTTGAGTTGATTTGGAGTTGATTTGAATTTTATTCGAAATCGTGAGTTCTGGAAATTGTTTAAACTATTTCTTTTTCCTCCCCGCTCCTGGGCTGATTCTACCGTGGCCCACTCCCTTTCCCCGCCCCGCTGGGCCGCGCGCCCCGCTCTTCCCTTGCCTCCGGCCCAGCCAACCCGGCCCGACCCCGCACAGACGATGGCGTCATCTTCCCCGCGCCGCGCCGCGCCGCGTGTCGCCCGTCGTCTGCCAGCTTGCCGCCCACGAAACCGCGCCATCCCGTCGAGCACCCCACGCCGCACGCCCTCGCCAACCAAAGCTCCCGTGCATGCGGCTGCAAAGCACCTCGCCCATGCACGCATGTTGCCGCCTTGGCGGCCACGAAACCTAGCTCCTCACCGCCGTTCAAACGCCCCGAGCTCCCGCCCGAACGAAGCTTCGCCGAAGCTGCTGCCGACCCCCCACGACGCGCCGCTCCAAGCCAAGTAGCAAGTCCCGATGCCGTAGCCCATGCCGAGCGCGTGCACGCGTGACCACGCCGCCATCCCGACGTTCCCGCCACTCCGGCGAGACGAGCACCTATTTAAGCACCCTAGAGCTTCTCCTCACTTCACCGCGCTCCCTCGACCACACCACAGTGAGCCATAGCCTCCAGCGCCGCCCAATTTCCATTTCCCCCCCTTCTTCCCAACTCCGGCCACCACAAAATCCATCGCCGACGAGCCCCCCTCTCCCTCACTCACCTAGTGCCACGCGTAGCCCTGAGTCTCTCCACCTCTCCGACACATCGCGCGAGCGAGCCCCGGCCAGTGGTTGCACGGATACCGAGCACCGCCGCGCACCAGCCTCCGCACGTCGCTGGCCGCCGCCACGGCGAACCCGGCCACCGCACCTTGCCGCCCGCTTTCAACGTAGCGCCGCGCACCTCCCGCGCCAACAAAAACACCGCAAGACGAACCATTTCACGACTTCGCCATCACGCCGCCGCTACGCCAATTCCGGCGAGCCCGCCACCGCTGCTCCGCCACTCCCCGCGCCTGCGCGTGCTTCCCCAGAGCTCTGCCTCGCCGATCCCTACACCCCTGGCTGCACCATGCTCGTCCTCGAGCAGCACATCCGCCGGCGGCGAGCCCTCCGGCGAACTGCCGCCGCGCACGGCCGCGCGCCGCCGCGCGCCCCGCCTCCACCAGTCCGGGCGCGCCACGTCGCCCACGGGACCCGCAGCCACGCGAGCCCCGCTCCTCGCACGCACACCCTGAGTGCGTAACACTGACGCTGTGGCCCCACTAGTCAGCCTCTGCAAGCACGTGTAATTGCTAGAGCCACCCGGTGCTGTGTACACAGATAGTATTTCGAGCCTTTCCTGTTATAGGAAAAATCCCAAAAAATACCAAAAAATAGTAGATAGCCTGTAGAACACGTTTTCACCCTTTGATTCTCCAGGAGCCCCTCTGATCTATTTCTTTTATTCATTTGCTTCTCATTTGGATCTTCATTTGGTTTATTGATTTATTACGTTAGTATTTATTTAGCGTTGTTACGTGTAGACCACGAGGAGCACGAGGACGACCCCGAGAACGAGGGATACGAGGAGGATTCAGACCCGAACCTTGAAGACAAGCTCTACTTTCCTTGATCATGATTGATCCTATTGTTTTTGCAATGCACCTATTGGCCTGTTCTAGTATTATACGTTACTTGTTATTACTACTTGTGTAATTATTATCCTACTTGCTTAGTATTATTTATGCAAAGTATGTAGGCATAAATAATGATCCTTGATTACCCTTGATTTACCGTCGCCTTGATAACCCTAGGATGGTTCCATCATTTCTATAATGGCACTTTTTGCCTTGCTACTAGAATTGCTTAGGACCCCGCAATGTTTCTACATTGCTACACCTTTCGTATCACATATATGCTTTACAAATGTGTTAAATGAGTTTGGTGGTGTGCGTGATAATACGTGGGTTGGGAGTAGCAACAAACTAGGGTGATGATGATGTTGGAAGTGATGATCATGGGATGGGTTGGATCGCGAGCAAGGCCACTAGTGAATTGTTGATGGTGTGATAGACCCCTAGTGTGGAATATGGTGCTTGCTCGGCCACATAAGGACCGGTTCTTGCGACTGTAAACATAATGATTCTCGTACAACCACGAAACCTGTTAATAGGCAGGACTTACCCTACCTTCTTGGTACTCTTGCAAATAAGTATCCATCTGGAGGCTGGTAGTGGCAAACGGGAGATAGGGCCCCGGGGAGTTAAAGCCCCTTGAATCGGTGCAGGGAGTTACAGCCAATTATATGTTCGATTCATGTGACAGACTGATAGTAGTGTCAGGGTCCCTGGTGCTGTCGTGGTGGGCTTGTGAGACTATTCGGAGGAGATGGGCTAGGCGTTACGTATCCGCTTGCAACGGGTGCGTGGCTCGTGGGAAAAGATGTACATCCTCTGCAGAGTGTAAAATTCATCCGGATGGACGTTGTCACGGCATATGACACATTATTGTTATGAGCTCGTACTGATTAGCCACATCTATGAATCCTTGAAGTGTGAGTGGGTTGTAGTCGACCCGTGTTTTCGGAAGTGTGGCAAGTGTGCCGGGTTGGTACGACCATTGAGGTCAGAAAGCCCAAATTAAAACTTGGGAACTGGCGGGAATGTTCATACTCCCCCAGGGCCAAACAACTAAAATATTGACTATATAAACTTGATTTTACTTATCTACAATTCCTTGAATTTCTTTCTAAGCCATGCATAAAGTTTGCTTTCTGCTAAAATAAACCATGAAGCCTTATCCTTGATAATGCCAAATATGCATGCATCTATATCCTTGAGTAGTGTAGGGCTTGCTGAGTACCTTATGTACTCACTCTTGCTATCATCATTCAGAGGAAGAAGATTACGCCAGAGACGATTATGATGAGTAGGGTCACCGTCTGCTCAAGTTTGCCTGTGGAGTTTTCGTAGTGTTTTACCTGCTTTTAAATAGTTTGATGTACTTTGGCTAGTATGCTAGTCTCTTGGTTTGTAACATAAGACAATGTATTGTACCCTATGGATGTAATATATAATCGTGTATGTGCAATGAAACACTTTGTATGTGTGTACCAACTACTGATCCAGGGATTGGTACGGTAAACACGAGGATTCCAGAAATGGGGTCTGACATCATGCAACGCCACGTAGGATTTTTGATGAGGTGGAAGAAAGAGAGGGAGGTAATTGAAAGAGACGGTTGTTTCGCGAGGCAACCACCTCAAGCGCTAAAATTTAAGTGTATGAGACAGCTTACACACTATTGTACGAGTTGTGGTTGCCATGCAACTCATAAATATTTCATCCACAAATAAAGGATATGGAATTTCTATGAGACAACTAAAACAACTATACATTGTATATGTGGTCTCATAGATTGTCTTATGATTATGTGTCATGTATGAGACCGCTTATAAGACGACACCATTGTACCTGCCCTAACTTGACTGTGATTTATGGTTGAGATTTCTCAATCATTCAAACCAACAGCCGTTTTTTTTTTTTTTTGCTTTTTTCTGATAAGTTTTAGGATTTTTTTCTCAGATTAACATGGAGTCGGTATCAGGTTTGTGCATGGTATATTGCTATATGTGTTGCGTGCATACTTTTTGTCAGCTTCCTTAATTACAAAAGAAACATTGTTGGCTTTCCTAAGGTGTGTTTCTTTTATCCATCTATTTTATGGATAAGTGTGTGTTTCTTTTTATCTATTTCATGTGGTGCGAAATACATTGAAGTTCGTGTTTTTTATTCCTCAATCTACAAATAGAATTTGAAGCTAAAATTTTGCACGATGACAACTCACATTTCAATGACATGTTTTTAATACTATTTACATGATTAAATAGCAATTATCTATATATGAATTTAAATGACAGCAAAAATAATTAGAAAATATTTTGACATGGGGTATTGTGGGAACTATCATCATACAAAATCAAGGGAGTAAAATGGACTTTTTTCAATATCGAATCATTCTTGGTCGTCCAAATTTTCCTTACTTTCTTGGGGACATTTGTGCAAAATTTGATGCTAGATTTCAACCTGCAAGCAGAGGCTATTTGGAATTTGCCATGTCATCGGTTTCTTTTGTTTTCAGTTATATTGAGGTGCGTCTCAAGTTCGAGTTTAGGCTCCTACTCACCTTGTCCTCACTCTTTATTACCTTTACATGTCCTCTTAAGGATCTACCTTGCTCTACGATGGATACATCTGCTTTGAGCATGATACGAGGATAAGTATGCAACTGTACCCTAATTATCTGACGGGGCATCTTGGATTGTTTTATCTCCTAATTGATGATTGTATGTAATTTTTTTGGTCGCTGCTCAGCAGATCGAGTACGTACAAATGAACTTTTAGGGTGCGTTCGGATGAGGGCTCTAAAGAGCCCTCTAAAGTTCTACCCTCTAAAGTAAAAGGAATCTTACTATTTAGGAGTACTAAATAAAATTTAATTGCAAAACCTTTCTGCAGACGGGCGTTATTTTTCGAGACGAATCTAACGAGCCTAATTAATCAATGTTTTGACACAGTGATGCTACAGTAACCATCGTCTAATCGCCGCTTAATTACCCTCATTGCGTTCGTCTCGCGAAATAGAGGGGGGGTCCTGGACTTAGTTTGTGTGATTTGACTTTGTTTAGTACACATAAATCGTGCCGAAAGTATTGATGTGACATCTACAGTGCATAATAGCCCTCTATTTTTGCATCCAAACGCAGCCTTAGTTTGTTAGTGCAGTTGGAGATCTCGAGGTTTGCGGTGTCCATCTGCGCGTACTAATATTTTTTAAAACCTAGTACAAAGGCAGATACTCACGTGCATGCACAAATATTGGTCTGTTTTCTTTTTGCGAAGAAATACTGACTTCTATATGAACACATATGTCCTATTTTTATGAACGCCAACAACCGATTTTCTTTTTTTTGCTGTCATCGTAACACTCGTGCCAAGTATAAGACTTGAATCGAGGTGCGTTGGTTCCACTATAAAGAAACTAACCAGCTGAGTTACACTCAATGCGCAAGTAGTGATACTATTCAACAGAAGCACAATTTGAGATCTGTGATGCGCAGTGACTCCTTTTATTTTAAGGCATCGATCGGCGCGGGTGCTTTCCGTATAGAAAGTCGCCAATGAAGGAAAACAAAAAAATATGACAAAGTCCTGCCATGTCGTATTGGCTGCTTGTGATAGTACATGAGTTAAAAATACGGAATGAGGACAAGAAAAGGACCCATAAGCAAGTACTCAAAAACCGGAGATCTGGATCAGGCTCCCATCCCATTTCTAACATCGTGAGGGTGATCCGACTCTGGGTTTAGTGTTACTTACCTCTTGGGATTGGGAGTCCACCAGTCCACCACCACATCAGATCCATCGGACCATGACTAACACTCATGGTGCAACGATGGCTAGTCAGGTCGGGGTGACATGCTCTCTCCTATTCGCCGCCGTTGTGCTTGCCGCGGCGACGCAAGGGATGCTAGAGGTGGAGGTCCAGCTTGGTCCTCATACATCGTTCATGTAGCGCACGGGCACGCGCCGGCACGCTACCGATGCGTATGCGACCACCTCCCCGAGCACATGCTGCGCCCCGAGCCCATCGTTCACTACGCGAATGCGCTGCATGCTACGGCCGTGCACCTTGCGTCCCTCTCTAGAGTATGGGAGGGCGGCATCCAAGGGCGGAGCCAGAGGGGGGCGGTGCGAGTAGGGGCCTGGCCCTTCTATGCTCCATGCACATAAGGTTTGTACCTTTGAAATGACCATGAAAATTAGAAAAAATATAGATTTGGCCCTTTTTATTAGTCAAATTTTGTCACTTAGCCCCCTTCAACATCAATTCCTTGCTCCGCCCCAGACGGCATCATACTATTATTTTATTTAATGGGGTTTCCTCTTTTCTTATTATACCTTTTCTGTGTATTATTTTGAGTGTGGATTGTTCTTTTAGTGGTTGGTTTAGGACTCAAATCATGACTCTTTGGAGTAATAAGATGTGGAGAAGGAGACGGTGAGGTAGAGATGGAAGAGATAGTAGAGATTAGAGAAGGGGGAGGCTTGCTTGTACTAGTGTCCGATTTCCTAGATTCTTTCCCTTGATAAATAAATTCTTCCAAAAAAGAAGAATAGAATCCAATAGAATACAAAATTTATGAAATTTGTAAATTAAGTAATAAAAATGAAGAAATAATTAAAGAATACAATCCTCGTCGAAGTAGCAAAGATTTAGCTTCGAAATCCTAAGCAAGCCTGGCTCTAGCCTAATGAAACGGTGATTTCATTCTTGTGGAATAAGAAGCCCTCGTACCTTAATGAAAGAAAAATAAGATTTTTTCGTTTAGGTATTTGATCAAATAGGATCGTCTAGTTTCTATAGAACCTATCACTAATATAGAACCTATCAGCATCGTTCAAACATTGAGGAAGCCAAGCCGTGGTGAAAGGGATCCAGCAGTCGTGCAAAGCACTTTCCAGAGTCCTTATCCGACCTCTCCCGGTGTATAGGCCTGGGCATTCGGTTAACCCGGTTAAATCGGTTCGGTTAATTCGGCTAAAAGAAAATTCGGTTAATGCGAAATGATAACCGATTTGGTACCAAAAATTCCAATAACCGCGAAGTTCGGTGGTCGGTTAATTCGGTGAATTAACCGCATAAACCGAATCACCGAAATTCCCCAGCTTAGAGAGGAGATTGAGAGCAAATCAACTCGTCTACCTGCGCCGCCGCGCGTGTCGCCCGCATCCGCCGTTGCGCTTTGCTTCCCGGGCCGTCGCGCGCGTCGCCTGCCAAGCCGCGCCGCCGCGCGCTTCGCTCCCCCACCCCGCCGCGCGCGTCGCCTGCTCGGCCGCGCCGCCGCGCGCTTCGCGTTCCAGCCACGCGCGTCGCTCGCCCACGCCGCCTCCGCTTCGCTTCCCAGCCGCGCGGGTTGCTCGTCCGCGCCGCCGCACGCGGCCCCGCCGCGCGTCTGCGCGTTGCCTTTCCTGCTGCCGGGAGCGAGAGAGGAGATAGGGTTAGGGTGATGGGCTGACTTGCTGAGGCCTGAGGGAGTGCGTGTTGGGCTGAGGGATGTGGGAGGGAAGTATGGGCCAGCTGGGTTGAGAAAAGGAGAGGAAGGAAATATGGGCCGGCTAACTTTTTGTTCGGTTAATTCGGCCTGTTCGGTTAACAGGGTCCAATAACCGATTTATTTTCGGTTAACCGAGATTAACAGATTCAACAACCGAATTATTTGTGGTTAACCGGAATTTTCAGAAATCTTAGGTTTTTCGGTTCGGTTAACTTCGGTTTTCGGTTATACGGTTAACCAAGGACTATGGTTCCGTAAACCTGCTCTCTCGTTCTTCGGTGCACGCCGATGATCGGGATGGAGTAAACTACATGTGACGACGCAACAAGTGAGAAGGCATACCCTAGTGTATAGACTAAAGGGTGTGTTTGGATGCGACAATCACTTCAGATTCTGACCAGAATCAGTTGAATCAGTTCCAAACGGTCAAAATCTGAAATGTTTCGTGCCTGAATCGCTCTGAAATATTTTTCTGTTTTGAGCTAGGAATGAGACCCAACTAAATAGGTTGTTTCAAATGATTCTTCTGTTTCAGGTTGTGAAACATTTTTCGATTGAATATGAAAAGTGTTTTTATTCTCAGTGAATCTGGAGCTATACCAAACGCACCCTAACTCTGGAGAGAGAGAGATCTCCTCTAAATATTAATCTATTTTCTGTACTCTTTATGCCAAGGGGTCTATAGATAATTAGATATATATACAAGGGAAACAACTCGTCACATATGCTCCTCACATCTACTTTCGTTAGCTACTAACAGATTACGAGCCTTTGTCCACATAATAGACCTTTGAAATTTAATTATTGTTATTATTATTATATATGGCCTATATATATCCACATATTCAAGATCATGATGCGGAGTGATTCTTTTTTTATTTCATAACGCATGGATCGGAACGACAGAAAGAATAAAAACAAATAAGAGCAGGTCGTACTGGCAGCTTTTGTTAATGAAAGAATACAAAATAAGAGCATGAACCATGAGCTAATGATCAAAATTAAAACTTGACGTCTGGAATCCCGAGAAAAGATCCTGTGCTACTGGCCCTTACGGTGCTACCATGCTACCGTGCACTGTAGCATTGTAAAAATGCAACAAAAAATTGCAACAAAAATATGAATGGATAGCTCATACAACGATCTACCACCATGCAAAATTTGAGATGCAACTGAAGCTTGTGCAAGAAGATACAAAAAAAAAAGAGAAATCAGCCTGTGAATAGTACGGGTTGCAACTGTTCATCACGCACCCGCAACCCGTTACTATTCACGGTCTGTTTTCTCTTTTTTGTATCTTCTTGCACGAGCTTCAGTTACATCTCAAATTTTGCGTGATGGTAGATCGTTGCATGCACTATCCATTCATATTTTTGTTACAATTTTTTGTTGCATCGGGTTTTTGCGCTATTTCGAGTGGTAGCACGGTAGCACGGGAACCCGCGGTAGCACCCGAACTTCTCTCATGGAATCCCATTGCACGGCACGTGATATGATCCAACTCTGGGTTCTGTGCAGCCATACTGGTCAGCTTCTCGTCTATTTATCCCTCATCGGAGCTAGTCCACCACCACCAAAACACATCCATCGCTAACACTCGCCAAGCATGAGAGCAACTATGGGCAGGCAGGTCGGCTTGACATGCTACCTCCTGCTCGCCGTCGTGCTTGGCGTGGCGGCGCAAGAGGCGGAGGTCCAGTCCTCGTACATCGTGCACGTCGCGCACGGGCACGCGCCGCGGCCAACGCCGCTGCCGCGCTTGCACGCCACCCGCGCGTACGGCGCCTTCCTGCGCGAGCAGCTCCCGGAGCACCTGCTGCGCCCCGAGCCCATCGTGCACTACGCGTACGCGCACGCCGCGACGGGCTTCGCGGCGCGGCTGACGCCGAGCCAGGCCGCGCACCTCGAGTCGCTGCCGTCCGTGCTCGCCGTCGTCCCGGACGGAGAGCGGCCGCTGCAGACCACCCGGTCGCAGATATTCCTGGGGCTCTCGAGGCTGATCGGCCTCCTCCCGGCGTCCAAGGGCGGCCCGGACGTGGTGATCGGCGTCATCGACAGCGGCGTGTACCCCAAGGACCGCGCGTCCTTCGCCGCAGTGGACCCGGACCTGGCGCCCCGGCTCGGGTCGTCGTTCCGCGGCCGCTGCGTGTCAACGCCGACGTTCAACGCGTCGGCGTACTGCAACGGCAAGCTCGTGGGAGCGAAGATGTTCTACAAGGGGTACGAGGCCAAGATTGGCCGGCCGCTGGACGCGAACGAGAAGTCGCCGCTCGACACCAACGGGCACGGCACGCACACCGCCTCGACCGCCGCCGGGTCCGCCGTGGATGGCGCCTCCTTCTTCGGGTACGGCAAGGGCACGGCCATCGGCAGCGCCCCGGCGGCGCGCATCGCGGCGTACAAGGCGTGCTGGACGCAGTCGTGCACGGACTCGGACGTGCTCGCCGCGTTCGAGGAGGCCATCGCCGACGGCGTCCAGGTCATCTCCGTCTCGGCCGGCGGCGGGGGCGAGGGGCCCGTGGCGCCCAAGCTCCACAACGACACGGTGGCGCTGGCCGCGTTCCGGGCCGTGCGCAGGGGCATCGTCGTCTCCGCCGCGGCCGGGAACGAGGGCCCGCGCGCGTCCACCGTGAAGAACGTGGCGCCGTGGGTCGTCACGGTGGGCGCCTCCACCATCAAGCGCCAGTTCGCGGCCACCGTCGTGCTCGGTAACGGCGAGGCCTTCGCCGGCGCCACGCTGTACGCCGGCGCGCCGTTGGGCGCGTCCAAGTTGCCGCTCGTGTTCGGCGGCGACGTGGGCTCCAACACCTGCAAGCCTGGGAAGCTGGTCCCCGCAAAGGTCGCCGGGAAGATCGTGGTGTGCGAAGGGAGCAGCGCCGCGCAGGGAGAAACCGTCAGGGCCGCCGGTGGCGCCGGAGCCATCCTCGTGAGCGCATACGAGGTCGGCGAGCAGACCGCCGCCAGGGCTCACATCATACCCGCCGCAACCGTCACGTTCAAGGCGTACATGCGGATCCGTATGTACATCGTGTTGTCGAAACAGGCCGCCGCCACCGCGACGATCCTCTTCAACGGCACCACCTTCAGCAAGGAGCCTTCGTCGCCCAGAGTGGCGTCCTACTCCGGCCGCGGGCCCTTCGTGGAAGCTCCGGAGATCCTGAAGCCGGACGTGACGGCCCCGGGCGTGGACATCCTGGCCGCGTGGACGGGCGAGGCCTCGCCAACGGGGCTGCCCACCGACACGAGGCGGCCGCAGTTCAACGTGCTCTCCGGCACCTCCATGGCCTGCCCGCACGTGAGCGGCATCGCGGCGATGCTGCGGCAGGTGAACCCGACGTGGAGCCCCGCCGTGATCAAGTCCGCGCTCATGACCACCGCGCGCAACGGGGACACTAACGGCGACATCATCAAGGACTTGTCCACCGGCAAGGCGTCCACGCCGTTCGTCCGCGGCGCCGGCCAGGTCGACCCCACCGGCGCGCTCGACCCGGGCCTCGTGTACGACGCCAACGAAAACGACTACATCTCCTTCCTGTGCGGGCTGGGGTACACGGGCAAGCAGATCGCCCTCTTCACCAGGGAAGGAATATTCGACTGGTGCTCCAGGGCCTTCAGCCCCGTCGGGGACCTCAACTACCCTGCCTTCTCTGTGGTATTCAACTCCGACACGGACAAGGTCACGCAGCGCCGAGTCCTCACCAACGTGGGCTCCGACCTCGCGGTCACGTACACGGCCAATGTCACCAGCCCGCCCGGCGTGCGTGTCACGGTGAACCCGCCGAAGCTGGACTTCACGACGGGGCGCAGCAGGATGGCGTATGAGGTCACTTTCGAGCCTCTAGAGCCGGCGATCGCCAACAAGAATAAGCAAGCCTTCGGTTCCGTCGTGTGGAGCGATTACAGGCCCAACATGAAGACCTGGCCGCACTCGGTGACCAGCCCCATCGCCGTCACCTGGCCCGCGAGGAAGCAAGCGGCGGCGATATGATGTTAAGTTGTACTGCTAGCCTTTTGTATTGGAACCTCCAGGGTTTGCGAATAATTGCTGCCTCGATGGTCAGCCCCCTTCCACACCATTATTAAGTTGTTGCCCTGCCACCTAATAAATGAAATAAAGATGCGCCAGTTGGATAACTGGTCCTCGTATGGAGGCCAATTGCATGTCTGCCATCGATTTTTACGTTTTGCGTATTTCACCCCGTTTTTTGAAACCCAAGCCTCCGTCTCACCCTCTTTGTATTGTATCTAAGATTTTTGGCATTTGGTTGACCGATAGACATAGCTGATACCAGCACATTGGTTAAAAGTTGCAGGACATGGAGTGTTCACATGAGAATAGTGCATTGGGAAGGACATCCCTTATCCTGTTATCACTCAGTTCAATATCTTGTTTGGGAACAAATTTTCTCTTTTCAAGAATCTTTACTCTGTTTTCTGAAGAGAGGGAGATATTCAGAAGCATGCATGTCAGCATGTGGTCTGTCGAGGAAAGTTTTTATTTGTAATTTGTGTGCAGGAACTACAAGCAGAATTTGGACATCTTTGCATCGACAAGTTTTTTGTTGGAGCTACTGAAGCTGTTTTGTTGAAACTGACCATCAGCTGGACGCTTGTCATCTTTGTATCGAGAAATCTGTGTTGTAGCACATCTCTGTGGCAGTAGTAGTTGCAGTTGAAATTTGGATCGTAATTTGCAGCCATTGTGTAACAAGAATGGCCGAACATTCTGTCATGTACAATATATCCTCCAAATCAGATGAGTGCCTGACCCTTCGGTTCGTCAAAAGTTTGAAAGAGTAAAACTACACCTTAAGACAATCAACAGGCCGGATCCAGATCTTTGAAGATACTCTGATTGGTTATAAGATACTCTGATTGGTTATGCTACTTTAATCATCTATGCTAATACTCTAAATAAAAGTACAATTACTTACGCCTGTTAATCATCTATGCTAACTAGTTGGATGCCCGTGCGCTGCCACGGACCAACATATTAAAAAAAAAGATTATTTTCAATATCATTATTGAAATTACTCAAAATTATGTTGTCACAAGCAAAATGCTAGTGTATTTCGACGGAAATGACTAATCAGATTTCAGAATTAACTTCATATTAGAATGCTAGTTCAAAACCAGAAAAGATTCCAGCTAGCCAGCGGATCCGAATGAGGTTCAAGCCAGCCATTGCATCCTGATGTTTTCACATGATTATGTCTGCGCGTTGCTATAGAATTACAAAATTGGTTTTTCACATTATAGAATTCAATAATTTAGTGCATTGTTAAGCATTGATATCTCGTTCTTATCATATATTTTGCATACAAATATATATTATTAAACAGGTTAAATTCGAATTGGCAACAAATAGAAAGCTTTGAATCTAATCTAACCCATGTGGATCAGTTCATTACTTCATTATTAAGTTTTTATCGATTTGATACAAATCAATATGTTCAGTACTTCATAGTTAGCTCTGTGGTAGAAGATGGTCGCCGCTAGTGCTTGTGATTTTCTCTCCCGCAGGATTTTCTTTTAAAAGACAGAAATGAAGGCCCACTGCCACACCCAAAGGAGAAGCAAAACAGAATCCACGATACCGCAGCTCAATCGTCAATTCACTCGCTGCGACACCGGATCTCGCTGCTGGCCACCAAAAATCCAAATCGCCGCCGCAAGATCAGGCAAGCTGTAGCGGTGCAGGGCATCTCCGCTGCTCGATTGGTGCAGCCTCGCCGCAAATGGCAATCCGCCGCATCCAGAGCCACTTTCACCATTGCGATTCTGTCTGCTGCTAGCGGCAGGGGCGGGCCCAGGATTTGAACCATGGGTATTCAAAATTTGTGTCGGTGAACTTTTTTGACACCTTAGATTATGGATTCACAATACAAAATTAAATTCCAGTATCATTGATTAATAAAATTGATCTAAGCTTGAAATTGTCCCATACAAGATGTACTAAAAAATTAAAACCCAGAATTGAAAGGCGAAACACTGAATCGTGACTGTAATTCTGTACCTCGCGAGGGCGTCCTTGTCGCGGCGGAGCGCACGCGTCGCAGTCTGCACGGAGGGCGTCGCGGCCGGCGTGCAAGGCGGCTAATAAGTCGTGTTCGAGCTCCTTGGTCTCGTCCCTGCTGCCGCCGTCCTTAGCGCGAACTTTTCGTGATCGTGAATTCGTGAGGCGCGGTGCGTCGTTGAAGGATGAGACGAACCGATCATTGGCTCGCTGGAGCCTGGAACCGATCGTCTGGCCAGCTACACTAGAGCTGTTGGGCCAATTCGGCTATTGGGCCAAGCGGTCAGCAATGGGTAGGGGAAGGAATGGGCCAGGTAGTATTCTGGTGGTCTTTTGTTTTTTGTTTGCATTTTGTTTTTTCATGCATATACGTAAGAACAGTACATATATGAATTTTTCTGTCGAAAATAATGGGTATTCAACTGAATACCCTTGACTCCATGTGGGCCCGCCCCTGGCTAGCGGGAGGGACTGGCATAGGGGTGCGCCCATGGTGGTGAGGCTCCTCGAGCAGGTCGTCTACCGGAGATGGCCCAGATGGAGCCAGCGCGGGCTTGGCGGGCTTCGGCGTCATGACCTCCGCCTCCGCGGTCTTTCCATCTGCTTCGGGAAAGGAGAGAGATCCGAACCAGAGGGCGAGCTGGGCCCACATGTCGGCGCGCTTGCTGTGAAGGTGGATGGGGAGGACGACCGCCCAACACAAGCCACAAACTGACGTTTTTATGTGTAGTAAAGATACTCTAAATAAAAGTACAATTATTTGTGCCTGTGCAATGCACGGGTACCTTTGCTAGTTAGATATATTGGTGATGGATAGTTCAATGCATTGACGTGTATTGTCATTTTTTTACGTCACAAACCTATCTTTGAAATGCATGTTCATGCTGTAGCCTGATGTTTGGAACCCCGAACCTGTCATTCCTTCATGTCAATACGGAAAAAAAAAACACCCATATGTGTCAGCTATCAAGTACTTGTTGGTTTATGTCCGCGTGAGAGAAAAAAGCGATTGATGTGTGTGAAGGGAGGTGACTGAAATATAAAGAGAATTCAGTCGATTCTTTTCAGTAGCAAAGCGCTACACAAACCAAGCTACACACAACTCAGGGCCCTAAAGAGTCAGCAGAGCTACAACTTACCTAAAACAAAAAAGGTAATTATCCGCAAACCCTTCAGTCTCCAAAACAGAAAGGCTCGCACTAGTTGACATCACATCGCTGCTACTTGCTTGGCCGGCCAGGTGATGGCGATTGGGCTGGTCACCTTGTGCGTGCCATCGCTCCACACGATGGACCCGAACGTGTGCTTCTTGGTGACGGTCTCCGACTCCAGCGGCTCGAAAGTGACCTCGTACTTCCTCCTGCTGCGCCCCCGCATGAAGTGCAGCGACGGCGGGTTCACGGTCACGCGCACGCCGGGAGGGCTGGTGACGTTGGCCGTGTACGTGGCCACGAGGTCCCCGACGTTGGTCACCCTCCGCCGCTGCGTGACCTTGTCCTTGTCAGACTTGAACACGACCGAGAAGGCCGGGTAGTTGAGGTCGCCGGCGGAGCTGCTCCTGTATGTCGAGCAGTCCGTCGCCGACGATTCGTCCGCGGTGAAGAGGGCGATCTGTTTCGCCGTGTAACCGAGCGCGCAGAGGAAGGAGACGTAGTCGTCCTGCCTGGCGTCGTACACGAGGCCCGGGTGCATCGCGTCAGTGGGGTCCACGTGCCCCGCCCCGCGCGCGAACGGCGTGGACGCCCGGCCGGTGGACGCGTCCCGGATGACGTCGCGGTTGACGTCGACGTTGTACGCGGTGGTCATGAGCGCGGACTTGATCGCGGCGGGGCTCCACGTCGGCCGCAGCTGCCGCAGCATCGCCGCGACGCCGGTCACGTGCGGGCAGGCCATGGACGTGCCGGAGAGCACGTTGAACTTCGCCCGCCTCGTGTCGGTGGGCAGCCCGGTCGGCGAGGCCTCGCCCGTCCACGCGGCCAGGATGTCCACGCCCGGGGCCGTCACGTCCGGCTTGAGGATCTCTGGCGTGTGGATGTTGGGCCCGCGACCGGAGAAGGACGCCATTCTGGGCGACGAAGGCTCCCTGCTGAAGGTGGTGCCGTTGAAGAGGATCGTCGCGGTGGCGGCGGCCTGTTTCGACAACACGATGTACGTTCGGATCTGCATGTACGCCTTGAACGTGACGGCCGCGGCGGGGATGATGTACACGGCGGCGGTCGTCGGCTCGCCGAAGTCCATGGCGCCGGAGAGGATCGCCCCGGCGCCGCCGGCGGCTCGGACGGCCTCCCCTTGCGCCGCGTGGTTCCATTTGCTCGGGTCGCACAGAACGATCTTGCCGGCGACCTTTTTCGGGTCCAGCTTCCCGGCTCTGCAGGTGCTGGATCCCGCTTCGCCGGCGAAGACCATCGGCAGCTTCGACGCGCCCAACGGCGCGCCCGCGTAGAGCGTGGAGCCGACGAAGCTCGCGCCGTTGCTGAGGACGACGGTGGCCGCGAACTGGCGCATCATGGTGGACGCGCCGACCGTCACCACCCACGGCGCGAGGTTCTTGACGGTGAACAGGGCGGGGCCGTCGTTCCCGGCCGCGGCGGAGACGACGATGCCCCTGCGGACTGCCCGGAACGCGGCGAGCGCCACCGTGTCGTTGTGGAGCTCCGGCGCCACGAGCTTCCCATTGCCGCCGAAGGAGATGGAGATGACCCCGACGCCGTCGGCGATGGCCTCCTCGAACGCGGCGAGCACGTCCGAGTCCGTGCACGCGTGCGTCCAGCACGCCTTGTACGCCGCGATGCGCGCCGACGGGGCGGTGCCGATGGCTCTGCCTTTTCCGTACTCGAAGAAGGAGGCGCCGGGCACGGCGGAGCCGGCCGCGGTGGAGGCGACGTGCGTGCCGTGCCCGTTGGTGTCGAGCGGCGACTTCTCGTTCTCGTCCAAGGGGCGGCCCATCTTGGCCTCATACCCCTTGTAGAACATCTTGGCTCCCACGAGCTTGTTGTTGAAGTAGGCAGTGGCGTTGAACGTGGGCGCCGACACGCAGCGGCCGCGGAACGAGGTGGGCGGCGGCGGCAGGGACGGTTTGGCGGCGAAGGAGGCGCGGTCCTTGGGGTACACGCCGCTGTCGATGAAGCCGATCACCACGCCCGAGCCGCCGTCCGACGCCGGGAGGAGGCCGATCACGCTCGTCAGCCCGAGGAACTTCTGCGACCGCGTCGTCTGCAGCCGCTGCTCCCCGTCGGGGACGACGGCGAGCACGGACGGCAGCGACGCCAGGTGCGCGGCCTGTCGCCGCGTCAGGCGCGCCGCGAACCCCGTCGCCGCGTGCGTGTACGCGTAGTGCACGCTCGGCTCGGGCTGCAGCAGGTGCTCGGGGAGCTGGTCGCGCAGGAAGGCCGCGTACGCGCGCGTAGCGTGCAAGCGCGGCCGAGGCGCGTGCTCGTGCGCGACGTGCACGATGTAGGAGGACTGGACCTCCGCGTCCGGCATTTCCGCCGCCGTGACAAGGACAACGGCGGCGAGCAGGAGGCAGCATGTCGCCGCGACTTGCCTGGCCATCGTTTCACTGCAAGTGGTACCTAGCGGTGTGCTTGTGCTGCCGTGATGGGACTCCGGCCGGAGTGGATAAATACACGCAAGCTGACAAGTGGTTGCACTGAACCCGTAGTCGGATCACATCACGACGGCGTGCAGCGCGGTAGAACTGGGATGCGACCATGAGTCCATGATGGAGGAGGAGTGCTGAAGATCTACTAGTCCATCATATCGTTGCCACTTCTTCGCTCTCCGGCCAAGTGATGGCGATGGGGCTTGTCACCGTGTGTGTTCCGTCGCTCCACACAATCGACCCAAATGTGTACTCCTCAGTTACCTTTGCCGCCCCTAGTGGCGTGAAAGTAACTTCATAGTTCTGCCTGGGTCGCATCCTGCTGAACCGCAACATCGGCGGCTTCACCTTGACATGCACGCCAGGCGGGCTGGTGACGCTGACATTGTACGTGACCATGATGTTTCTACCGACGTTGCTCAAGACATGGCGGTGAGTGACATTGTCCATGTCAGAGTCGAATACCACCGAGAAGGCGGGGTAGTTGAAGTCACCGACCGAGTCGATGCGCTCCGAACAGTTGGTCTCTGAACCATCCCTTGTGAAGAGGGCGATCCTCTTAGCGCTGTAACCAAGTGCGCAAAGGAAGGAGACGTAGTCGTCCCCATTGGCATCATACACTAGGCCAGGATCAAGGGCGCGGTTGGGGTCCACATGGCCGGCCCCACGCACGAACGGCGTGGACGCAAGGCCAGTGGACATATCCTTGATGATGTCACGGGCGTTGTCCAAGTTGTAGGCAGTGGTCATCTGGGCGGACTTGATCGCTGCTGCGCTCCATTGTGGGTGCGCTTGGTGTAAAAGCGCAGCGATGCCACTCACGTGCGGGGTCGACATGGACGTCCCGAATGCAATGTTGAACTCCACTCGCCTGGGGTCATCGCCAAAGCCCATGGGGGAGTCCTCGCCGGTCCACGCAGCCAAGATGTCGACACCCGGGGCGGTGACGTAAGGCTCGAGGATCTCCGGTGCCCGGATGTTTTGACCACGGCTTGAGAAGGATGCCATTCTCGGGGACGATGGCACCCCGCCGGTGACAGTGCCGTGGAACTCGATGGTCGCGAATGGGGACGGATCCGTCCTTGTGTAGTTCCAAACCTTTGGTCAAGTTTGACATCACGAGGGTTGCAGCGGGAATGATCTGGGGACTAGGGATGATCTGCTCGCCGTCCTCTTTGTAGACGCCGAGGATCACCCCGGCACCACCAGCAAGCCGGACGGCCTCACCTTGCCTCAGGTGTCCACTGGTGAAGTTCCTGGGGTACGATCTTCCCGACGACCAAACTGGCGTTGACCTTTCCAGCGACAAAGGGGTCATATACCAGGTATCTTTGACGCGCTGAGCGGCTTGCCGGCATAGAGCGACACGCCGGCGAAGGTCTCGCCGTTGCCGAGGACGACACTGGCCGAAAACCTTCGGTCGACGGTCGACGCGCCGACGGTGATGTACCATGGCGCGCTGTTCTTTACCGTGGCCTCGCCGGGGCCCTCGTTCCCGGCAGCGGCAGAGACAACGACGCCCTTGCGGACGGCGTTGAAACGGCGATTGCATGGAGATCCTGGTAAAACTTTAGCGCCGTCGCCCCAGTGGGTCCCATCGAAATGGAGATGACGTCGACCCCGTCGGCGATGGCCTCGTCAAACGCGGCAACAACGTCCGAGCTAGTGCACCCGCGGCCTTTCCAGCACACCTTGTACGCCGCCATGCGCGCCCGGGGCCATGCCGACGGCTCTGCCTTTGCCGTAGCCGAAGAAGGAGGCGTCGCCGGAGGCGGAGCCGGCAGCGGTGGAGGCAACGTGCGAGCCGTGGCCCTCCATGTCAAGCGGCGACCTTGAATCCTCGGTCTCATTGACCGGGCCGTGCTGCGCCTCGCTGCCCTTGCAGAAGAACTTGGCGCCGACGAGCTTGTTGTTGCAGTAGTCGGCGGCGTCGAACGCCGGCGTCGAGACACAGCCGCCGCGGAACCGGCTGGGCGGCGGCGGCAGCCACACTTTCCTGGCGAACGACCTGCGGCCCTTTGGGTAGACGCCCGTGTCGAGGACGCCGATGACGACGTCCGAGCCGCCGTCGGACGCCGAGAGGAGGCCGAACTCCGTCGAGAGGCCAAGGAATTGGGGAGTCCGCGTGGTGCGCGGATGCTGCACCGTGTCCGGCAGCACGGCGAGCACAGACGGCCGGGACGCCAGGTGCTTGGCCTGCCGCTGCGTCAGCCGCGCCGCGACGCCCGTTGCAGCGTGCGCGTACGGGTAGTACACGCTCGGCTCCGGCCGCTGCAACTTCTCGGGGAGGCTGTCGCGCAGAAAGCCGGCGTACGTGCGGGTGGCCAGCAAGGGCGGCCGCGGCGCGTGCCCGTGCGCGACGAGCACGATGTAAGAGGACTGGGCCTCGGGCTTCCCTGCCGCCACTGCCACAGCCGCGACGGCGAGTACTAGTACTATGAGGCATGACGCCACAGCTCGGGTCGCCATTGCTGCACTCTCATGTGCTACCCGGATATATAGGATCCAAGCGCAATCCAGTTCTTTTTTGTATAACGTGCGGAGCACGCTTTTTATTAAGAAGAAGATAATACAAGTACAGACGACCGGATACACATAAAACAAGAGCGACACAAGAAGAAGCACGAGACGGCCGAACACACAAAATACACGAAAGATACAACAAGACCCAAAGAAGCTCCTAGGGCCAACCAACAGAACGGAGAACTAAAAACTGGGGAAACTAAGAAACCTCTAAAGCCTACAGGTAAAGACTAGATCCCTCAACTTGGAGAAGCCCGCCGACGCCCAAACCGAAGCCTCGTCGATTATCTCCTGGACCAAAGCAACCGGCTGCAGCGTTTTGAAATCGAAAATCCTGTTGTTCCGCTCTTTCTAGAGCCTCCAGACGACCAATACGACAAGGGTGTCAAAGCCCTTCCTTAGAGGCTTGGGAACTCTTTTCCGCGACCACAGCCACCACTCAACAAATGGTGGTACTTGGGAGGAAGGGGAGATGTGTGACATCCTTATACGTCGCAAGACGCGGAACCAAGTTTCCCTCGCATGTACACAATGCAGGAGGAGATGGTCAAGTGTTTCCGACTCCTGCGCTCATAGTGCGCATGTGTCATCCTCCCGCATGCCATGTCTGAGTAAACGATTAGTTCTCAAAACCAGATTTGTTCTTGGGACGTGTTCCGATTAGGAAACTCGTTGGTGGGGGCAGTCGGGTACAGAACACGCCGTCGACAACTTGGCATTGTTACTTAGGAAAACTTTTTAGGAGAAGGAAAACAAGGTTTTAGAAGGACTGACTACTATGTCTTTAGTTCTACTTCGTGTGGACACTCTGTTAAATAGGCTAATCGCATCATGAATAAGAGTCTCTCCGAATATAAATAGTGGAGCACCTCTAAATCATTAGTTTATTGTCGAATAAGGAAGAAGGGTTCCACATACATCTGTGCCTTGTCTCTTGTGATTGTTCTTCCTTGTTGGCAACACGAGATTATTCGAAATCTTTCTCGCACAACTGACATAACACAATAAGCTCCCCATACCTGTTCCCCTTCTGATTTTTCCTGTCACGGTTTCGTGTTGTTGTCTCAAGGAGCGATGTCTTAATCAAATTATAGCAAGGTGACCTGTGCATTTTTTTTTTTTTTTGCATGACAGGGAGCAAAGCCCCTGGAATTTCATTACTTGTGGTAACGAAATCACAAAAGGTCGCGCTTCACAGCGTTTAGAACAAAACGAAGGAACGAAAGAAGCAGAAAATAAATCTCCTTATTTACAAGTCTTTTTCCACGGCGCCCCATGCGCAGAAGGGAGATGCTAAAAACGAAGGCTAACGCTTGCTAGAAAATCTAACTTGATCTGCCTAGAGTACGCTGGGCTCCACAGCTAACCACCCACTTCGCCTTGCTTCTGATTTTCACGCATCCTTCGTCGCGCTCTTCGCCTCTTGTTCATCCTGACGACATCGCGATCATCCTTGTATTTGTCGAAGCGTCACCTGCCATTGCATGGAACTGCAATGCCGCATCCTTGAGTGTGTTTGCTCCTTCTGAGAGTGCCTTCCCATCTTCCTCCTTCTGCAGACCTGCCCAATACAAGAGAAACGAGCAAGCATAACAAACGATTTCAGTAGGAGATCGAATGTTTTTTTTGTCAAAACAGGCTCTGTTCCGCAATTTCCAGGTTGCCCAGCAGATAGCAGCTAGACCAACCATATAAAACTTCTTCCCAGTGGGCATGACGTGCTGTATCCAGGTCCAATATTGGACCATATTGTCGGGTCTACACCTTGCACCTATAACCGACCCAACTATACTCCATACATACTTGCTGACAGAACAAGTATGTGCATATGCGCGGTTAGATGTGTCATTATTTATTTTTAAAAGAGTTAATTGCATCGATGGTGCCACAACTTGTGAGGTGAGAGCGATTTAATCAAACAACTTGAAATTAAAATGCTCAAAGTGTCACACAACTAGTTCTGGGGATGCAAATGAAGTCACAAAACACCACTGTGACACTATCCAGTTGATTCGATACCACATGGACTAAGTATTGCTACATAAGTAAAGGTGACAAAGAGGCACAGGTTAATAACCTTCTCTTCACTTGATATTATATATAGGATAAGTCCTATCTTATATTTACTAATTAGAGGCCTCTTCTGAGGCCCTCACGTTAATCGGAAGAAAACTAGCAATTCTCATAAAAAAGCAAAACATCTGGCCATACAATCTAAAGTAAGATAAACGATAGCCTTTAGATCTAATGTGATTTAAATTACTCACCTATGCCATTATGAAAACTTAGTCAAAATGGCCCCTAATACCTATTTACAAATTATCCACGTGCCATTATGAGAGAAATAGATAAATTCAAAATTAAAAAATAGCAAATAAAAAATACCCCTAATTTCTATTTCTAAATTACCCACCATCCATTATGAGTCAAAAAATAACTAAATTCGAAAATAGAAAAAAATATAAAATACCCTAATTCATATTTCTAAACTACCTACCCTGCCATTATATGTCAAAAAATAGTTAAATTGAGAATGTAAAAAATAACAAAAAAAACCAAAAAATCCTATTTTAAAATTACTCAATGTGCCATCATTAGTCAGAGATAAATTCAAATTAAAATTTAGAAGATAAAATAACCAAAAATACCTCTCTCATACCTATTTCTAAATTACACACTATGCCATTATGAATCTAAAAATAAACTAAATCTGAAAAATAAAAAAATGCAAAGAAATCCCTTATTTTTATTTCCAATTTATTCATCATACCATTATGAGTTCAAAAAAGCTAAATAAAAATAAAAAATAAAAACCTGATTTATATTTCTAAATTAATTACTCAATCTGCCAAATTCGGATTAACAAAGAAGCCTATTTTAATATTCGCTATGCAGATCTCATTAGGGTTAAAGAGAACTTTAACACTTTAATCGTTACAATATTATGGAACTTTAAGACCATATACTCATAATCTTACAAAAATAATTTCATTATATATACATATTTGATGGTTAAAGTTTGGATAGTATAATATTGTACTTAACTAAATAAAAATGTGTGATAGACATGATTGTACATGACATAGACACCACATATTCATAAGTTTGAGAAAAGTATCTCAATATATAAACATATATGATGGTTAAAGTTTGGATAGTCTAATATTGTGTTTAACTAAATATACATATGCGAAACTATAAGTCTTAAAGAGGTCGTCAGCCGGATTTTCAGCCTCAAGTTTCAGATTTCAGACCCTAATCCGATTTCATTTGAAATTGAAATCGGAGTTCTTTTCGTTTGGTCTTATACATGTCGAATCGGTTTTGTCCACTTACAGTGGCGTGGTTGAGCGGTAAAACTGTGCTTTTGCTCCCTGCACATCGCATTTTTCTTTTTTTCCCCTTTTTTGCACATCGCATTTTTCTTTTTTTTTCCTTTTTTTTAAGGCGAATGACCATGAACTGATCGGTAATGAATCGAGTATGGTTTAGGTGGAGAAAAATCATAGAATTATGCACGGTAATGAATCGAGTACGATATAGGCGGAGAAAAATTCATAGAATCATGCATGAGGAACAGAGGACGAAGGAGACCGGAAGAAAAATTGTTTTTAGGAGTGCTCGGTGATGAATGGAGTACGATTTAGGTGGAGAAAAATTCACAGAATCGTGCATGAGGAACAGAGGACGAAGGAGACCGGAAAAATTGTTTTTTGGAGTGTGGCGGGTTTTAATGAAAAGTCCAGAGCAGATGGGGTTTTAGAATATGATGGTTGAAATTATAGTTAAAAATTATACCACGAATTATGAATTAAATTTAGCTAAAATAGGTAGTTGTTAAGCTTTGTTTGGATTACTTAAAATACTTCAAGATTTGATAAATTCTTGGTACCTAGAATAAAGAAATAATATTATCACTCTCGTAGCAACGCACGGGCAAACTGCTAGTAACAAAATAAAACTCAGATGAACTATACGTACTACACCTTGACGCATGTTTTTTTTTAGATAATGGGAAAAGGAATCCCAGCCTTGGCCTCACTAGGAGGTTACAGCCGACACCTTGACGCATGTGAGTGCTGAAACGAGGCTGGTTAATTATTCGCACGCAATTAGGAGCCAAATCAAATGGACCATGCATCACATCGCCGCCACTTCCTCCTCCGGCCAGGTGATGGCGATGGGGCTCGTCACCATGTGTGTTCCGTCGCTCCACACGATCGACCCGAATGTGTACTCCTCAGTTACCTTGGCCGCCCCTAGTGGTGTGAAAGTAACTTCATACTTGTGCTTGCGTCGTATCCGGCTGAACCGCAGCATCGGCGGATTCACCGTGACATGCATGCCATGCGGGCTGGTGACGGTGACATTGTACGTGGCCATGAAGTTTCTCCCGACGTTGCTCAAGACATGGCGCTGCGTGACATTGTCCATGTCCGAGTCGAACACCACCGAGAAGGCGGGGTAGTTGAAGTCGCCGACGGAGTCGATGCGCTCCGAGCAGTTGGTCTCGCAGCCATCCTTGGTGAAGATGGCGATCCTCTTGGCGTTGTAGCCGAGCGCGCAGAGGAAGGAGACGTAGTCGTAGTCGTCGCCGTCAGCGTCGTACACCAGGCCAGGGTCGAGCGCGCGGTTGGGGTCCACATGGCCGGCCCCACGCACGAACGGCATGGACGCGAGGCCGGTGGACATGTCCTTGATGATGTCGCCGGCGTTGTACATGCACGCACGAACGGCATGCACGCACGAACGGCATGGACGCGAAGCCGGACGCCGGGAGGAGGCCGGACAGCCTGGAGAGGCCGAGGAAGTCGGGCGTCCGGGTGGTGCGCGGGTGCTGCACCGCGTCGGGGAGGACGGCAAGCACGGAGGAGCGCAGGGACGCCAGGTGCTTCGCCTGCCGCCGCGTCAGGCGCGCCGAGAAGCCCGTCGCGGCGTGCGCGTACACGTAGTGCACGCGCAGCTCCGGCTGCAGCAGGTGCGCCGGGAGGTGGTCGCGCAGGAAGCCGGTGGACAGCAACCGCGGCGGCCGCGGCGCGTGCCGGTGCGCGACGAGCACGATGTAGGAGGACTGGACGTCCGGCTTCGCCGCCGCCGCCGTTCCCACAGCTGCGACGGCGAGTAGTAGTATTATGAGGCATGACGCCACAGCTCTATCGGCTCGCCATTGCCGCACTCTCAGTGCGAGATATGTTCGTTGTGCTGCGCGGATAAGATCCAAAAGACAGCGCAGTGCACAGAAATGGAAGTGAGATCTAGTTCTCAACACAAGATTTGTTCTTGGGACATGTTCCGATTAGGAAATTTGCTGGTTGGGCAATCGGGTATGGGAACACGCCGTTGACATGCATGTCGCAAGCTGCCCGTACCTGCTACCCGTCTGATTTTTATCCTCTCTAGTATCGTGTCGTTGTCTCGAGGAACGACGCCTTATACGTACTAGAATAAAAGGGGCTGGATGTGCTTCATCTGATGATTTGAGCTTCCGTTTCCAAGTTATTTTACTACTGCTGCATGGCAGCAGATCAAGAAATGATTTGTGTACGAGTTCAAACTTGGTGTTGCGGGCTTTTGTTACATGTACCGTTAATTCACTTGAGCTTCCATTTGCATGTCAGTATTTAACTAGTGCATGTTGGCAGATCAAGAGTGCTTTGAGTTGAGCCTTGGATGTACAAGTTTAGAACTAGGTATTCCAAGCTTTTGTTACATGTATTGTTTCTTGTAACATCTTCGAGAAAATTCAGCTGATCGCAAAGCCGTGTATTCGTGGTAGTTTAGTAAGCTGATTTCAAATGAATTATGTAAGGCAATTTGCTTGTCCAGTTCCCAAATTGCTCAAGACTTGCGGGCAGCACTGCAGGCTATAGGGCATCAGTGCATCAGCACGATACTATATTCAGTACTACGCTCACAACAGTTTAAAAATCCTAAGGTCGGTGTGGAAGCGGGAACGCGTGGAGAGCATGGGCTCGGCTGACGCGTGTAGGGAACGGGCTGCTCTGCCCTGTGGGCTTGTTTCGGTGCTCGTTTCAATTCAGTTTGGAGACGTTTCACATACAACTCTCACACCACGGAGCCATCCTTAGTTTACCTTTGAGCTAAATAAATATTTCTTCATACATAACAATCAGATCAATTTATTCGCAAAAAAAACAATCAGATCAATTGCTAGTTATTACCAACACAACGGAAAAGTAAAACACACACATTTCAATTTACCGCTAACCAAGAACGAATCAGTAGGGTCAAAGCGAGTTTAGCCGTATGTTTCAGTCGCCTGAAGAGTCTGGTATATTCAGTTCGGTGATAACAAGTGCACAATCTTATTCCAAGGATATGATATATTTTTCCTTTTGCACCCTTAATTTCAGACACAAAGACACCCAGTAGTTGATCTGCATGGAGGTGGCATGATGCCTTCATGACATATTTCTTCATGCATTTTTTTGAATAATGAGAAAAATAGTATCAGGCCTTGACTTCATCAGAGGCTACGGCCAATTATTACAAAGCTTTGCAACATATCTGCCTGTGACTGCTCGAAGCAACAAAAATAAGAGGACATAGCACCAGCATAGTTCGAATGAAGACGCTTAGTCGCTTATTAAATACCAGCCCTATTACTAATCCTCCATCATGGTTGACGAAGATTTGCATGTACAAGACCTCCAAGTCCTCATCATGTTCCTATCATCCTCATGCCGTTGCAGCTGCGTCCAGAACCAAAGCCAATATGTCTCTCGGTATAGTACCTGCATATAAGTTTTGATTGAAAATTTATCAAAAACACACATAATTCCTATTAAGCCATATGTCCCTGCATAACAATTGCTCATGACCTGTGGGCGCATCATGAAAACTATATGTCAGTACTAGCGCTCACAACAATTTAAAATCTTAGAGAGGTCGGGGTGGAAGCGGGAATGCATGGAGTGCAATATTGGTGGAGTGCAAGGGTGGTGCTAATTTTCAGTCGATTGAAAACAGCCCCCTCTTCCGTCGATGAACAATAGCCCCCCATTCCAAAACCAAAGATCCTCGCCATCGAGGCGGCTTGCCTCCTCGACCTTCTCTTCTAGGACCCGTGACAATGGAGCCCGCCCCACAATGGTCCAACCCTCACCTCGTTGGAGTTGAACGAATCGAGTGCATAGAAGTAAAATGGTGATAAAAACTCATGGGCTTGGTGTGCGTGGCTCGGCTGGCGCGTGCAGGGAATGGGATGCTCCGCCCTGGGCTTCGTAGTTGAATGGATCGAGTGCACAGAAGTAAAATGGTGATAATAAACTCATGATCTTATGGTGTGCATAGAAGTATCTCTGATGGTTGGGTAGACTACTAGTCAAAAAGACACAACAACCAGAACTCATATCAAATGATCCTAAAATAGTTGGTCTTTTTTCACACGGTTTTAGGAAAGTGGGAAAAATATCAATATCGCATGGATTTTTATTTTTTGGTTTCTGTGACAATTTATAGGTGTCCAATATCAAAATTAAAGTAGGTCTTGTATAAGCCAGTTGTGTAGTCACGGTGGATTGAACATTTGCCTCCAAGTTGAAGAATGATTTATTTTGACGGAAACAGGAGGGGAATTCCCCTACTGTGCTTTTATTATTATTAGTTTAGTTAGTCAGAGTATGTACATATTTACAAGCTGTCGAACCATGCCGTCATAGCATCATGACGAGATGGATTTGCACTATACAAAATAAGAGAGAAAGCTAACTTAAACTCCTGTTTCCATCTAGGGAAGGAAAGCACTCCATTGTCGAAAATGATGGCATTGCGATGATTCCATATCGTCCAGGCTCCGATCATGATGACCTCCATATAGCAGTCATAGTGGAAGGCTTGCTTGTATTCCTCAATCATCTCCATGACTGGTAGAGCCAAATCCCACACAATATGTAGAGACGTCCAGCACATCTGGGCGAAGGGGCAACTGAAAATCAAGTGCTTCAGGGTCTCTTCTGTTGCCGGATTGCACATGACACAATTTACAGATGGTATGGCGAAACGCTTTCTTCGAAGAAGATTCGTCTTGTTGAGTCGATTGTTTAGTAATAACCAGAAAAATACTTTATGCTTGCCTTGGCAACAATATTTCCATAACCATTTGAAAGGAGCAGCCGTATCCATCTCACCTATGATTTGGTTGTATGCTTGTTTCGCTGAAAAAGCACCAGAGCCCCATATGTATATCCAAGTATCATTAGCTTCATCATCTCTCTGCCATTGCTCTCTTCAGTAGATCTGCAAGCTGATGCGCTGCAACCATTGACAGTGGGAGATGAAAAATTCTTCCTGTTTCAGGCAGCAGGGACATGATTGTACCGAGCAATTTGGTTCCTTAGCAAAAGAAAAAAGATGAGGGTATGTTTCTTTCAGTAAACCAAAATCCCATACATCATTCCAAAACAGCATTGAATCCCCCTTCCCTGCTTTGACCTTAGCGTAGCCTCTATATGTATCAAAAAGTCTACAAAGCGCTCTCCACCAGAAAGACTTCTAGCCTGCGGAGCAATAGCAGAAGAATAGTATGCCTGCCAAATTAGATTAACCCATGGGACATCCATCTTGTTGAAAAATTTATTCAAGTGTTTCAGAAGGAGTACTTTGTTGAAGAATGGTTTATATGTTGGATATGGATTGCAGAAACGACTTATATTTTCATATAGAGGAAATATCAGGCCCTGTTTAGTTGTGTTCTAGTTTTGATTTAATTTCTAGCCCACAAACTAGGGAAACCCAACCTCATATAGAGGAAATATCAGGCCATTGTTAGTTGTGTTCTAGTTTTGATTTAATTTCTAGCCCACAAACTAGGGAAACCCAACCAAAGGCCAGAAATAAGAAATTGGTTTACGGCAAAGCGCTTATCATTTTTATATAGGCAGATATTTGAAAAGAAAATCTCCTAATTTCTGATTTCTCGTATATTCAGAAACAAGGATCAATTTTATTGAAAATACGAACCTAAGCAAATGGGCCTTATAAAGAAAATCTCTAAAAAGGTGGCTGTTTCTTAAAGAAACGACAACTCGCACGTGCAATAGGGCCAGCTACATTGTGTAGCTCATGGTTTTTGAGTATGGAGATTTTTTGACGTGTTCTGAAGTTCAGAGTGCTTCTAAACTTTTTCTGTCTGGAATATATCCCCTAGCTAGGAGCATGAACTTAATTGAAAAGTTTGGCGCACTGAGAGCTGCGTGTCTCTCGATTTCCCAGGTACAATCCTTCAGGATGGCTCATTGATGTCGGCATCCTTGTTGAATGCAATACTATAGTACCTACGTAGCCTAAATTTTGCATGGTTGATGTTTTGGACTCGAACGTAGTACGTCCGATAAGAAATTCGGGCGAACGTTGCAAAATCTTGATATACCTACATCAGTATCATGAAACAGCTTCTGTAGCATGGTGAAACAATCGCTTTGTAACGTCTGTACGTCTGAAAGCGTTGCATGCAACATAGCATAATGTTTAATCACAAAAAGAATATAGCATAATGTTGCAGTGAAAATATTTCTTTTCGAGTCAGAGGAAAATATTGGTGTTGCATATGTTGATTTTTGATTTTGTCGGTGATATCTTCGTACAGTGGCGGACCCAGCCAAAAATTTTGGTATGGCGAAGCTGCCATATAAAGTTTATCGAACTGAAAATATGAACCATGCCGATAAATCAAAATATGTACCATTACTAATATACTAAGTATGCCTAGGTTTTCTAGGAGGCTGAGGCAATTTCATTTTCTGCTCTTTCATAACTTGAAATGTCTTACTAATATTATCATATTCAAGAGCTTTAAAAATCTCTTTCTTAATGTAGCACACCATCAAATCATTGAGCTAGTTCTGCCATCCTAGTTCGCAAATGACTCGTGATTATATTCAGGAATGAAAAAGCTAGGCTCTTTCAACCGATTTTGTTGCTACGGGAAGGAGCAATGTTAACTCCATAAAATATGTTATTGTTAAGCACTTTGACAATTTGATGTCCAAAGCTAATGCCTCGTTACATGCAAGAGCTTCCAAAGCCACTAGATAGATATCCCATCAAATACTCTAGCACTTGTAGCCCTAGCTATTTTTGTAAATTGCTCCAACTGCACTTGAATGTCCTGCTTTTGCTACAGATCCATCAACACTAATTTTTTTCATAAAATCCTAAGGGGGTGCGATCTCTAGGAGCTTTGGCTTTAACATGAGATTTCACCGTCAAATTAGCATTTCTAGGCTGTCATTCTTCAGCTGGGCCTTTCTTCCTTCTCTGGTCCAAGCAATGAACTAAGAGCCCAATAATTGGCCCAGTTATGAAATGGTCTACAAAACCCAAAACCCTTTACCTAGTCTTCTTCCTCCTCTATAGACAGAACAGCAACGAAGAACAGAGCTCCAATCCATGGCGAAATTTCGACTTGGGGACTAGCTGGGTTATAGATTTGAGGAGGGGTAGGAGGGTTTTGACGCCGGAGTTAGGTATGGCGGCCGCCCTACCTCGCCATATTGGTGGGTCCGCCTCTGTCTCCGTATGTTGAAGAAGTCAGGCCCGTCCCTTGGCAGGGACAACATGGGCGATGGGCCAGGGCCTCCAAAAATTTAGGGCCCCCAATTCACAATTCACATTGATGTAGGCCTGCTAGAAAAAGGGCCCAGCACAGCCAAAAATCTAAGAAAACAGAGCAGCAGCATGGTAGTTTGTTCAGTGAAGGCCACAAAGCCGGTTCCTATCGTTCCCAACAGCGTAGCAGCGTGTCACGGCTCATAGGCCTGGGCTTGCTCACCTCACGGCTCATGCGTGAGGCCCTAAAGCAACTTGCCATGCTCTTTCCTCTCTGTTTTTTTTAATCCAGCATCGGCGGGCTCTCATGTTCTATTCTTTCTTTAATCTTGCTAATGCTAGCTATATCTTATTGTTGACCGTCTAAGACCTAAGCATAGAGTTTATTTTTAATCTTGATGTTGCATCGGCGGAAATAAGCTTTCTAAACTAGTATTGATGAAATCCTATTTGCGTTCTACTATACACAAGAAAGACTCAAATTGATTGGCGACAGTAGCGCTTGAAAGCAGTGTTTCAAAAAGCGGAGGAACTAAGCGAGCGGTTGAGCACCACCTAACGCCTAAGCGTGCCTAAGCAACACTTAAACGGTCCTAAGCGGTCCTAGGCAGTCCTAGACGTTTGTACTTTTAGCAAATAAAGATAAAAGATAGAGAAAAATAGTGAAAACTTTGCATAATAACACATATTTATTGAGAAAATAGAGAAAGATGCTTAATTAACAGCCTAGTTGAAAGCAAACATGCAATGAAGAGGCGTCAGAGTTACAGCGAGTATTACATCGTGCCGCGTTAGGAAGACAAACAAACGAGGACAAATTACATTACACGATATTACATGATAAAAATTGCTCAACCTCGATCCCTACTATTACATGTCAAAAATAGCATATATTGAAGTTATATAGTTAACTATAGTATACTTTTCTCTCGAAAAAAAAAAGATATACTTTGGCTATGTGAATTTTCAAATTTTAGGGCCTCATCTTAGATTTCGCACCGGGGCCTCAAATATTTAGAGACGGCCCTGAAGAAGTTATAATATACGTTACAAGGGATCGTCGAAACGTCTGATGAGAAGACTTGCAGTCTTGAAATGTTTAGACCAAAGGTTCACGCCCTTAACCGCAAAAAAAATAAATAAAAACTAGTGTTTTAGAGCTTATTGTCTTTCTTACCATAAGCTAGCAAAGAAGTCAGACAAAAAGCCTTGCCAAACAGAGCCTAAAGCAAAAGACAGTACTGCTGGGTTACCGAGCTTACAAGCTTGTGCACATAAACATTTTAGCCTGGGCATAGCCCGGGAGAGAAACCAACTCTACTCCATCCGTTCCAAAATAAGTGTCATTCTAGCAACATCCGCCAAAATAAGTGTCATTCTCGCTTCTTAATGCAGTTTTCTCTCTATCTCTCTCCTCCTTTACTGCTCATCGTTTTCAGCGCGCTCTCTACTTTTTTATCTCTCCTTAATTCCCGTGTCCGAGACTAGAATGACACATTAATTGAAATGTAGGGAGTACAAATCTATCTATACCAACGCAAGACCAAAATATAGACATACTAAGGAGGCCAAAATCCAGTGAGCATACATCATCATCAGTTTGCAACAAACACCAAGGACACCAGAAACTAAAAGCAAAAATATTCTCATACTGCTGCTACCTTCTGGTCTCCATCGTCCTGCTCGTAGATTATTGTACCGACTTCAGTTGGTTCTCTCCATCGATGGAGCTTGGTCTTGTCGTCTACTTTATTAGTATATAAATCTAACTTTATTATGAATGTTGACAACATGAACCAGGGGCAAAGCCATCGATGCTGATTGCTGGTGTCAGAAGCCTACTTTACCGGTGTCCTTAGCCAAAAGCTTAAACACTATTTTTACATGTAATTTTCAAAAAACCATCAGTGTCAATTGATACTGATGGCTGCACGTGGCTCCACCCCTGTCCATTACTATATACGTTACATAACCTTTATGCTTGAAAAGAATATTTATAAATATTGGTGTTAGGAAATACATTTGGAAATAGTTGAGGCCCAGAGCTTCCTTACAAATTACAATATTCTTGATAACAAATCTAGTACTATCATTTGTATTTTAATTTAAAAGTATTTTCCAAACTATTTCTGGCTAAAGTATACGTGTAGAAGTCCAATTGCCAGTTATTTAAAAACATCTATCGTAACCGGTTTTATTGCACATACTATAGCAAGAGGGCTCCAATAACTCATCATTACTTTCTATATGTTAGACCATGTTTAAAAACGGCTCCCTCCGTTTTAAGATATAGACAGTTTTGAGTTTGAGTACGATAACTAAGAAGTAATGTAAAAGGTGATACGCATATGAAATGATAAGGAGTGAATGAGAAGACAAATAAAAACATGCACAAAAAAGGATGCCTCAGAAGTGGGAATAAAATGAGAGATGCATAGAGAATTCAAAAAATCTATATTTTATTTGAATGTAAAAATATCTATATTTTAAACAGATAAGTAGTACAAACAAAATCAAACATGAATCACACGGCGGGTCAACCAATTACACAAATGCCCACTGGTACGAAACCCAGTCTCACCAATTATTTTTACATGGCATAATTTATCATTTGTCCAGATTTGTCCAGATAAGACATGGCATCACGACACCAAGGAATCTTATTCCATCCATCCTCATCGGACGGATGGGCCCCTCACGCTTGCCAAGAAAAGTCCAACAAGGATTACGAAATAAATAAATAAGTTACAGAAAAAGGAACGAACCGTGTAGAATCATGAAAGAACAAGAAAGGAGAAAAGAAAATGAAACACAGCAACTTCATGGTGTGGTCTGTGGTGCGCCGTCATGTCTCTTCAGAAACTAAAGGCTCCTTTTCTTCCACACCGCACTAATCCATCGATCCATCTCCGTCACTGAGCAGTCGTGTTCTCCTGCGTCCACCTCTTTATCTCTCCCTTCTCTCTCTACCCACCTTGGCTCGACTCTCCCTTCTGCTCCGTTCAGGTCCGGGAGCATCGCAGTCCGTGGGTCGTTTCTTGCTCTACGGAGTCAGAGCAGTACAAGAATCGCCCCTGGACGCCTGTTCTTGATGGTATGCACCCGCTTCTTGCTTTAATTGCTGTAAATTCTGTTGGGGGTTGTGTACCCCCTTATGGTTCTTGTTCTTGCTCTGGTGTATGATGCCTGTAGCTTTGCTGTGATAGACCTTGGCTAGCCTTCATTTTTGGTTGAAGACTCTGTACTGTCACTACTGTGTGGGCAATTATTGTTGATTTTCTGTATTAATTGTCGACCCGAATACAAAAGCTTCACACAAACACTCAAAAAATAAAAAGTCCCCGGGCCTACGAATAAATTAGGTTAATTGATTGTCTTTCCCCTGTTGACTACAGCCCCAGTGCAAAAGGTATTACTTTCCCGAGTTCTCAAATTTCTATTGCATGTAACGTTCTCTGATTGTGTATGCATATCCTTCGTCAACTGGTAGCAGAATATGTGTTAGTGATGACCTCAGTGATTGATGTCCAATTTAGATTTCAGCAAAAAAAAAAAAATTCTCGAACGGGTTTCAGCAATTCAGATGGACTGACTCGGTTTAGTCTTTGGGATTCATCCATCGTACCTTGCGTAAAGGATTATGAACTTTGCTAGGCTTTGTGGATGAGTCTGAACAAAATGGTTCATTTATTTTGATATAGTATGGGTTCATTTGCATGCATTTGCTGCTAGTATATTCAGCATCTCTTCAATAGAACGTGCAAATGCAGCATGGTCCTGAATGAATGTCTTTCATGTGAGAATTTTACAATTGACATTTGTCAAAAATTTTACAAATGTCATTTGTTAAATCGGTTTCTTCTTTATAGATACGGAACCGACCATCCATTCCACAATTTATAACATAGTTCTGAATGAATGCCTTTCATGTCTGTCGTGAGGATTTTACAAATCACACTACTAACATGAGAGTTTGAAGAGTATTTGTTCAATTACCGAGAAAATTTGGACTGAAATTGTTGAGCAGTACAGATTAGATTCATGTGCATCCATTCCACCTTGAAGTCACTGACTCCTCTGCTCTTGAATAACTTCCAGTAATTGTTGTTCTGGTCTGAATCACTCTCGATCGAATATTGAATGTTCTTGAGTTTCTTTCCTGCCATATCTACCAAGTTCCAGCACTCCATTGATCGGCATTCAAATATCATGATGAATTTACTATTTAAGGGGATAATACTAATTTACTGGATTGTATTAACTTATTGCATTTCTTGCTTGAACAATGGGTTCATCAGATCACATTGACTGAGTGTGTTAGCTATTGTGTACCCTGTCCCATGGCACAACTGCAGCTAGATGACATGATTAGACCAACTCTTTTTGATTTTTTTAATCATCTGATACAAAGGGGAGTTCAGTGAGTATATTATAGCCCACACTTCAACTGATGAAGGAGTCTCATCAGTTATTGCATTGTCACTCTTCGGTTACTTGACAAATATTATGCTGTTACTTCACCAATATTATGCGGGTACTTAACAAATATTAGACGACTAGCAGGAAATCTGAAATTCAGACTTCGACCATCCTGTTATAACTAACCCCCCTTTATGGAAATTCTGAAGGTTAAATGTGAGCCAGTGGCATGATAACTTCTGTTATATCTAGTATTTGAATTGATGTTTTCTCAGATGTAATCATGTGGTCCTATTGTTTATTTCTTATACAAAAGACCCAAAGTGGTCAGTCTCTTCCTCGGGCCCTGCGCAAGCAGAAGCTACGTGCACCCGTCTGCCCTTTTAGTATTCCCAGATTATTATGTACAGTACACTGTTGTTACCTGTTAGGGACTTAGGGTGACAGGGTCAGCTGACTAATTAAAACTATTGGGTCATGCTGTAGGACAGTCCATGGTTCAACATAGCTCATTTGGGATAACCATCTGGATTCTAGTTTTGGAAATTATTAGTGTGACTCTAGTAGTGACAATAGTGGATATTTGCCTATTCTTTTTGAAAATACAATTTAGGTCAAGATCACATGTCTATGTACAGTTGATATGAGTTCAGGTGTTTCATTGAAAGCTAGTTTTCTCGTCAAAAAGCTTAAATATAATTTATATGTGCTTATATATTCCTTTGCTATTTGAATTTCATATATTGTATATAATAAGTTGGATAATGTCAGCACACTGAAAAAAGTTGTGATAAAGATGGCAGGATGATCTCCCAGCTGAGTTTTGTTCTACAAGGTTGCAAAGGGCGGTATGTCAGCTCAGGCTTCCAACAATCATCCGTATAAATGTTCAGATGACTCACAAATGCCGTACTACAACATCTCAGTGCCTTCAGGAGAAAATTCTAGGTTCTATGCAATGCAAAATAATCTAGACCATCATTATTCTTCTTCAGATGATGGATCACAAAAGATTAATAGTTCAAACCATCAAGTATTTGATGCACAATACTGCACGCTGGAATCATCGTCAGGAAATGCTGTTTATCCGGCACAAAGCTCCACATCTTCTTACAGCATCTCCCCCATAAGTGGGAGCCCCCTGTCCCAGCATGATAGCCATTCAGACCACACATATAATTCTCCCCCAAGTGCTTCCTGCCTAACTGAGGCTGCAGATCTTCAGGTTAAACTTAAAGAGTTAGAGAATGCCATTCTAGGACCTGAACTGGACATTACTTCTGACAGCCCTGAGAGCTTCTTGCAGAACAATGTTCCTTTGAGACCGGATAACTGGAAACAGCTTCTGGGAATTGATACTGGAGACTTGAAGCAAGTAATCATAGCATGTGGTAAGGCTGTTGCTGAGAATGATCTGTTTGCGGCAGAACTGCTGATATCTGAGCTAGGTCAGCTGGTATCTGTCTCCGGAGATCCAATGCAACGACTCGGGGCCTATATGTTGGAAGGCATTATTGCTAGACTTTCTTCTTCTGGCAGCATGCTGTATAAATCTTTGAAATGTAAAGAACCTACAAGCTCTGAGCTCATGTCATACATGCATCTTCTTTACGAGATCTGTCCATTCTTCAAGTTTGGTTACATGTCAGCAAATGGTGCCATCGCCGAGGCTATTAAGGGTGAGAACTTTGTTCACATAATTGATTTCCAAATTGCACAGGGGAGCCAGTGGATAACTCTGATACAGGCCCTTGCAGCAAGACCTGGGGGTCCACCATGTATTAGAATCACCGGTATAGATGACTCGAATTCGGCTTATGCCCGAGGGGGCGGGCTTGATATAGTTGGGATGAGACTGTATAATGTTGCTCAGTCTTGTGGTCTTCCCTTTGAGTTTAATGCAGTTCCGGCTGCTAGCCATGAGGTTCAACTTGAGCACATCGACATAAGACCTGGGGAGGTTATTGCTGTGAATTTTGCGTATCAGCTACACCATGTTCCTGATGAAAGTGTAAGCATGGAGAATCATCGGGATAGGATTATAAGAATGATTAAGAGCATAAATCCTAGAGTGGTGACTCTTGTTGAGCAGGAGTCAAATACAAATACAGCTCCATTCTTCCCAAGATACATGGAAACTCTGAACTACTACACAGCTATGTTTGAGTCAATAGATGTAGCTCTCCCAAGGGATGATAGAAGGCGGATGAGCACAGAACAACACTGTGTGGCTAGGGATATTGTTAATTTAATCGCATGCGAGGGTGCTGAAAGAGTTGAGAGGCACGAGCTGTTTGGAAAATGGAAAGCAAGATTTACAATGGCAGGATTTAGGCCATACCCGCTGAGTTCAGTGGTGAATAACACCATCAGTACACTGTTGCGAAGTTACAACAGCTGCTATAGGCTTGAGGAGACAGATGGTGTTCTTTACCTTGGATGGAAAAATAGAGTGTTAGTTGTATCTTCTGCATGGTGTTGACAAATGTTTGGAAGAAGCTCATGTAAGTTATCTGTATCTCTGAACTTGTATTCTTAATTTGTAATTGCACGTGCACTGTAGCTACAAAATTTAAAATGTATTTAAATGTATATACGTAGGATGAAACACATGTAAATGTTCAGAGGTACTTTCCTCAAAAAAATAAAAATAAAAGACTAATTCAAAGTTCCCATGATAAACCTGTAAGACTTCCATTTTGTGCACAATTGCTAACTTTTTACATCATTAATAAATGTGGTCATGTATTTGTGCCACACATGAATATACTTAGTGGTATGTTATTTTGTCCTAATTCTTTTGTCATCCCAGAATTGTTTTGTAGTCTTGCATGTGACAGATACTTAGAAGAGGTTCGCTTCTGTAATTCTGTTGTTAATCCTCAATAATGAGTTATTTTTTTCTAGACCCCTTGATTACAATTCTGTACCTAAGAGCAGCCCATCTAATATTGCTGTTACTGTTTGAAATTTAACAATGACCGACATCTCTACATGTGTGTAGAATAGTGGAATGAAAACAAAGCTTAAGAAACACAAATGCCACATGTTCATGCATTTGAAGCCATATATATACTTAACGGCTTCAATTTTTGTTGCCGCGCAGGTTCCGCCGCATCTCCAATCTAATTTTACAGATCCAAGGTTCCAACATGGATGTTGTAGGCGACTAGAAGGCCCTGCTCTGCCGTTCCTTGTATCTTGTTTAGTCCTCAACCGCTCATGCTCACAAGCCATCTAATTCAGTGGTTAGCTTACCGTGTCAAATAAAACATTCGCCGCAGGTTCCATCTGACAGTAGAAGCTTATTAGAAGTTACCACTTGTTTTACGCACGCCAAATATATATGTTAGTACTAGGGATTTGGTCTACGCCCCTTTAGGTTTGACATGTGTAATTTATGTTGTGAGGTTAAGCTAGGCAGGCACTAGAGGAGCCTGTTTATTTTGTATCAGTTGTTCGTGTGTAGTATTTGTATATATGTGGAATGCTGCTATGATTTCCTTGTGATGAAATTCCTGGCACGTGTGTCATCTATGGTAATCCATGTTGTCATGTTACATATGCAGTTCCTTCTCGTATCATTTCATTCTAGTGTATCTCCTTGTTTTTCTTTTTCGTGGGACATATCCCGAGTCCCTGACGATTAGAACTGTGTGGGGCTTCGTTTGTCTCGATCTCTTCGATAGATACCAGCAGGAAGCCTACTCTTGGTTGAACGACTTTGAGATGGAAAAGCTGTGATGGCGATTGCGAGGATTAGTCACCAGTAGCGCTTTGACGACGGCAACGCCGTCGCAAGCAGCGATTGTGTCCTAGAAATTGTGTCTTTAAAGATGACGTGATTCACCATGCCAGGTCGCATTCACAGAGGAGCTTTGGCTTTGGCACGTAGAGTATACTCTGCATTTTCTTCGCCTTCGCACAGTAGATGCATTGGTCCTAACGTGCGTGCTTTTATCAAAGTGCACCAACCAACCAAACTAAAGTTGGAGAGGAGACTGTGGCCGAGCTGAGCTCAACCAGCAGGGTGGGCCCCGCCAGCAAGCACATGGAAATTGGTCCATTCCACATTTCCATCTTTCCGTGAGGAAAACGCAAAGGCAGGAAGAGTCAGTTGTCCAAGAACAGAGACCCTCTCTTCCCTTCTCCCCCCTCCCCTCCCTTGGTCCGCCGCTCCGCCGCGATCGATCCGTGCGTGCATCGGGAGGATGGGGCTGCTGTTCGTGCAGGTGCTCCCGCAGGACGCCGGCGGCGCCACGGTGCTCAAGTGCCGGCTGTGCCGCGCGGACGCCGCCTCCTCGGGGGACATCCTCTCCAAGGAGTTCCAGGGGCGCTACGGCCGCGCCTACCTCTTCCACCACGTGTATGTATCCGACGATGCCCCCCTCTCTCTCCCTTTCTTCCCTGGCTCCGCCGATCGGCGCCGCCGCCGCTCCGTGCGGTTCTGTCGCGCTTCGTGCCGTGGGAATTGGGGAGTTATTATTAGTTCGTAGCGACATGTACCGCATATCCCCCAGGACTTTCTTCTTTGATTATCACTGTGGTGCCGTGGACCCCTGTAACCGAAAGTTTGGGCATTGATCCACCAGACGATCTGTTCTCCTATTGATCGGCGCAACCGAAATAAAAAATGCAGTGCTGAGGAGGGGATTTTGTGTTGGAGATAGTGATGTGAAGTGGATGCAGCTGTTTGCCTGCTCTTCTTAGGAACAAACAACCGTCAGGTTGTTTTGCTGCCTGAGTCGACACTTGTTTGCCTCAGCTGTTGCCATTGCAGGATCTGATGGTTGCTTCGAAATCCTATCCTTGAACATCATGAGAACCTTTTGCAGCTGCAGTTTCGATCTTGCTCTCGCCATTCTTTCAGCCTTCCTTTTGCATTTTCATGACAAGTATTACATTCGCTACATTGACACAGAATATAACGCATTCATGACTAGTATCGCATCCGCTACATTGATACAGAATATAATTAAATTACTGTTCGTATTTTGAGCTGTATAACCTTCTTTCCAGAATCGTCAACTCTGGGTTTATTTCTCTTATTGACCCAGACATGTTCTTCGATTCTGCTTCCACATTTCAGGGTGAACATTACCCTAGGCCCAAATGAGGATCGGAACTTTTCGACTGGACTTCATACAGTGAAGGACATCTACTGCAGCTGCTGCCAGCAACTTCTTGGCTGGAGATATGTAAGTCACAGTGGAAATTCTTCCATCCTTCAACGATGATTTTCTCTAATCGATTATGAGCGTGCATTCTAATGGAGAAATTCAAAATACGAGTCGTTTATGTGGATATCTTGTTAGAAAAAGTGTACCCCGTCCTGTTTCAGTGATGTTTGTGTATATCAGTTTATGTTCGATTTTGGTTCCTCTGATTCCGTCCGTCAGAGACTTTGTATTCTGTTATGTGCACAATACTTTCTTCTCTTCATAACTTCCCAGTCCTTCTATACCTCATCAGAGCCAGTTCACCCTGGTTTTCCTTTTTCCGTTCTAATGGAAACTTGTTTCTCTCCTTTTTGTTTAATCAGGAAAGTACATCTACTAGCATTCTTTGAACTGTATTCTCATCCAAAATAAGATTCAATGCTATGTAAAGATTTTAGTTAGCAGACATCACTGCATCTCTCCACTTATATAACTGGAACCAAGGTCCATTGAAACTCAGATTTTTACAGCGACTCGCCTACCCAAGAAGTACGATACATACCTGTTTTGCCACTATTTCATTTTCGTAACTGGACATTGATATACTAACATATGCTCTCTCCGTTTTTAAATTATTGTCGCTGTTGACGTTTTTATTTAATTTACGTTTGACTATTCGTCTTATTAAAAAAATAAAATCTACTATATATTTTGTTATGATTTGTTTTATCATTAAAGAAACTTGGAACACAACTAATAATTTTTCCTATTTGAGCTAATATTTTGAATAAGATGAACAATCAAACGTAATTCAAAAAGTCAACGGCGACAACAAGTTAAAAACAGAGGGAGTACTTTTAGGTCTTTCTCAGTGACAGAATAAGTCTGTATTTTGCGACCTGTGCTGCATTTTGTCATTTTAATTCTCTTAGTATCCTATTAACTTCAAACCTAGTTTCCTGTTTACCTTGTTTCATTTTCTCATTTTTAATGAATACCATATAATATGCTGCAGGAGAAAGCATACGAAGAGAGCGAGAAATACAAGGAAGGGAAGTTCATCCTTGAGAAAGCCATGATTGGGAAAGAAGTCCAGTGAAAAGATATTGTGCTGCATGCGTAGAAATTGTGTAGAAACTGTATATAAATTGTGTAGGAAGTTCAAAATTGAGACAATCCCGGAAGGAAAAGGGTGTATGAATAGCACCACGTTCTGTTTGTTATCGACCCGTTGAAGTTCAAGTACTATCAGCATATGTTATTTTTTTTTTAAAAAAAAAGTACTATCAGCACTACGTCTTTAGTGTGTTTTTTCCTTGATTCGTTAGAATATGGCCGCATAGAAATCTAAACTTCTACACTGTGATGGACTGGTAGCGAATTTCCAACTTAGCTCGGACAAATTGTGCAAAGGAATTTGACAAAAAGAAAAGAAAAAAAAGCGTGCTGGGTCAGAAAATGTTAGGTGAGTTGCAGCTGGAACATGTAAACACACATGCGTTGGACATCAACGGCTGCCTGGAGCACAAGCTAACTATCTAGGCAAAGACCAGCGCAACCGACTGGAGCTCATCAACGGCTGCCTGGCGTCTGTCGTGATTTCTGAGTCGCTTGATGGCTGGTCGCACAGGAGTCCTATGCAACGGGTTGGATCTAGCGCATCATTCAGAAATGAAAGTCTTACATATTTTTTCCCACTGCCCAATCTCTTTTTCTACACACCACCGGAGATGACCAGCACGCCCCTTCAGCCTACCACAACTACTAGTTCGCACTTCGCAGAAACAAAAAATACATCATACACACCCGCCCAAGCATTGGTGGCGGCCGCAACATAATTTGCTGAAATTTAATAGGGAGAAGCTCACCAGAATTTGGAGAAGGCACGTTCGATTGTTTTTATTATTATTATTTTGGAGAAGGCAGATGAGGATATGTTATTTGTGCTGATAGTGAAGCGGTAGTGATTATAGCTGTGACTCATCAAGGTATGATGCATGTGGTGACTGAAAGTTTTAAGTTTACTTTTGGAATGTCACTTTTTTTAAGCGTGGAATGTCACTTTTTAACGGGAGCAAAAAGGTTCAATATTTATATCTTCTAAAATTTGAATTATTTATAACAAAAATTTACACTTGAAAATATGCATTTACAATGCATGTCAGCGAAATGTGGGAACTTAATACTGGTAATAGGCATAAAGTAGTGTGTCGCAAAAAAAAAGACATAAAGTAGTGACAAGAATCCACCGCAAAAAAGAAAAAGTAGTGACAAGAATATCAATGTTTGACTCTTCTATCGAATATTTTTTTTAAAAAAAAAGGATAGCAACTGTAAAACCGTGGGAGCTAATATGTTGTCTGCTACGGGCTACCTAATTCAATAGTTTAGATTGCTATAGGATTGTGTTTTGGAACACGGTTTTGTTCCTTTTAGGTTTGAGACAAACTCGTTCTCTACCGAAAAGTCAACTTCATCTTCCATTATTAACGCCTTATTCTTGCAGCCTACTAATACTTTCTGTTTTAAAATATGAGACCTTTTATGGTGCTTGGAATTTCCTCCACTTTCCTCCCATTTCCTCCCTTCAATTTTATTTTCTGTAACAAAGGGTATGTTGGTAATTCAACTTCGCACCCCCGCACCCACGCACCCCCCCAACCCCCACCGCCACTTCGCCTCTCCCAGCTCGAACACCGATCCAATTCGTCTCCACCTCGTCGTCGCCGGCGCCCTCCCTCCCTCCATCTGCCGCCGGCGCCCTCGCAACACCGATCCAATTTCGTCCCCGTGCCGTCCTCATCTCCACCTCGTCGTCGCCGGCGCCCTCCCTCCCTCCATCTGCCGCCGGTGGCCCTGCCGCGCCGACGCCTCCGCCCGCCGGCGACTTCGTTCCCCCTCCCTCTCCCGACGACGACTCCCCTACCGACGGCGGCAAGGCAGGTCGGCGCGGCAACGCCGACGCGGTCTTCTTCCCGTGCTTGTGCGCCCATCCCCATCGAACGCTGTCTTGTCGCCGGTGAGTCAACCATCCACGCATTTCTCCTCTTCTCTCCCGTGATTGCTAGGGTTTCTTGATTCATGGAGAACCTTGTAGATGTAGTATTCCTTTGATTCAGTTACAAGTTATTGATCTAGTGTATATACCCCTTGTAGATGCAGTAGTTCTTGATTCGTTTACTAGATGTTGTAGATGTACTAGTAATGAGATTTCACTAGTAATTAATCTCTGTACATGACAATCGAGTTGGATTTTTCTTAGATTTCCATGACTGTTCTAATGGAAGCTTATTCTTTTTCTTTTCAAGGGGAAATGTCCAATGATAATTCTTTGCTGGAGTACAGTGAAATAGTTATGAAGATGTTTTACAGTGAAGACGACGGATATGAGTTTTATAACGACTATGCTTATGAGAAAGGCTTTGGTGTGAGAAAGGATTACTGCGAGTGGGACAGCGGCCACAATGAGAAGACCCTTCGCAAGTTTGTTTGCAGCTGTGAAGGTTTCCGCGCAGAGAAGCACCTGACGAGGGAGATCAAGATGCGGAGGTCGCGCAATATCACTCGCTGTGGATGCCCTGCTAAACTTGTGATTGCACAGGATCAGAACACGGAGCAGTGGTATGTGAAGGATTTCATCGATGAACACAACCATCCGATGATTGATCCAGACCTTTCTTGTTTTCTGCGTTCACATAGAAGAATCAGTGATGAGCAGAAAGCAGAGATTGTGCTTCTACAGATTTCTGGGATCCGTAAACACCAGATAATGGACATTATGCTAAAGCGGTACGGTGGTTATGATAGAGTTGGATTTACATCAAGGGACCTTTACAATTTCTTACATCGCAATAAGTTGCAGACACTCTCCCCCGGTGATGCTCAAACAATCATCAATTACATGGTAGTTCAGAAACGTAGAGATCCAGATTTCTTTTTCCAATACAAGAGAGATGGGAGAGGGCACTTGACGGGAGTGCTATGGTGCGACTTTGCAAGTCAGATGGATTATAGAGCATTTGGTGATGTCGTCGTATTTGATGGCACGTACAAGACGAATAGATACAACCTGCCCCTTGTTCCTTTTGTTGGGGTGAATCATCATAAGAGCACAGTTCTTTTTGCTTGTGGAGTTGTTGCTCATGAGGATACTGAGTCGTATGTGTGGCTGCTTAGGGCATTCAGTGATGCCATGTCTCAGAAACATCCAGTTTCAGTGATCACCGACGGAGACCTTGCTATGCAAAAAGCAATCAGTATTGTGTGGCCGAATTCATCGCATAGGCTATGCGGATGGCATATTGAGAATAACATTGTGAGTAATATTAAGGACGACAACGTGAAGGAAGGGATTAGGGGCTTTCTTTACGATCGTTGCTCTATAGAAGAGATTGATAGGAAATGGATGGAATTCTTGAAGAAGAATGAGGTTACAGATAAGGATTCGTGGCTATATCAGCTGTATGAGAGGAGGCAAGTCTGGTGTGCTGCGTATCATGCTAGTAACCGCTATTTAGGACTGAGGAGCAACCAGCGTAGCGAGAGCCTTCACTCTAGGATTCAGTTTAATCTAGATCGGAAAATGTCACTGGTAGAGCTGTTACAACACTTTGACAACACTGTTCAAAAGCTGCGCATTAGAGAAGCGAATCTGGACTTTGAAGCAAGTTACAAGCCATGCTTGGAACCAGATGCTTCAGTTATTGTGAATGAGGCTGCAGAAAGGTTCACACCAAGTGTTTATTATGCTGATGTGCAGTACAGTCTTAAAACAGCCTCGAAGTGTTTTTTGATTGAGGAAATGGATGGCTATGGCATTGTTGAGTATAAAGTTGGAAGGGTTGATAAAGGAGGCAAACAATACTTTGTAGAATGTGAGATCTGTGTTCATGAGGACAAGGTGAAGGAAATTTCATGTTCTTGTCTAAAGTTACAGTCCCTTGGAACCCCATGCTCACACATCTTCTTTGTGTTGGGCCTTCGCGGAGAAAGTAAGCTTCCAGACTGCTGTGTTTTGGAAAGGTGGACGATGGGTGCCAAGCGTGGATTTCCTCCTACAAGGAAGAGCACCATGTATGACTATTCTGATAGCGTACAGAGGTACCATGAGCTACACAATATCAGTCAAATGACATCCTTCGCAGCATCTCAATCACTTGAAGCATATGAACGGCTCAAACGCGTTCTTGAAGAGGAAGCTGCTATGATCCTTCCAAATAGAGGAGAGGGAGAGGGTGGAGGCAACAGGTTTGGTCCTGTGCTCACACAAGGAGGCCTTGATGATTATGCGGAGTCCAACAATGTCTTGGATCCCATACGAGTGGCTGGCAGAGGGGCCCCGAAGAAAAAGATGAAGTCAAGTTCAGCTAAATCTAATAAGAAATGTACATTTTGTAAAGAGGAGGGTCACAATCGGCGAACATGCTACTTGAGAGATGAGGTAAGCTAAGAGTAATTGTTATTAAAGCAATCAATTGGTTGTATGTGAGTCATGTGTGCTTTTGTGACTAATGCTCCTCTTCATTCGTAGGAAACAATGCTCCCTGAGGATGTGTTGGATATATGAATTACCAAAGGTAACTACAATTTTGATGATTTTGATGAGATCATTCACTGATTGTGGTTCATATGATCTGAAGTTGGGCAAAGTAAATTGTGACAACTGTTCTGGCACCGCATGCATCTGTTGAAATGCCAAATAAGTGGACACTGAATTTTATAGATTATGAATTGCCGTTACTACTACTCTATCTGTTGAAATGAATGTCTATCGCAACCATTTTGAATTGCAAGAACATGTGGGAATAAATGGTTAGCTGCCATTGCATGCAATTGAAGAATTATATCATCATCTCATAAACAAGGGAGAAGAAGGCATGGGAGAAAACAAGTTCTCTAGTTCAAATAACAATTCCCTGAAAATAGTTCTACTAACAATTCCCTGAAAAGACCTAACAAACTAAGCCTAATTTCGAACGAAAACTTAATGCAACCTAACAAGTTTGTAATCCTCCCATAGTTCAACAAGTCAAGGTGTCTTGATGCCGTCAGTACTATCCCCTGGAGTATGGACATCACGGCACATAGCGTCTTGTTCTTCTCCGTCATCGTAGTAGTACATGTCCTCCATGTCCTGCATTAAGTTGTTTATATGTTATTATAACATCAATGGTTGTTTTAACAAGATTATTTCTGGAAAGAAACGACTCACATCCTCAGGTCCCACTAGGTACAGATGACAAATCTTGGTCCTCTGTTCAGCATGAGCGAGCACCAATTCATTCACATCTTCTTGTCCATCAATCTTTTTTAAACCATGCCCAATTGATGGTGTACTCCCAGGAACGGGATTCAGGTAGTACAACATTGCGCCTCCTCTATATCCATAATTTGTCAAAGTGTCCAACATTTCGATGAACTCAACAGTAGTGGCTGGCTTGCTAATGGTAAACTGGCCAATATTATATTCCCGACTGTCATAGTACTTTTTTAGATCCGGATAAAGTTCATCCACTGTATGCACCTTAAATCGCATGACTTCATCCTGCATGTATATAGATTACATGAATAAAGATCATTTGGCTATTCAGAGTTTGTACACAAAAAAGCAAGAAAAAAATTGCATATACCAAGCCACATTCGCTGTCCATTAATACAAAGAGGTTGCTTGGAGATATGCAGATCTCATCTTCTACCTGAAAGTGCAAACGTTCAGATGGCTACCTATACAATACATAATATAAAATGTATATTACAAAATAATTTACTATCGTGGTTACCTCGACTTTCTTATGGAGAGGGACCTCCTGTTGTTTGATCAAGGGGATCAAGTTGTGAATCATACCCTTCAACCTTGAGACGTCATTCTGTAACTCTTGGATTTGTAACCTTGCATGCTTGTTAAATGAATCAATAGTTTGTTCGTGTTTATTTATGATCTCATCAATTTCTGCACGGGTCTTGGACAACACACTATCTGCAATAGCACTTTCCTGTTCTACCATGCCGGCAAAGAAACCACGCTGATCATGAAGCGCTTTCTTCAGCTGGGCAACCAGTTCTTTTTCAACTCTTTTGGCAAAGTCTGAAAGCTCTTTCTCTTGTGCTTTTTGCAGCTGGTCACGCTGAAGCATTCTGTCCTTATCAGTTTGTTCTTGTTCCTTCTTCTTCTGGATGTAAGATTTGGTAAGGCCAAGCCTGATCTTGGAATACTCATTGTTAAAATCCTTCTTACGTTGTGTAGCCTTCTCCTCGATCTCTTGGAGACACCTCATAACTTGATCCATGACACCTAGAAACTAACAAATTATAGATTAAATCATATGGCAAAAATTGAGTTTCAAGATCAGGCATGTATTTCAGTTCTGTAATAGCAGCTCCAATAAATTTTGTTTTGCTGTCCTAAAATTGAGCTTCTTTGCCTCTAAATGGATGAATGGAAATGTAGTAATACAAGCAATAAAACACATGAATTGTAGTAATACAAGCAATCAGAGTCACAAATATTCAGCAGTAATCAATTTCCACTAATTTGAAATAAAGTATACAGTACAATGTTCTACAATGAATGGTTTTCCATTTTTTATTTGAGATTGATTCAACATGTGACTATCACTTGCTGATTGTGACATCTTTATCTTAATTGCACTGACGTTGACTAGTGTCTATCTTCATTATACATCGTAATTCATAATTTGAACACAGGCAATTTAAATTAGACAGCTTTATTATACGGCAGATTGCTCACCTCGCAATGAAGGACGTGGTAGGGGTCTCGTGGCCGGCAACGCCGTCGAAGCGTAGATCAGCGGCGGTGGCGCCGGGTCGTCCTGCGTACGCGTCGGCTATGGCGGCGCGCTGGCTAGGTCTGGGGCTCGTGGCGGCGCAGGTGCGGTGGGGGCGACCTTTATCGTGGCGGCGTGCGGGTCCACTGCCAGCGGCGGCCTCGGCGTGCGGGTTTAATGCCAGGGGCGGCCTCGGCGTGCGGGACTGCGGGGGGTGGGGTGTGACGCGCGGATTGGCGCTGGGCTGAATCTGGGCCGCTCGGCTGCTGCTGCTGAGCTGCGCTGGAGCTGGCCTCGGCGTGCGGGTTTAATGCCAGGGGCGGCCTCGGCGTGCGGGAGGTGGGGTGTGACGCGCGGATTGGCGCTGGGCTGAATCTGGGCCGCTCGGCTGCTGCTGCTGAGCTGCGCTGGAGCTGGCCTCTCATCCATTTTCCTCATGACCTAGCAGCTCGCCGCCTACAAGATCGGCGCCCCCCACCAAATCGCGTCCCCGCCGTCCACTACCGACTCGATGTCGAGCTCTGCCGAAGGGAGAGCTAGAGGCCCAACTAGGGCAAGGAGGAGAGCAGCGCACGTTGCGGACGAGATGCAGACTCCAGGAGCTCAGCCATTGGACTCCCTTGCCATGGATTTGGAGGTACCTTTTTTGTTTATTGATTGTTTACAGATGCATGGATTTGGAGCCAGTTTATTTATTCATGTTCGAAAATGCAGCTTGAACGGCTACTGGAGGATCATAGAGAGGGGATTGTGGTCAGGACTGGTTTGCGATGCCACCATGACTTGTGCCCAATCTTGAGTTGCTGTTGGTCAGGTTCAGATGCAGGAAGGAGGTTCTTGGCATGCCCCTTAGCTGATGAGCCATGTCAATTCAAGTATTGGATAGACAAAGATTTTTCTGGTAGAGCAAGAAAGGTGATCGCAGACTTAGTGTCTATGCGACAAAGCATGACACAACTGTTTGTGAATTCTTCTGAACAATGGGATGCCATGTATGCTGATCGACAGAGAACACGCAGAGAAAATCGTGAACTCAAATCAATAATTGTTGAACAACGTAGATGTATTACGTTGTTGCTGTGTTTCTCCATTGTAATAGGTGGAGGCCTATGGCTAATATTGTAATGTCAGTCGTGTAACGAAAAAGATGTGAGAAATATAACAATGTCTCAAAGTGCAGATAAATGTGTCTTAAATGTAACAATGTGTCCGGTTGATTGCAAAGCCACAAAGAAATTACAGAATAATTATGAACCTAGCTAGGCTGATAAGGGCTACTTAGCAGTTTTCCTGGCTGCTTCTTCCGTTTGTTAATGCGATTTGAGATAGCTTCTGAACTGAAATCTTCTAATACAGTACGAGGAGCAGTGTCAGCTGTGATCCTTGAGGGTTTAGCTCTTTTCCTACTTGTGGCTCCTCTAACTTTTGGAGTTCCACCTTCAATTCCTGGAACTTTTGTAGATCTTTCATCAACCCTAATCTTTCGCGGCCGTCCTCTTGGTCTTCTCGTCATTGTTGTTCCCGAAGCTGGAATTGCTTCCCCTTTGCTTTGAGTTTCCGTTGCCGACGATATTATCTGAACATCTTCTACATCACTATCATGTCGATTCCCCTCTCGTTCATCCGGATTTTTCAGCAAGTAGGCTTCCTTCTAAGTAATCGTCAACATAAAATGTAAAACAAGATTATTTTGTGCAGTCTGGAACAAGTTGTGTACACCAATTTATTGTAAAATGCAGTAAATGCACAAACCGTGATAGGTTTTTCGTATGATTCGAAGCGAAGACTATTGCGATCGGAATGTAGGAGCCGCGTGCATATCCTGTAGCAAAAACTTTCCATTGCCTCCTGTACATGAGAAATGTAGTGCACATCATCACATGGCAGTTTTCATTTAATTTTGTATAATTTTGAAAATAACAATAACTCTAACACTCACACTTGTGAATTCATGAGCCATTTTCTCTCCATCCCATGCCAGAATATATTGTATTACAAACGCTGCACATGTGAAGCTGCAACGTAGTAGCATAACATGAGTAACTGAAATGCATCAAGAAAATAAAAAAGGAAAAGATAACCTGTTATCTTGTCTTGGTATGTCTACATATGGAACTCTTTCCCACATGCGCAAGTCAAAAGGATTTTCAAAGTTAACCAAGCCTTCCATGATCGAAAATTCGACGCAACATTGTATACTTTCCACCTATAGTGAATGGTCACATACATGAGAAGTTTGATCATGTGTTTGTAGATGTGTACAGAATAGTTGGTTACATACTTACCAATGTCGTCTCTAGTTCTTCATCTCGTAAGCTTAAAGATTCAAGGATCTGTACCTCATGCTTCATAAAGTTCAGGACCAGGAGTCCCCAGTGGTTGCCATTAATGTTCATTGGAACGAATACCTGAAAGTTAATTAATCAATGAAGTTTGAATGCATGGCTTGAATCCAAACAGGGGACGTTTCCAAAGTTCATAGTAATTCATGATATAGGAACCCAGAAAATGAAACAAAACAAAATCAATATTACATACCAAATGTTTTCCTTTACATTTATCTGCAATTCGCTTCTTATAATTTTTGGTTTGCTCCCATCTTTTGTCTGCCAACTTTTGAACATCAAACGTTGATATGAATGACGCTGTATCATTCTCAACGTCGCTCAACTGGACATATGCATTTATTACCTGCAAAGTGTGGATTTAGTAAATATTAGGTGTGCGCATGTTTATACTGACGACATGGATCTGAAAGAATATTACCTCTCCAAATATGTACTGCTGTGAGACATTTCGGCACAATTGTCCTGCTTTAATCCTAATGCCATCTATGTCTACAACCCAAGCGTCCTCGTAACTCTGTAATAAGAACATGGCAGCTTCTCTGTCAATTGAACCAGTATTGTAATCGTCGTCGATAATTGGTTCTCTCTTTTTGATATGCGTTATAGCGGGGTCCCTGTGTTGCTCCATGGTCGTTTCCATAGTATCATTTCTTGCAATGGGTGATTGATCGATCCTATCCTTCGCCTGGTGGAAACGTGTGCGTGGCGTTACCTGCAATTAAATAGTTTCTTTAGATTCAAAAATATCATTTCTATCGTCAAACAAGAACAGTGATAAAACTTGTGAACCTACAATACCTTAACATGTTGCTGAGCATGGCCAGTTTGAGATATAGGTTGGTCAATAAGTGTGCGCACTAGCTCATGGATTTCCTGTTAGTTGTGTATTTTGTTAAATATTTAAGCTTGATAGTACGTAAAAATTAGTAATATCACGCTGGTTACCTGCATCTTCGTTCGCGTTTCTTCGAAATCAGCGTATACCTTAGCTTCTAGAGTATTGATCCTATCTTCCAGGATGCTGTCGTTTCTAAATGAAGCAAACTCCTTCTTATGTTCCAAAAATTTGATATCCTGTTTGTGTTCCAATTCAAGAAGTTTCTGCTCAAGATCTAGACTAAGCTCCAGTTTAGTTGCTTTCTTCCAATGTTCAAGGCTTTGCACCTACAAATTTACGAAATAGTGAATTACGCACACAAATAAGCTACGACACTTAAACATATGACATACTTACTGGTTGGATGCTTGGACCCTCGGGTGTGTATTTTGCTTGTGACACTGTTGCTTCTCTTTTTTGTTTGGTGTGTGAAGCAACGGGCAAATTAAGCTACAAAAAATTGAGGGGCTAAATTAAATGCGTAACAACACAAACGCATTGGTGCAATGTTTTATTACTTACAGTTCCTCCGTGTAACCCATCCTTCTCCCAAGCAGTTTGTCGCAGCTTGGCATTTCCTTCATTCCAGAATACCATTACTGGTGGTCGGGTTATCCTTTCTTCATACTTGATGCCATACTGGTTGGCCACTCTAACTCGCTCCCAGTACCAAAACTATTAAAAATATGAAGTAGATATGGATGTCAGAAAATATACAATGTTTAACGGTTTTGACGTACAATATAGAACTGACCTGTAGAAGAACCAAATTTCCCTTCAGGGTTTTTTCGCTCTTATTAATGTAAGAAGTGCATGAGTTCAACAGATGATCCAGAGTAAATTGGCCCCAATTGAAACGTGGAATTTGTGCTATATCTCTAACAGCTTCTATGTAGCTCCAATGGATGGTGGACCCTGTGTTTGATGCTAGGATGACACCAATCGTGAACAAGACGAAAGCTCTTACAAAGTCTGCGTCCGCAGGCCGATCTTTATGAAGCATGTTTTCCAGTCCTTGTAGCTCGAGCTTGTTGTTTTCACTGGCAAACCTTTGGAATAATTCACTGTGCACAGTTTCATCTTCACTCTTCCCTTTTTCATTAATATATTGCATTACATCAGTGCCTGAAATCTCGAGTCCCAATATATTATGGACATCTTCCAGAGCAAACCTAACAATTTGACCACATAACTTGAAACCTGTGTTGCTGATGTCGTATACTTCTGCAATGTCCTTTAGCATGTTTTTCCTCAAACTGATACTAGGCATCTGAAGCAGTCCCCCAAATCCAATAGACTCAATAGCATGTACGTGTTCTTTAGATTCCTTAATTTTTTTAACAACATTACAAAATCTCACTGGAGAGTGGAAAACTCTCATCTTAGGATTCTGCAACAACAAGTTGGTCATGATAAGTTGATCAAATTGTAGAGGTAACGTAAACGAAAATAAAACTTCATATGGAGATTACCGTGCTGCTACACCCATCTTGGTTGTTGTTTGTGCGACACTTGCTACGGTTGGTACCTGCATAAATTAATTTTTGCAAACAACAAATGTCTTAGTACAAGACTTGGACGACGCCACTTAGTGAAGATTCTATTTACAACAACCACTCCAAACTCCCACAGTTGCGAAGCTAGAGCTAGCATGGTGGTGGTGCCAAATTTACAAAGTTTATGATTTATAAGGGATAACCATAGACTAAAGGAGGTAGCACGAGGCAGCATTGTCGGGCGCCGGCAGCAGATCGAAGAGAGACTTCCACGCGTAGGCTTGCGGCATACAAGGCTGCCCTAGCTTAACGATCTACTAACTAACTTTTCAATCAACGGCGGCCACGCTAGGCTTGCGGCATACAAGGCTGCCCTAGCTTAACGATCTACTAATTAACTTTTCAATCAATTACCAGGGATACCTGTAGACACGTTGAACGGCGTATGGGGGGTCCGCTCTCCTTCTCCTGACGTGTCCATGGTGCCGCTGCCTCCGTCGTGGCCGCCGTCGTCGGCCTCCCGATCCCGGTGATGTCGCCCGGCGATAGAGCTGCTCCCGGGGCGGACGTACTTCGTCCCCGCCTGATCGTCGCCGCGCTGCTACTGCTATAGCCGAAAAGAGAAACTATAGATCCTATAATTATGGTTTCCTAAAGCCGAAAAATTGCGGGCAGCGCCACGGGTGGGACCCCCAGGCGGGACCCACATGGCATTGACAAAGAAGCTCAAACGTGGGACCCACCCACCTCGCGAGAGATTAGGATCCTTCCTTTTCTGTTGCGCTAGGCGTCACCCTGCCGCGATTTAAGGTGGGAAGCCGCCGCCTCTGTTGCGCCCCTTCCACCACGCAATCCCATCTCTCGTGCCTCTCCATCCCCTACGCACTCCCATCTCTCCTGCCGACTGATCGAGATGGCAGATCGCCACCATCAACAGATCATACCCTTTCAGGGGTTACGGCCTCCCCCATGCTCTCGGTGCCAAACCCGATGCAAGCATTACTTATGCCCTAACTGTGCAATCTATCTTTCTCCATGCATGTCCCCAATCGGTGGCCTCGGCAACCCGAACGCGTTTTGCTGCAACTGCTGGTGCGAAGAGGTCCGCAAATGCGTCATGGGGTGTTGTCTCTCGGAATCGAGTTCCGACGACGACGACTCAGAATATGAGGTATTCTTGTAGCATGACAGCATTGACTTTTGTACTACATTACTGCATGTAATTTGTTGCATTGGCATTAGATTTTCCAGCATTCTTTGCAGTTGCTTAAACAAAAGATCCGTCGCACAAAGAAGAGGATCGTTGCTATGAAACGTGACCAAATGTACCAAGCAAGGCAGATACACGAAATGTCCAAGGTTATCGATGATCTCAAAATGATGATCGATGATCTCAAAATGAAGGTTGAAACCAGGCCTGAATTACATAAGGTTATTGATGTTTCAAATTCAAACTAGGATGAATGTTATCACTATAACCCAATCCCAACCACTCTCCTGACCCTGTCGTGACCTATACATCTTTTGCAGGTTGTCGAGTGATGCATGGAGCTCTCGCCCACCAAACCCCCGTTGCAGTCAGTAGGGAAGTCTTCTTCGTCGTCGTCAGCCTAACTCGGCGTTGCTACTCGTTGGCCTCTCGAAGCTGTCTGTTCCTCTAGATGTAGCAGTAGTAGTTGTCAGACAGAAGCATGGCAATTTATAAAGTTTGATGTTGAACTATTCAGTTTAAGTTCTGGAAATTTCCTTTCTCTTGTGAATTGTCTTCTCCATCACGGGCCAAAAAGTGCAAAAAAATTGGTTTCTTTGCGGACCGCCCATCACCAGCAATACCAGCCCAACACATGGGGCAAGTGCGGAATCGATCCATGGATGACTTGTAATACTTTGAACTTATCTTTAGATTCAAAAATATCATTTCTATCGTCAAACAAGAACAGTGATAAAACTTGTGAACATAAAATACCTTAACATGTGCAGATGTTGTGTCCATTTGTGCAATCATGCAAAAAAAGTTTCAAGGATCACGGGACAAAAAGTGCAAAAACTTTTATTGTGCGGACCGCCCATCACCGGCACATCTAGCAGCCAACACATGCTGCGAGTGCGGAATCGATCCAAAGATCAGCACCGGCACAGTGGGCGGCATAGGGCGGCCCGCACAGAGCATCCGTGGGGCAAAGCACAGGTCAAGCGGGGACTGGGACGAGTTCAAGTGAGTTCGGGGCGTCCCAGTCCCCTCCGCTTTTAAGCAGGTGCGACGCGCGCTGGGCAGGCGAGGTGGGACTAAACCTCAGCGTGGGCACGCGCGTCCGCGCTCGACGCGGCCGCGGGGGTGCAACGGGCCGTAATCCGCCGTGGCCCAAACAGGCCCATGAGACGCTTCTAGATACCGGCCCGATCCTTTTCCACGCGGCAACCGAAAACGTAACAAGGTCGAGTCGCCTTCAGCTGGTGGGTCCCTACGCGACACCGACAGGCGGGTCCCGCCACAAGGTGGGCCCACAGGGTGGGTCCCGCCATCCGGTGGTCCGAAAGGTGGGCCCCATATGTGGGTCCCACAGGTGGGTCCCACCAGACGTCGGATGTGGCGCTGTTCTTCACCAGTTCATGTGGGAGGCGTCCTTTTTTTCATTTTAATTCACGGCTCTAATTTGGAACTTGTATATTTTGCGCAAACAAGGTCCAAATTACCTCGTTTTTTTTCTCCTTGTTCCTAAAAATATTCTCTGTCGAATGGTTGGACATTATCACCATTTTGTAACTATGAAATGTACTGAAACGGCAAAGAATGTTTTGTCAATTTTTATCTCAAATTTCTCAATTTTGTAAATCTCTATACAAAAAAGTTCTGCACATGGAATTTCGTGGAGATGGACACCTTGGTCACCTTCACACGTAGAAATTATGTTCAAATTTTTTTTAAGCTTGTATGTTGGATAGTGTTCACTACTCCTTGAATTTGAGTGAAACTTCCATTTGGTATGTGGGGAGTAGTTCATTTTGAACACAGTTTGGTGGAATATTTGTCGAAAAAATTAACCAAAATTCCCATGGGTTGGTTTTGACGTGGAACAGTAACAAACCAAAATTCAGCTTAAAAACCTTTATATTTCGCGAGATAAAATTCGACAAAACAATTGAAAAAACCACTCATTTCTTCTTCTTTTTATATCTCGCGAAGTTTTTTGAAACTGCGAGTGGAATTTGGCAAGAGTGTGTATTTGGTCGATTGGAATTCACCTTAATTTTGGTTGAATTTTTTGAAACCTTTTTGGTATGTACAAGTGACAAATTTGTGAAAATTGTTCCAACATTTACCTGCCTTGCAGATACTCTTACATGATTTGTAGGCCCCGCCTGGTCCCGGTCCCGCCCGTCATTGACTGGGGCTAATCGGTCATGCAGGGGACGGCCACGCGCGCGCGCATCAGCTCCCGGGTCGACACGCGTCCCACGTGAAGCTTCCGGACGCGCCTCCTCCACCTGGGCTGGGCCATAAAGAGGCCGAGTCACCGCGGGCTCCCAGGTGGTGGAGAACGATTCAAGATGGAGCCCATGGCGCCCCGTGAGGTTTCAAATTTCGGCAAAATTTGAAATTTCGTCAAGTTTCAAAAAATTCCGAAAAAATTTCAGGAAGCAAGAATTCATTTGAAGAATTTGTTGACCTCCTTTTTGACTCTAAATTCATGGTACTTTGTACGTTACACCTAAAAACAAAGTAATTCATGCTACTTTTGTTTTTTTTTCGAACTCATAAAAGTTTTCGAATTTTGAACTCAAACTAGTTCTCAGTCAGTTTTCAAGTCAACGACAAGCTCTGTAATTTTTTTCAGAATTTTTAAAAATTTCAAAAAAAATTGGATTCTCCGGAGGGGGTCATTTAGCCACCCCAAATGCCTTGTGAGGCAATGGAGGCCACTCACCCCAAAATCTCACCTTGCCAGGTGAAGCATGCCTGACCCCGGTGGCCGCGTCGCCGATGTCGCGCCCAGGCCGGCCAACGCTGCGCCGAATAAACGCCCCCTCGGGGGTCGTACCATGTGCAGGTGAGAGAGGCAGCGGCCCTCTCCCATCCATTCTGTCAGAGTGAGAGAGGCAGAGTGCAGGTGAGAGAGGCAGCGGCCCTCTCCCATCCATTCTGTCAGAGTGAGAGAGGCAGAGTGCAGGTGAGAGAGGCAGCGGCCCTCTCCCATCCGCGACAAGCGTTGTGTCAGAGTTCGCGACGCGATCGTTGCTCGTAGCCGCGACAAAAATCGGCTACAAGAACAGGCCGGGCCCGCCACCTTTTCCTTCAGCAGGAAGGGAAGGACCCAGAAGTCCACCTGACCGGGCCCGCCACTATCCCATCCATGCAGCGTCAAGGACAGCCCCAAAACTTGCAAACCTGAACAACATGGAACTCTCCCATAATAAGAAGCCACATGAGCATCTGCTGTAGCTGGTACTTGCAGGCCAATTGGAGCTCCTCCAGGCCATGACCCCTCAGCTTCCCACAACCCTGCTGCACAGCCAATCAGAATCTTCAGTTCACTCACACTTGATAGCTTCCCTTCACCACCCAGCTACTAGCAAAAACCCCAAAAAAACCCCCCAAAGGTTCCCAAGGGCATCATTCCCCCAGGCTCTGCAAGACTGCAAGCCTGCTCCTCGTCTGCCATGAACACTCATGACCCTGCTGCACAGCCAATCAAATTCTTCAGTTCAGTCACAACCTCTTCCCCCTCCCCCAGCTACTACTAGTTGCTCTTCCCTCCCAAGGAAGGCATCAACCAAGGAGAGTACAGACATGGACGCGAACGACAGGCATTCATTTCATTTCAAAGTGCAGCTACAGACATGGACGCGAACGCTCGGAGCGAACTCACAGATAGTTGACGCGAACACACAAACTGACGCGATACTTGACGCGAACACCACTAATGCGAACACCACGAACACAAACTGACGCGACTCGATACTTGACGCGGCACCGGCGATCGAGCTACGCCCAGCCCTGCGCCACGGCTAGCCTGTGGTGCTCCATGGCGTGCTCATCCAGATTGCCGTTCTCGTCCTCCCCGCCGTTCTGGACGCTCTCCTTGACGTGCGCCATCAGCTGCGCCAGTGAGCCGAACCAGATTTGGTCCGGGCAGAACTGGCAGCAGTACCAGGGAATGCCGGCGCCTCTGCTCCACCTCCGCTTCACCTGGTACCTTGGGTCGTGCCTCAACCCCTCCTCGTCTGATGAAGTCAAGTAGAAGTCCTCCTCCTCGTCGTCGTAGTCGTCGTCGTCCTCCTCCTCCTCCACCACGGGGCCCTGCACGGGGGCCTGCATGGGGGCCTGCACGGGGGCCACCACGGGGGCCTGCACGGGGGCCACCACGGTCTGCGCCGGGCGTTCCCCCTCCTCGCGGTGGTCCGGCCATGGCGCCCATGGCGCCTCGCGGTGGTCCGGCCATGGCGCCCAAGGCGCCTCGCGGTGGTCCGGCCATGGCGCCCATGGCGCCTCGCGGTGGTCCGGCCATGGCGCCCATGGAGCCTCGCGGTGGTCCGGCCATGGCGCCTCGCGGTGGTCCGGCCATGGCGCCCATGGCGCCTCGCGGTGGTCCGGCCATGGCGCCCATGGAGCCTCGCGGTGGTCCGGCCATGGCGCCCATGGCGACGGCGGGTGCGCCAGGCGTGCCTGGCGACGGCGCACGCGCCTTGAGCGGCGACGGCGGCTCCGCCGGCGGCCGCGGGCCTGCAAAGAAACGCCCAAAATCAATCAAAATGCCGCCTTTTTCCCCAAATCGCCGTGCTCGTACCGAGGAGGAAGACGTACCGAGTCGCCGCTGGCACCGAGAGCAGGTGGCGGAGCGGGGAGACCTCGGGTGCGCCTGGAGGAGTCGCCGTGCTCGTAGGCGGCGCCGAGGACGAGGCGGTCGCGGTTGCCTGAAGGAGCCATCGAGGCGGCGGAACAGTGCCGGAGAAGACGAGGCGGAAGGGAACGACTGGAGTGAACAGGAGGAGCTGGAGTGCCAACGGAAGGGGAGACGAAAGGGACCCAGAGCCGTTTGGCCTTCGCTCAGTTCGCTGACTAGCTGGCCCACTTAAGAAGGGGAGGAGACGCGTCCGGCGGAGGCCTTCTCCGGAAGCTTCCGTCATTTGCACGCGTGATAGATTCGCCAAGAGTCCATGACAGACGGGACCCGCAAATGGCGGGGACCACAACAAGTGAGGGTATTCACATGACCCGGTAGCTTATGCGCTGGCGGGCGCGCGTGCCCATCCCCTGCACGCACGATCGATTAGCTTACGTGGCGCTGTTCATGCACTGTTCTTGTGGCTGGTACCCTTATTTTATTTTGATTCGCAGTTATAATGTCAAACTTGTATGTATGGCGCATAAAACATCCAAATGACCTCGTTTTTTTTCCTACTTGTTTATAAAAATAGCCTCTGTCCAGTTCTTGGACCTGATCGTCAGTTTAGCACTAGGAAATGTACTGAATCAGCAAGTCATATTTGATCAATTTTTATCTCGAATTTGTCATTTTTGTAAATCTCGATACAAAACCGTTCTGCACATGGGAATTCTTGATGATAGACATCTTGGCAACCTTCACGCAAAGAAATTATGTTTACATTTTTTTGAAGCTCGCAATTTGGAAAGTGTTCACTTCTCCTTGGATTTGTGTGAAGGTTCCATTTGGTATGAGTGGAGTTGTCCAATTTGAACACATTTTTGTGGATCATCTTTCAAAAAAATCAGGAAAAAATAACTTGGGTTTATAGCATCATGAAACGGTCACATGCCAAATTTGAGTTCAAAATTCGTTTTATTTCGAGAGATAAAAATCACCAAAAAATTGTAAAGACCAATCATTTCTGATTTTTGCGAGTTTTTGAATACTAGGTCACCACTTACCTGCCCACTGTGTACTCTTACTTGATTTGTGGTCCCAGCTGGTATCCGGTCCCGCATGTCATCCCTTGGTGGCCACACTGGGTCATGTCCACGCGCGCCCGCAGCTCCCTCAGGGCCCTCAGATGCAGCCAAAAGAAGAAAACCGTACTTGAACCCACAAATGTACATAAACCGTACCCAGGCCAGCTGAACCGGTCATTCTCTTCCCCTTTCTTCCCGACCTTTCTCCTTCCTCGCCGCCGTTCCTTGTCGTTCCCCTTCGCCATCACCTCCCCGTCGATGTCGGAGATCCAGGCGGTCATGGACTTCAATCGCTTCAGGGTGAGGAGGATTCTGATCGGTCGAGTCCGGGACGAAGAAATCATCTCCGTTGCCTCGTCCCCCGCGACCCTCGTCGAGAAGCATGCGGCGGCGAGCGTCGACTCTGGCTCGAGGAACCGGAAGGCGGCCAGCGAAGGTGACCAAGCGGACAGCGAAGATGTCGCGCTGTACCTGGTCTCCGATTCCCCGGTACATTTCTCCCTCCAATGTTGCATTGCTACCTAGATCTAGGGATTTTGGTGGAGCCGAATCAAGAATTCGTTTCCCATCGTAGAATAGATTTTGTTTGCCGTCGTGTTCTCGTTGATTAGTAGTTGTTCACTGTCTTTTTGCTTTGTTGAAGCCGGATTCCATGACGAACGTCCCGCAAGGCGCCATCTCGGACTCGGACAAGGAAGGCGGGCCGGTCAAGTGCAAGCATGGAGAACCTGCACGGCGCAAGTACTGCTGGGATGGTGCCAACACCGGCCGCTACTTCTACTGCTGCCGTCGCAAGGTTTTTGTGATGATTCCCTTGCAATGTTGTAGCTAATGTGTGAAAAGTTCTTTATTGATGCTTTATTGAAGCTTTATTGAAGCTAATCATTTGTTCATGGTTGCAGGAGAAGCCGTGCACCTTCATCCAGTGGATTGATCCGGAGTGGGCTAAGCCGGTCAAAAACGTGATCCTCACCATGTGGGGAGTGGTTCAAGACTATGAGGAAGAAATCAAGTTGGCGGTGCAACAGAAGGAGGATGCCCTTGCTGCTCTGCGTGATAGCCAAGTGATGGCTTCACGGGCAAGTTGCGTAGTCATCTTCACACTTGGGATGATGACGGCTATGTTGGCCGTTGGGTGGCACCACATTTTCACCTGAATTGGGACTGGCCTGTAGGAAAGTAGTCCTTTTGGTGTAGATAGATTTTGGTTGGACAAGGTAATGCTGGGGGCCAGGTAATGCTGGACATAGGTTTAGGTTTGATCTGCTGTGCTTGGACTTGCTGCTGGTGCTGCTGGTAGATATGTAAATGATACAAGACTAGCTGCCCGTAGGGAGGCTATTTTGGTTCTGTAGTTGGTGCTAGTTACATTTTGGTGATGATGATGCCTGAATGGCCTATGGATAGGTGTTTGTAATTGTGGACACCTGATGTTATGTATGCTTCTATGGCTTTACTAATGGTAGTCTTTGTAATGTGATCTTGTTCAGTTAACAGTTTCAAGTTAACTTCATGCAGTCCCACATCGGCTGCGCAGTCAGGAAAAAAAACGAGGTCATTTGGAGCTTATAAGCGTAATATATACAAGTTTGAAATTATAACTGTGAATTAAAATAAAAAAGAGCAACCGGCACAAGAACAGTGGAAGAACCGAGCCACGCCTGCCGAAGGCGCCTCGAGCATATTACGCTTTCGGCCGCGGCATGGTTCTGCGCTTTCGGGCGTCTCCTGCACGTGGGAAAGTTTGGCCCACACTCAATGACAGGCGGGACCGGCATCTGGGCCCGCGTGGCAGCCCACGCTGAAGGCGTAGAACGAGATTTACGCTTTCGTGCTGCCTTTGCGACAACATTGGGCCGCCTTCACGTGCCGTGCTTCGGTGGTGATTTGGGCCACGGCCGATTTCGGCCCGTTGCACTCCCGCGGGCGCGGCCGTAAGCGTAAAAGCGGGAGCCGCCTTCACGTCCCGCGCGCGCGCTGGCGCGCGCCGAGGATTAGTCCCACATCGGCTGCGCAGCGCGCGCCGCACCAACTTAAAACGGAGTTCGGCTTGCACGCTCCGAACTCACTTGATCTCATCCCAGTCCCCTGCTTCTGCTGTGCCTCTGTCTGACCGAACATCTGTGCGGGCCGTCCTATGCCGCACCCTGTTCTCGGCCCGTGGGCTAGGTGTAAGCTTCATGACCATTGGAGCTAGGGAAACCCCAAGGTATGAATGTTTTGGTGATAGGATGAGAACCATGAATGTGACTAACACTCTTTGTGAGATCCTATAGGTCACATATGAAGAAAGCTCCGTCCGTTGGTGGTGAACGCCAATACACCATGAACTTAATGAAAAGGATGATTGGTTGCCTTCATCTACACAAGAACGGACTTGATGGAGTCACGGAGAAGACATGGATCAAGGCTAAGGACATGCTAGATCCAAGCGGGTGTTGCTTGGTTAGATGTTAGCTTGAGTCCATAGGAAAAACCGGACTATCAAGAGGGTTCGAGGTGGTTCTCTTAGTACACACTAGTTATAGAGATCATTGGATGCAAGGTGAGTCTCTCAGGGGCTAGGGTGGCAGAAGAGAGTTGAAGGAACCAATAAGATCAAGTCTTGAAGAAGAAGATCAAGAAGAAGATCGAAGCTGCGAAGGCAGAAGGGACCGGACAGTACGGTCAAGGAGACCGTACAATACGGTCTACAGAGGAAATCCAGACAGAAGAGCTTAAGTTTCTGGAAGTTGAAGAATGAAGACCGGACAATTGAGAGGATGGTACGGTCATGGAGACCGTACAATACGGTCTTACAGGAGAAGAGCAACAGAGAAGGAGAAGTTTCTGTTGGCTGATGAAGAAAGGAGACCGGACAATACGGTCCTAGGGACCGTACAATACGGTCTGGTCTGAGATGATGAACAGCACTCCCCGGACGCCAGTCTGGTAGAGACCGGACAATACGGTCAAATGGAGACCGGACAATACGGTCTATTGTACGGTCCCTACGCAGACTGGGTACTTTTGGACAACGGCTAGTTTGAGGTTGGAGGCCTATATATAGTCGGTTGTTTACCTCTTTGAGGTGCTCTTGGACCCAGGAAAGAGGGGAGGTGCTGCCAAGAAGCCAAGAGGAAGAAGTGTGAAGCACTTGAGAGGGATTTGGAGTGATCCTAGTGCTTGAGAGAGTAGCAAGTTGCATCCTTTGATCTCTAGGCTAGTGTGGGCTTGAGAGAGTCATCTAGGGCTGTTACTCTTGGTCTATGGCAAGGCCTAGACCGGTTAGGCGTCGGTGTTGAGCTGTCCAAGGAGATTGTGGAAGTCAACACAAGTTTGTACACGGTCTTGGAGCTTCCCGTGCGAAAGAAGCATCACTAGTGGAGCGCCCTTTGGCACGCATCAAGTGCGGAGCCTTACCTCCGGAAGAGTACCCGGGATCGAGCCCGGCGGGACGTGCCCGCGACTTCACTCGGAGGGTGAAGTGTGCTCTAGGAGGGATCGCCATCGAGCGGAGGGACGGGGTCGAGACTCCGGCGGGAGTGACCCAACGTGGAGTAGGGGAAGGCGCCATCCTTCCGAGACCACGGGAAAACATCATGAGCATTCTCTATCCCTTCTCCTTTACTACTCGCATTTACTTATCGCACTTCATATGATTGCTTGTAGTACTTGAGTTGTGCTCTTATCTTGCTTGTGTGTTTACCTTGGTACCTACTAGCTTCACTAGGTTTGCTTGATTGCCTTGCTCGTGTGCCTACTTGTTATAGCCTATCTAATAGCTCTAAGGACTCTACTTAGTGTGCCTAGTATCTTGGTTGCCTTGTCTCTAGTTATCTTGTTACCTTGCCTTGCCTAGCTTAAGTCTTCCGCTATCTATCTATCTTGTGCTAGGTTGCTAGTGTGGTATGATTGTGTTATCTATATGCACTAGCTATATAGGTTAAGGATACTCCTTAGTGTGCTTTACCTTGCTACTAGAACTACTCGCTAGGAGTTGCTTGGGTGTAAGTGTTTGGAAATAGATTCTAGAGTGCACCGATTCACCCCCCCCCTCTCGGTCACACGATCCTTACAAGTGGTATCAGAGCCAAGTGCTCATTATTAGGGCTTTACCGCCTTGAGTCGTGACCGGGATTGCGTGTGGGAAAATGGAGTCCACTCATGATGACGTTTCTAACACTTCCATCGCCTCTACCTTGATTGAGCCTTATGATTGTGTGCTTAATGATATTTCCTACTATCATGTGCGTGATGAGTATGATGAGCTTGTTTTGTATGATAATGAGGATATCACTAACTTCGCATCTCGCTTGTATGTTCTTGCTAGGAAACTCATGTCACGAGGCTATCCATCTATTATGCACAAGCATGTTGTGAAGAAGCTTATCCGATCTCTACCACTCTCTCGGTTTGGTATTCTTGCTTTTGCTCGAGTGGATGAGTTTGTGAACATGCCCTATGATGAGGTGGTTGCTATTCTCTCCTCTCTTGAGGAGGATATCAAGAAGGGCAAGGATATCTCTCATGCAAGTGAAGATCAACACATTGAAGCTCAACCTCTACCCCAAGCTCAATCATCATCTCGTGTTGGTGAAGGTTCTTCTTCTCGGGATCAAGAGGATGGATATCTCAAGCTATGTGATGAGTTGGATCACATCTCTATGGAGCCGAATGAAGATCTTGTTGAGTTTGCTCTTCGGATGGATTCTCTCATCAAGAGGATAAATGAGAACAAGCTTTGGATAGTCACTAAGGGTCAAGGTCTTAGAAGGTTTCTTGATGCTCTCCCGAAGGACAAGTATGGTGATCACATTGAGTTTGAGAGCTTTGAGCTTGAGTCATATTCAATTGAGCAAGTCATTGAGATCGTCACAAGAAGAAGGGCTCGCTCTTTGCTCTCTAACACATTCAAGACCCCAAGTGATGATGAGGAAGAAGAAGAAGATGATAGAGTTCCCGTCTTCTATTGTGATGATGACTATTCAAGTGCTAGTGATGATGAGCCGAAGCCTATCAAGGAATATCCCCCGGATGGAGATCTCTTACCTCCTTTCTATGAAGACTACTACAACATGTATGAACCGGGTCTTGCCGGTGGAGCTCACTACCTTCTCCTTGATATGTATGATGAGTTCTACAAGAGAAGAGAAGAGACTTGGCTTGAGTGTTGGAAGAGGCTCCTCATATTGTTTGCAAGAGTCAATTCTTTTGAAGGGAAGGAGAAGGTTAGTGATGAGAGTGCTATACGGATAATGTTGTCTCTCCTCCCTTATCATCGGAAGATCTATGTCCTAAATGATATTGGTGATGATATTGATCGGATGCCTCTCAAGGAAGCTATCTTGATTGCCTTATCCTATGAGCATCAAATGTACAACATCCTTGAGTACGCCAATGGAAGTGATGAAGTGGGAAGATTTCAAGCCTATCCTCTTGGGAACCATGTCCTACACTTGGGATATGATCGGAGTGAGTGGAGACACAATGGAGTCACCAAGGCAATGATTGACGCCTTGGATGCATTGGACTTGGATTTCTAAATGGAGTTCCTATGGCCTACATCAAGAGCAAGCAAGAGGTAAATGATATGTCAATTGATTCTCATGATACTAACACTCCTCTTTGCTTGATGGCTACTTCCAAGGTGAACTACAAGATTGGTGGCAAACATTGGGTGTTGGATAGTGGGTGCACTCAACACATGACCGGTACTTCATCCATCTTCACCAACTTGGAAGAAAATGAAGATCATGACAAGGTCACATTTGGCGACAACTCCAAGCACAAGGTGAGAGGTCTTGGTAAGGTGGCTATCTCAAATGACCTCTCTATCTCTAATGTATTGCTTGTTGAGTCCCTAAACTTCAATCTTCTATCCGTTGCTCAAATATGTGATCTTGGCTTTTCTTGTAACTTTGATGCTAATGGGGTGGTTCTTCATAATGATGCTATGGGTCTCACTATCAAGGGCTTTCGTCATAATAATCTATATGTTGTTGATTTTGAGACTAACATTGTTGCCCCTAGCACTTGTCTCTTCACTAAGTCCGCTCTAGGTTGGCTATGGCATCGGAGGCTTGCTCACATTGGTATGGGTCAACTCAAGCGTGTGATGAAGAACAAGCTAGTGAGAGGAGTCAAGGATGTCACCTTTGAGAAGGACAAGCTATGTAGTGCATGCCAAGCCGGAAAGCAAGTGGCTTCACCTCATCCGTCCAAGAATTTCTTGTCAACTTCAAGACCTCTTGAGCTCCTACACATTGATCTCTTCGGGCCTACAACTTATGTGAGCATTGGTGGGAATCTCTATTGCTTGGTGGTAGTGGACGACTACTCAAGATATACTTGGGTATTCTTTCTTGAGAACAAGGCACAAGCAATTGGGATATTCAAGAAGTTTGCTAGAAGAGTACAAAATGAGTATGGGCATCGCATCAAGAAGATTCGGAGTGATAATGGGACGGAGTTTAAAAACTCTATCATTGAAGACTATTGTGATGAGATTGGCATCAAGCATGAGTTCTCGGCTACATACACTCCTCAACAAAATGGTGTTGTTGAGAGGAAGAACAAGACACTTATCACTCTTGCTCGTGCTATGCTTGATGAGTACAACACTCCGGAGAAGTTTTGGGCGGAAGCTATCAACACCGCATGCTACACCTCCAACCGGATCTATCCTCACAAGTTGCTAAACAAGACCCCATATGAAGTGATTGTTGGGAGAAGACCGAATGTTGCCTACTTCCGAGTGTTTGGTTGCAAGTGCTACATCTACAAGAAGAGGGAAAGACTTGGCAAGTTCGAGAAGAGGACCGATGTGGGCATTCTTGTCGGCTACTCGGGCTCGGCTAAGGCTTATCGGGTTTACAACACCTCTACCGGCTTTGTTGAAGAAACCTATGATGTGCAATTTGATGAATCTCACGGGTCTCAAGAAGACCCTCCTTCTTCTCATATTGTAGGTGATGAACCCGTGGAGGAAGCTTTGGAGAACATGCCCATTGGTGAAGTTATTCCTCGTGAAGATGAACCTCCGACACCTCCTCCAACAACTTCATCAAGCGGACCTTCTACGAGCACATCTCAAGTGAATCCAAGCTCTCCCTCAAGTGAACAACATCAAGCACCTTCAAGTGATCCGCAACAAGCATCTTCGAGTCAAGCTACTCCAAGCGAACCGCAACAAGCGCCATCAAGTCCACCTCATGCATCTACGAGCCAAGCTTCACCGAGCAATCAAGAACAAGCACAATCTACTTCAACTCAAGATGATGGCTCGGGTTCACCTCTTCGACAACAAGACACTCACATCTCAAGGGAGCAAGCCGCAAGAGACGCGCAAGACACTTCGCCGGCTCCTCCTCCTCCTCGACAAGAACCTTCAAGGAAGCACAAACCCATTGCTCGGGATCATTCACGTGATCTCATCATTGGGAGTCCTTCTCAAGGGTTAAAGACTAGGAGAAGTCAATATAAACCTAATTATGTTGATGAAGCTAACATTGTTGAGAACTTCTCTTTTGTCTCTACCCTAGAGCCGAAGACGATCGAGGAAGCCTTGAAAGATCACAAGTGGGTGCTATCCATGCAAGAGGAGCTCAACAACTTCAAGAGAAATGATGTTTGGAAGTTGGTGAAGCGGCCCAAGCGATCCAATGTCATTGGCGCTAAGTGGGTCTTCAAGAACAAGCAAGATGAGAAGGGAGCAATCGTGAGGAACAAGGCAAGACTTGTGGCGAAGGGCTACTCTCAAGTTGAAGGCGTCGATTTTGACGAGACTTTGCCCCCGTCGCTCGTCTTGAGGCTATAAGAACACTTCTTGCTTATGCTTCTCATTTTGATTTTAAACTTCACCAAATGGATGTGAAAAGTGCATTTCTCAATGGACTAATCAATGAAGAAGTTTATGTAGAGCAACCTCCCGGCTTCGAGGACCCCGAGCATCCGGACCATGTGTACAAGCTTAAGAAGGCTCTCTACGGACTCAAACAAGCACCAAGAGCATGGTATGAACGACTTCGAGATCATCTCATCACCAAGGGCTACAAGATCGGTAGTATCGACAACACTCTCTTTACTAAGCATATTGGTGATGATCTCTTTGTTTGTCAAATCTATGTTGATGATATCATCTATGGCTCCACTAACGAAATCTATAATGATGAGTTCCGTGCTCTTATGAAGAAAGAGTTTGAGATGTCCATGATAGGTGAACTTCATGTCTTCCTCGGTTTTCAAGTCAAGCAAATGAAGGAGGGCACGTTCATCTACCAAGAGAAGTACACTCGGGATCTTCTTAAGAGATTCGGCATGGAAGACTCCAAGCCCTACGACACACCTATGGCTACAAGTGTCCCTCTTGATGTGGATGTAAAAGGTATACCGGTGGATCCTAAACTCTATCGCTCTATGATTGGTTCACTTCTTTACCTTACCGCATCTAGACCGGATATCATGTTTAGTGTGTGCCTTTGTGCTCGTTATCAAGCTAACCCCAAGGAGTCCCATATGAGTGCCGTGAAAAGAATTCTTAGGTACATCAAGAGTACTCCTACAATGGGCCTATGGTATCCAAAAGGCTCGGACTTTGGACTTGTTGGCTATGCGGACTCGGACTTCGCCGGATGCAAAGTGAGTAGAAAGAGTACCTCCGGTGGATGCCAATTTCTTGGACAATCACTCATCTCATGGAGTTCCAAGAAACAAAATTGTGTGGCTATCTCTACGGCGGAGGCGGAATATTTGGCGGCCGGTGCTTGTTGTGCTCAACTCCTATACATGAAGCAAACCCTATTGGACTATGGATTATCTTATGGGCAAGTACCTCTCTATTGTGATAGCGAAAGTGCTATCAATATGGCTCTCAACAAGGGTGATCACGGCCATGCCAAGCACATTGAAGTCAAGCATCACTTCATTCGAGATCATGTGGCCAAGAAGGATATTGAATTGATTGGTGTTCGAACTCATGAACAATTGGCGGACATCTTCACCAAGCCACTTGACAAGAAGACCTTTTGTAAGCTCCGGGGAGAACTTAATGTTCTCGACCTCTCCGACTTCACTTGATATCCTTGAGCTTACATATGTATATATGTATATATACTTTGCTTGTTTTTGTTTGTGTTGTTGTTTTTGTGTGTTCTTCTTGTTTTGTAGGACCGACGACTAACCTTCTTGAGATAGCAATGAGCATGGGTTAAGCTTGGGATTGGTGGCACTTGGCTCCCGAGGCTTTGAAGAATGGCTCGTTGTGATCAAGCTCATGGAGGGCTCAAACTTGTTGTTGGTAACTTCGCTCTTAGCTTTCTCTTGTTTTACCCTTATAGCATCATGCATTGTACACTTATCATTGCATTTGCATCTTGCATATTGCATAAGTGTCTCGGCGCCGAGCACCCATCTAGGGGGAGTTGCTTATTCACAATATGAGTATATGACCTCCTATGATGAATTTATAGCAATGCTATATGAGCTTCATGCCCATTGAACCAAGATTTTTGAGCTCCAAGGTTAAATCCACTTGCGCGGCTCAAAGTCTAAGGGTTCATACATTTCCATCATCATCAACTAACCCCTATGTACTTCAAGACAATATTCTTTTGAGAATGTGTGTAGGGAAATTGTTGGGAGATGGAGAATCACGGATCAAGGGGGAGCTTCACGCCAAATCAAGTAACTCATTTTCCCACTCGTCTCATACATTTACACTAACCTTTTCTCCCTTGGAAGATTTCTTTTTGGATGATAGATGCCAAAGGGGGAGAAGAGTTGGGCTTAATGATCGAGCAAGAATATGGGGGGAGAAGAGTTCGAGCGGAGAAGAATACGGGAAGAAGAGTTCGGACTTACAATGAGTTGGAAGATGTCACCTCAAGGGGGAGTTTGTACAAGAGAAGATCAAGTGATCAAGACGATCGATCTTCGCACAATCTTGAGGTGATGAAGAAGAAGCAATGCCGTCTCAAGGGGGAGTGTGCGCGAATGAAGATCAAGTGATCAAGATGATCGATCTTCACACAATCTTGAGATTGGTGCACTTGTCAAGGGGGAGCGGAATTCTACAAAGTAAGTATGAAGGTAAACCCCTTGCAAACTTTTGCTTGTCATAGCTCCATGTGCTTTCATTCACTTGTGATATGAGTTTTTGCTCTAACTTGTGACTTCTTTTGAGCTATGACTTGCCTCGACCTAATCAACAAGGTAACTATCTCTCTATCATATACTTGTTGTTTTAGTGTCTTGATCGAGTTGCGCTTTTATCTTGGCTTTTGTCATTACATTCTTTATCTTCTCGATCATTTTTATCATGGTTGTCATCCATCACCAAAAAGGGGAGATTGTAAGCTTCATGACCATTGGAGCTAGGGAAACCCCAAGGTATGAATGTTTTGGTGATAGGATGAGAACCATGAATGTGACTAACACTCTTTGTGAGATCTTATAGGTCACATATGAAGAAAGCTCCGTCCGTTGGTGGTGAACGCCAATACACCATGAACTTAATGAAAAGGATGATTGGTTGCCTTCATCTACACAAGAACGGACTTGATGGAGTCGCGGAGAAGACATGGATCAAGGCTAAGGACATGCTAGATCCAAGCGGGTGTTGCTTGGTTAGATGTTAGCTTGAGTCCATAGGAAAAACCGGACTATCAAGAGGGTTCGAGGTGGTTCTCTTAGTACACACTAGTTATAGAGATCATTGGATGCATGGTGAGTCTCTCAGGGGCTAGGGTGGCAGAAGAGAGTTGAAGGAACCAAGAAGATCAAGTCTTGAAGAAGAAGATCAAGAAGAAGATCGAAGCTGCGAAGGCAGAAGGGACCGGACAGTACGGTCAAGGAGACCGTACAATACGGTCTACAGAGGAAATCCAGACAGAAGAGCTTAAGTTTCTGGAAGTTGAAGAATGAAGACCGGACAATTGAGAGGATGGTACGGTCATGGAGACCGTACAATACGGTCTTACAGGAGAAGAGCAACAGAGAAGGAGAAGTTTCTGTTGGCTGATGAAGAAAGGAGACCGGACAATACGGTCCTAGGGACCGTACAATACGGTCTGGTCTGAGATGATGAACAGCACTCCCCGGACGCCAGTCTGGTAGAGACCGGACAATACGGTCAAATGGAGACCGGACAATACGGTCTATTGTACGGTCCCTACGCAGACTGGGTACTTTTGGACAACGGCTAGTTTGAGGTTGGAGGCCTATATATAGTCGGTTGTTTACCTCTTTGAGGTGCTCTTGGACCCAGGAAAGAGGGGAGGTGCTGCCAAGAAGCCAAGAGGAAGAAGTGTGAAGCACTTGAGAGGGATTTGGAGTGATCCTAGTGCTTGAGAGAGTAGCAAGTTGCATCCTTTGATCTCTAGGCTAGTGTGGGCTTGAGAGAGTCATCTAGGGCTGTTACTCTTGGTCTATGGCAAGGCCTAGACCGGTTAGGCGTCGGTGTTGAGCTGTCCAAGGAGATTGTGGAAGTCAACACAAGTTTGTACACGGTCTTGGAGCTTCCCGTGCGAAAGAAGCATCACTAGTGGAGCGCCCTTTGGCACGCATCAAGTGCGGAGCCTTACCTCCGGAAGAGTACCCGGGATCGAGCCCGGCGGGACGTGCCCGCGACTTCACTCGGAGGGTGAAGTGTGCTCTAGGAGGGATCGCCATCGAGCGGAGGGACGGGGTCGAGACTCCGGCGGGAGTGACCCAACGTGGAGTAGGGGAAGGCGCCATCCTTCCGAGACCACGGGAAAACATCATGAGCATTCTCTATCCCTTCTCCTTTACTACTCGCATTTACTTATCGCACTTCATATGATTGCTTGTAGTACTTGAGTTGTGCTCTTATCTTGCTTGTGTGTTTACCTTGGTACCTACTAGCTTCACTAGGTTTGCTTGATTGCCTTGCTCGTGTGCTTACTTGTTATAGCCTATCTAATAGCTCTAAGGACTCTACTTAGTGTGCCTAGTATCTTGGTTGCCTTGTCTCTAGTTATCTTGTTACCTTGCCTTGCCTAGCTTAAGTCTTCCGCTATCTATCTATCTTGTGCTAGGTTGCTAGTGTGGTGTGATTGTGTTATCTATATGCACTAGCTATATAGGTTAAGGATACTCCTTAGTGTGCTTTACCTTGCTACTAGAACTACTCGCTAGGAGTTGCTTGGGTGTAAGTGTTTGGAAATAGATTCTAGAGTGCACCGATTCACCCCCCCCTCTCGGTCACACGATCCTTACAAGTGGTATCAGAGCCAAGTGCTCATTATTAGGGCTTTACCGCCTTGAGTCGTGACCGGGATTGCGTGTGGGAAAATGGAGTCCACTCATGATGACGTTTCTAACACTTCCATCGCCTCTACCTTGATTGAGCCTTATGATTGTGTGCTTAATGATATTTCCTACTATCATGTGCGTGATGAGTATGATGAGCTTGTTTTGAATGATAATGAGGATATCACTAACTTCGCATCTCGCTTGTATGTTCTTGCTAGGAAACTCATGTCACGAGGCTATCCATCTATTATGCACAAGCATGTTGTGAAGAAGCTTATCCGATCTCTACCACTCTCGCGGTTTGGTATTCTTGCTTTTGCTCGAGTGGATGAGTTTGTGAACATGCCCTATGATGAGGTGGTTGCTATTCTCTCCTCTCTTGAGGAGGATATCAAGAAGGGCAAGGATATCTCTCATGCAAGTGAAGATCAACACATTGAAGCTCAACCTCTACCCCAAGCTCAATCATCATCTCGTGTTGGTGAAGGTTCTTCTTCTCGGGATCAAGAGGATGGATATCTCAAGCTATGTGATGAGTTGGATCACATCTCTATGGAGCCGAATGAAGATCTTGTTGAGTTTGCTCTTCGGATGGATTCTCTCATCAAGAGGATAAATGAGAACAAGCTTTGGATAGTCACTAAGGGTCAAGGTCTTAGAAGGTTTCTTGATGCTCTCCCGAAGGACAAGTATGGTGATCACATTGAGTTTGAGAGCTTTGAGCTTGAGTCATATTCAATTGAGCAAGTCATTGAGATCGTCACAAGAAGAAGGGCTCGCTCTTTGCTCTCTAACACATTCAAGACCCCAAGTGATGATGAGGAAGAAGAAGAAGATGATAGAGTTCCCGTCTTCTATTGTGATGATGACTATTCAAGTGCTAGTGATGATGAGCCGAAGCCTATCAAGGAATATCCCCCGGATGGAGATCTCTTACCTCCTTTCTATGAAAACTACTACAACATGTATGAACCGGGTCTTGCCGGTGGAGCTCACTACCTTCTCCTTGATATGTATGATGAGTTCTACAAGAGAAGAGAAGAGACTTGGCTTGAGTGTTGGAAGAGGCTCCTCATATTGTTTGCAAGAGTCAATTCTTTTGAAGGGAAGGAGAAGGTTAGTGATGAGAGTGCTATACGGATAATGTTGTCTCTCCTCCCTTATCATCGGAAGATCTATGTCCTAAATGATATTGGTGATGATATTGATCGGATGCCTCTCAAGGAAGCTATCGTGATTGCCTTATCCTATGAGCATCAAATGTACAACATCCTTGAGTACGCCAATGGAAGTGATGAAGTGGGAAGATTTCAAGCCTATCCTCTTGGGAACCATGTCCTACACTTGGGATATGATCGGAGTGAGTGGAGACACAATGGAGTCACCAAGGAAATGATTGATGCCTTGGATGCATTGGACTTGGATTATCTAAATGGAGTTCCTATGGCCTACATCAAGAGCAAGCAAGAGGTAAATGATATGTCAATTGATTCTCATGATACTAACACTCCTCTTTGCTTGATGGCTACTTCCAAGGTGAACTACAAGATTGGTGGCAAACATTGGGTGTTGGATAGTGGGTGCACTCAACACATGACCGGTACTTCATCCATCTTCACCAACTTGGAAGAAAATGAAGATCATGACAAGGTCACATTTGGCGACAACTCCAAGCACAAGGTGAGAGGTCTTGGTAAGGTGGCTATCTCAAATGACCTCTCTATCTCTAATGTATTGCTTGTTGAGTCCCTAAACTTCAATCTTCTATCCGTTGCTCAAATATGTGATCTTGGCTTTTCTTGTAACTTTGATGCTAATGGGGTGGTTCTTCATAATGATGCTATGGGTCTCACTATCAAGGGCTTTCGTCATAATAATCTATATGTTGTTGATTTTGAGACTAACATTGTTGCCCCTAGCACTTGTCTCTTCACTAAGTCCGCTCTAGGTTGGCTATGGCATCGGAGGCTTGCTCACATTGGTATGGGTCAACTCAAGCGTGTGATGAAGAACAAGCTAGTGAGAGGAGTCAAGGATGTCACCTTTGAGAAGGACAAGCTATGTAGTGCATGCCAAGCCGGAAAGCAAGTGGCTTCACCTCATCCGTCCAAGAATTTCTTGTCAACTTCAAGACCTCTTGAGCTCCTACACATTGATCTCTTCGGGCCTACAACTTATGTGAGCATTGGTGGGAATCTCTATTGCTTGGTGGTAGTGGACGACTACTCAAGATATACTTGGGTATTCTTTCTTGAGAACAAGGCACAAGCAATTGGGATATTCAAGAAGTTTGCTAGAAGAGTACAAAATGAGTATGGGCATCGCATCAAGAAGATTCGGAGTGATAATGGAACGGAGTTTAAAAACTCTATCATTGAAGACTATTGTGATGAGATTGGCATCAAGCATGAGTTCTCGGCCACATACACTCCTCAACAAAATGGTGTTGTTGAGAGGAAGAACAAGACACTTATCACTCTTGCTCGTGCTATGCTTGATGAGTACAACACTCCGGAGAAGTTTTGGGCGGAAGCTATCAACACCGCATGCTACACCTCCAACCGGATCTATCCTCACAAGTTGCTAAACAAGACCCCATATGAAGTGATTGTTGGGAGAAGACCGAATGTTGCCTACTTCCGAGTGTTTGGTTGCAAGTGCTACATCTACAAGAAGAGGGAAAGACTTGGCAAGTTCGAGAAGAGGACCGATGTGGGCATTCTTGTCGGCTACTCGGGCTCGGCTAAGGCTTATCGGGTTTACAACACCTCTACCGGCTTTGTTGAAGAAACCTATGATGTGCAATTTGATGAATCTCACGGGTCTCAAGAAGACCCTCCTTCTTCTCATATTGTAGGTGATGAACCCGTCGAGGAAGCTTTGGAGAACATGCCCATTGGTGAAGTTATTCCTCGTGAAGATGAACCACCGACACCTCCTCCAACAACTTCATCAAGCGGACCTTCTACGAGCACATCTCAAGTGAATCCAAGCTCTCCCTCAAGTGAACAACATCAAGCACCTTCAAGTGATCCGCAACAAGCATCTTCGAGTCAAGCTACTCCAAGCGAACCGCAACAAGCGCCATCAAGTCCACCTCATGCATCTACGAGCCAAGCTTCACCGAGCAATCAAGAACAAGCACAATCTACTTCAACTCAAGATGATGGCTCGGGTTCACCTCTTCGACAACAAGACACTCACATCTCAAGGGAGCAAGCCGCAAGAGACGCGCAAGACACTTCGCCGGCTCCTCCTCCTCCTCGACAAGAATCTTCAAGGAAGCACAAACCCATCGATCGGGATCATTCACGTGATCTCATCATTGGGAGTCCTTCTCAAGGGTTAAAGACTAGGAGAAGTCAATATAAACCTAATTATGTTGATGAAGCTAACATTGTTGAGAACTTCTCTTTTGTCTCTACCCTAGAGCCGAAGACGATCGAGGAAGCCTTGAAAGATCACAAGTGGGTGCTATCCATGCAAGAGGAGCTCAACAACTTCAAGAGAAATGATGTTTGGAAGTTGGTGAAGCGGCCCAAGCGATCCAATGTCATTGGCGCTAAGTGGGTCTTCAAGAACAAGCAAGATGAGAAGGGAGCAATCGTGAGGAACAAAGCAAGACTTGTGGCAAAGGGCTACTCTCAAGTTGAAGGCGTCGACTTTGACGAAACCTTTGCCCCCGTCGCTCGTCTTGAAGCTATAAGAACACTTCTTGCTTATGCTTCTCATTTTGATTTTAAACTTCACCAAATGGATGTGAAAAGTGCATTTCTCAATGGACTAATCAATGAAGAAGTTTATGTAGAGCAACCTCCCGGCTTCGAGGACCCCGAGCATCCGGACCATGTGTACAAGCTTAAGAAGGCTCTCTACGGACTCAAACAAGCACCAAGAGCATGGTATGAACGACTTCGAGATCATCTCATCACCAAGGGCTACAAGATCGGTAGTATCGACAACACTCTCTTTACTAAGCATTCTCTATCCCTTCTCCTTTACTACTCGCATTTACTTATCGCACTTCATATGATTGCTTGTAGTACTTGAGTTGTGCTCTTATCTTGCTTGTGTGTTTACCTTGGTACCTACTAGCTTCACTAGGTTTGCTTGATTGCCTTGCTCGTGTGCCTACTTGTTATAGCCTATCTAATAGCTCTAAGGACTCTACTTAGTGTGCCTAGTATCTTGGTTGCCTTGTGTCTAGTTATCTTGTTACCTTGCCTTGCCTAGCTTAAGTCTTCCGCTATCTATCTATCTTGTGCTAGGTTGCTAGTGTGGTATGATTGTGTTATCTATATGCACTAGCTATATAGGTTAAGGATACTCCTTAGTGTGCTTTACCTTGCTACTAGAACTACTCGCTAGGAGTTGCTTGGGTGTAAGTGTTTGGAAATAGATTCTAGAGTGCACCGATTCACCCCCCCCTCTCGGTCACACGATCCTTACAGTAGGGCCTTTGGGCTGCTCGCAGTGCTGGTGATGATCGGCTTTCCCGATCGATTCCGCATTCGCAGCCTGGGTTGTTGGTTGTGCTGGTGACGGGCGGTCCGCACACAATTTTTTTGGCATTTTTGTTCTGAATTGGACACAACAGGAATAGCACATGTTCCCTTTGTGAAAGCAATTTTTTTTTTTGGCTGAAATTTGGTTTGTGACTGTCCCATGTCAATACCAGCCTACATGATTTTTGGTTAATTTTTGGAAAACAAACCCATCAAAGTGTGTTCAAATTGGACTAGTTCCTACTGAACACATGGAAGTTTGACCCAAGTAGAAGGAGAAGTGAACACTCTCCAATATTGAAACCTCGAAGAAATGTTTACAAAATTTATACGTGTATAGGTGACCATGCTCTCCATCTCCACAAGTTTGGGTGGGCAGATCTATTTTCTTTCGCTTGTTACGAAATTGAAAAAATGAGTGAAATTATGGTAAAACATTCTTTGCCGTTACAGTACATTTCATTCTGCTAAAGTTGACAATTCATGATATATTTACGCAGAGAATATCTTTATGAACAAGTAGGAAAAAAAAGTAGGTCATTTGGACTTCGTATGCGAAAGATTTACAAGTTTCCGTTTGTAGTATGAATCAAAATAAGAAAACGTCTGTGGCGGATGAACTGGGGAAGAACAGCAGGACGCCGCCGCGAGCGCCACCTCTCCCACCGCGAGCGCCACCTCTCCCTCAAAACATTAATTTCCCATTTAGAAGATACCGTTCTACCCTTGTCAAAAAATAAGAACTCCAAAAATGCAATTTTTGCCATGTCCTAATCCCCACTTTTGGTGGAGGAAAGTGGAGGAAATTGTTTCCTCCAAGGCCCACTCGTCATAGAGATAGATGGAGGAAATTTTTTCCTCCATCTGATTTCCTCCACTTTCCTCCTACCTTCCTGGCCCTCCGATCGGCCGCTCTCGGTCAACGTGAGCCACTCAATTTTTCCCCAAGTATAATAAAAATTTCTTAAAATATATGCAGTTTTGACTTTCAGACATCACATTTGACCACTTGCTTTATTCAAAAAAATTATGAATATATCATTTATTGTGTTATGATTTGTTTTATTATTAGATATACTTTAAGCATCACTTTTTTTTTATATTTTCAAAAAATTGAATAAACGAATGGTCAAACATAATATTTGAAAGTTAAAAACTGCATATATTTTAAAATGAAGGGGTAGTAAACACAAAACTGAACCAGCTTATCAGAGCACATATCTCAAAGACGCGGTAGACGATGAGAAAGCAAGGTGACCAGGCATCTCAACGCACAGCAAATCCTACACATCTGGCTCCTTCCTTGCGGCGCCGCCGCAACTGGTTTCTGACGCCGCGACCGTCGGGGAGCGCCGCCACCAGAGACGCCATCACCTTCCTCCCGCTGGTTCAGACCGCCGGACTGCCGCTGGTATAATACGCCAGCCAGGTAAGGTCCTCGCTCCCTCCCTTCTTTGCACTTCTTCCGGCGGCGCGCCTAGGGTTTAAGGAATTAGCCGACCTAGCTGAGCTGAGGGGGAGGTAACTGGGGGAAGACGGAGTGATTAGAGGAGAGGCCGCGCTTTTAGGGTGGTAGCACGGTCGAGCAATCGGTGAATCCGAGCCTTCGAGTGCTACATTCCAACGCTTCAGCGGTAGGAGGTGTACTTCCACTTGTCTGCATCAAGTACTAGCGAAAATTGTCATAGAGATGCATCAGTCATATATAAGTGGTGGCGGAAGGTATAAATTACTGATGTTCTGATAGCTTTGGGACTTGGTAATCCTCCTGATTCTATTGGAGCAGAACCTCATGGGGTCAGTTGTTTGCCGATCTGAAATTATGATTTGTGTTATGGTCTCCTTGCGTTCTGTTGATAACATGCACCACATTTTGCTGGCTAATATGAACTATATTGCCTTGATTTCCATCAATTGGAGTAAAAGTAGGTTTTTTTTTTTGGGGGCAATAGGAGTTTCACCAGAATTGACCCACAAATCACCTGGGGTCTTGCAGCATAAAATCTTTGCAGAACCATCCCTTTGCCCATGTGATTATTCTAGTGCTAACACGCCTTGATTCTTCTAGCACAAAAAATTTAAAACCATGTGGAGCCTGTATGGTTCACCTTGTGCCTTAAAGCTTATATGTTGCTTTCTGCATATTTCAGGCTCCTATCACTGTTTTCAAAAACAGAGCAATGGAGGCGAAGATAACATTTTCACAGGACAGCCCACCAATTTCAATCATTTGTGCTGCTAAGGTTGCAGATGTCGCCCTAACAACTGATCCTAGTCTTCCTGTGGGCTCTGTACCTACCCTACAGTTTGGTTCTGGGTAAGCTTTAGTCGCTTTCTTAGATATACTTTCCTCTTTTACGAAAAGAAAATTCCTTTAGGTTACTAGTTTCTAACACATCTTTTAACTTTTATATAATATGTTAGCATTGTTGTATTCGTTATGGGTGGCGATGATGTCAATGATAGCCTTTAGTTATTGCATGAAAATTGATGGTTGGGACAATATGCACCACTAATGGCCCACAGCTTAGTTCGGCAACACTTGGTTGTTATAGGGGTTCTTCTTATTGTTATAGGGATTTATCTACTGATGCTATACTTGTTTTATTCGTACAGCTATTAACAGCAATTTTCTGATACTGGTTGTATCAATTTGTATATATTCTAAATGATTGTGTTCCTCTTATTTATCTTTGGTTTGACTCAACATCTGGTAGTTTAGAGTTTCTCATAGAATATATTGTGTTTGTGTACAGAGATTTACTCCATGGCGTCAACCCGATTCTCCATTACATTGCTCATGCTGCATCTTTTCCAAGCTTTTCTGGGCAGAATGCGATCGAGTTTGGACATGTATGTTGTGATCAAGTGCTTGTTGAAAAGTATTTATATTATTGTGGCTGTCTCTATATTCTGAATATCTGTTGCTAATACGTGCAGGTTGTTGAATGGCTTGAATATGCACCCACCTTCCTTTCTGGCTCTGAATTTGAAAATGCCTGCTCATTTGTTGATGGATACTTGGCAACCCGGACCTTTCTGGTCGGTCATGGTCTGACAATTGCAGACCTTGCTGTGTGGTCAAATCTTGCTGGTGAGTTATGGGCCTTCTCACTGTTATTTATTCATGTTCATCCTGAGTTCTGTCTTATTGTGCCATTTTTCTTCAGGGATTGGTCAACGATGGGATAGTCTGAGGAAGTCAAAGAAATACCAAAATCTTGTCCGCTGGTTCAATAGCATAGATGCAGAATACGGAGACAAGCTTAATACAATTGTTGCTGCATATGTTGGGAAACGTGGGATTGGAAAATCTCCTGCACCAAGCCTAAAGGAGAAGGTACACGATTCAAAGGACCCATCAGCCCCAGAAGTTGATCTCCCTGGTGCAAAAGTTGGTCAAGTTTGTGTTCGTTTTGCCCCAGAGCCTAGTGGGTACCTCCATATTGGTCACGCAAAGGCCGCACTATTAAACAAGTACTTTGCTGAAAGATATCAAGGGCGACTAATTGTTCGCTTTGATGACACAAACCCTTCAAAAGAAAGCAATGAGTTTGTTGAGAACCTTCTGAAAGATATTGAGACATTAGGAATCAAATATGATGCAGTCACATACACATCGGATTATTTTCCAAAGCTGATGGAAATGGCCGAAAGTTTGATTAAACAAGGGAAAGCATATGTTGACGATACACCAAAGGAGCAAATGAGGAGTGAGAGGATGGATGGTGTTGAGTCAAGGTGTAGAAATAATACTGTTGAAGAAAATCTGTCATTGTGGAAAGAGATGGTTAACGGAACTAACAGGGGTATGCAGTGCTGTGTTCGTGGTAAGCTTGACATGCAGGATCCTAACAAGTCGCTCCGTGATCCTGTTTACTACCGCTGTAACACTGATCCTCACCACCGTGTTGGTTCAAAGTACAAGGTCTATCCAACATATGACTTCGCTTGCCCTTTTGTTGATGCCTTAGAGGGAGTGACGCATGCTCTTCGTTCCAGTGAGTACCATGACCGTAATGCACAGTATTATCGGATTCTTCAAGATATGGGAATGAGGAGAGTTGAAATATATGAATTCAGCCGCTTGAATATGGTTTACACTCTTCTGAGCAAGAGGAAGCTTCTTTGGTTTGTGCAGAACAAGAAGGTTGAAGATTGGACTGACCCTCGTTTCCCCACTGTTCAGGGCATAGTACGTCGTGGCTTGAAGGTTGAGGCGTTGATACAATTTATACTCCAACAGGTACATATATGTGCTAATGTGTTATTCGTATTGCGTTGTGTTCATATGAATGTTCAGTTCTGATTTATATCCATTTCTTTGTTGAAGGGTGCTTCAAAAAATTTGAATCTCATGGAGTGGGATAAGCTCTGGACAATCAACAAGAAGCTAATTGATCCAGTGTGTGCACGGCATACTGCTGTGCTGAAAGACCAACGTGTGATCTTCACTCTCACTAATGGTCCAGAGAAACCATTTGTTCGAATTTTACCCAGGCACAAGAAATATGAGGGTGCTGGAAAGAAAGCTACAACCTTCACTAACAGAATATGGCTAGATTTTGCTGATGCATCAGCCATTAGCAAGGGTGAGGAAGTAACTCTAATGGACTGGGGAAATGCTATCATTAAAGAGGTCAAGATGGAGAATGGAGTAGTTACTGAACTAATTGGAGAACTGCATCTTGAGGGCTCTGTGAAGACAACAAAATTGAAGATCACATGGCTACCAGATATGGATGATTTAGTCCCCCTCTCTCTGGTGGAATTTGATTACCTCATCAGCAAGAAAAAGGTAAATTAGCCATTGGTTAAGTTAGACATGACATAGAAATTTCTTGAGTTCGCTTTTCTAAATTTAGTTCTTGCTTGATTTAATATGTTTTCCCGTTCGGTTCCTTTTCTTTTTGTGTAGATAGGTAAATCCATCCATACCGTAATCTTTCTATTTGCTTAGCATTGTCTATGTTGTCATGCTCAAAGAGATCATTTCATGTGTGATTGTGTGTGTGTTTTGATGATCAGTTTGATTCTACGACCTATATACATAACATTTTATGGTATGTGTTGTGGATCATCTTATATAATGAATAAGGGGAGGGCAGCTGATTGTAGTAAGAGGGTACTATATTAAATCAAGTTTCATGTTGATTTGTGTTGTGTAATCTTCGCATGTCAATTAATTAGTTTCAGCTTAAGTTTGATGTGCTGCTGCAAGTGAATATACTCGGCATATTTAGAATGAACATTTTAAATTGAGTTAAATGCAATTTCTTGCCCCTGCAGTCCAAAGGCTAAGGGTACACCTTCAATTGCTTGCTTAGAATCATTCCTTGTTCTTTGATTCACTTCAGCACTGAATTATATTATTGGTGGCATGTATGCAGCTGGAGGAGGATGAGGACTTCCTCGACAATCTGAACCCTTGCACTCGTCGGGAGACCCCAGCCCTCGGTGATTCAAACATGAGGAACCTCAAGCGTGGAGAGGTTATACAGCTTGAGAGGAAAGGTTACTACAGGTGCGATGCCCCATTTATCAGGTCCTCGAAACCGGTGGTTCTGTTTTCAATCCCGGATGGTCGACAGCAGGCTTCGCTGAATTAGCTGGAACGCTACTGATGGACATAAGGAGTTCCTGAGTCGTCCTGCGTCCTACAGTCAACTTATGGTTGTATTAGGCACTCAATCTCATAGGCATGTGAGGTTTACTTGCCATGTTTTCGTTTGTCCACTACTTTTGTTCAGAATGTAAGGCAGATTGAGTTGTTGAGAGGACTAAATTTCTCGGACACAGATGACAGCCGTCTCAGATAGCAAGATGCTAGAAAGGCAGAACTATTGTGCTGCAAGAATTTGTTATTTTATCGGTAATCATGCCATGAAAATTGTATGACAAAATTGTGCAACTTATCAGGCTAGCATGCATTATCGATTCATGTCATCCAGTTACGTCTTGTTTATCGAATGATAAGTCTAGACGTTTGGGTTTACACAGTTGTAATACTTTTTTTTTTACACCACAGTTGTAATACTTAGCTGTGGTTTACAGAAGCGTGAGCTGATTCGCATCTAACGAGAAAAAATGGTGAATCTCGCCCCATCCATTCTCCTTTCCTCTAGTTTCACTTACGAGGACTCTTCCTTTGGACTCAGTCGAAGCTGGAAATGATCAAAAGTCATCCTCTGACGGCTTATCCTCCTACTTGCCATGCAGGCGCCCTTGAAGCGAACGCAGGAGGCAGCATTTCGAGTATTGTGAGTTGTTTCGTTATTGTAACTTGAGAGTTACAGTTTTCTATACAAAAGCTTATTTTCACAATCACCCTGGTTCGCAGAATTGGCCAGAACTGGCATTTTTACAACAAATTGCACAGAGAACCTTCACATAAAGTTTTTACTGAATTGGATTGTGTATGTCTTCCTGCATTTTGGTCATCTAATCTTACGAAATTGGAAAGTAGGATAAGCATGCTGTTCAGCGGCTTCTTATTAGTTGTACGATCACTAGGTACTTCCTCTACGTAATTATTGTTGAAGAAGGAACAACATCATCCGATGATCTGACGAAAGGGAAGAGGACGAATCTTCTTTGGACCAAATAGGGAAAATCCCATCTCCATGGATGGATGCAGATGTTCCCTCTTTTAACAGAGTCTGCTTGTTCGCAGCCCCAAGCTGAAAGCACTTCCAAAACTGCTTGGACAGGACGTCACTAGCTTGAAAGACCTCCAATTAAGAGATGTGAATAGGCTTGTTTTGTAACTTGTAACGAACTTCCCGTTCCTTTCAGAGCTCCAATCTTTCTCATGTGAGAGCTTCGTGTGCACAACTGCCTGAACTTAAGCATGTTCAGAAGGAATGCTGAATGCAATATTTCTCAGTTTGGGTGGATGGGATTCAACAACAGAACCAACAACTTCCCTGCGACGACCTGGATGTTTACACCTGGACATAATGATGATATTGATATGCCGATTAGAGGGCTACAAATATGGAAGGTATGGCCACTGGATGGAGGGATCGCTATTTTTTAAAAAACTAAGGGCAAACCTAAGTTAGTAAAAGAGAAGACTTCCGAGCTTCATCAGAGAACACAAATAACTAAAATAGTCTTCCAGGATTCTACCTTGGACAACGTCAACTAGGACAATCTGTCATGGTATTTTGCCACCACCCCAAAATGCTTCAGTACTTCTCATTTGTACAAAAAGTTACTACGTAATTAAGAAAATAATTCATTTTCGATGTGTTTTTAGTGCAAACGAGGCTACAACCGTTCCAGTGTGCATCTAACAAGATGAAATAAAAGGTCTGAGAAAATTCGTTAGTGCTCACTGCAGTATACATTTTACTTTTATTTAAGCTGCCAATCGCATTAGAAATTCAGAATGTTGGGAAGCAAAAGCTAAATGGAAATACAAGCAGATTATCTAAAATGTGCCGAGTACATAAAAAAAAAAGGGAAAACAGTGATAGGAAACGAATCCGGAAAACAGATTAGCAGATGGTGATTGTAATAAGAAGCCTTCATTCTCTACTCGCCACATCACTGGCTGTTTTCTTCTTGTATCATCGACTACCTATTTTAAAAGCACCCTTGCTCCCTGCATGTTCTACTGCTCGATTTTGGCACATGAGATACGTGCAGCATTGTATACCTGCATTTTCTACTAGTATATGCACATTTTTTTGGATTGATTAGTGGCTGGCATTCACATATTGATGAGGAATAACATCTTTTTAAGTACTCTATTTGTTCACGTTCTATAAAAAAAATAGTGTTACTGTCTTTGATTTCAGTAGTGAAATATATTTTTTACAGTTCCAAAATCAAACGATCCCTTGTATAAAAGGTTTGCCCGTAAGTCAATGGCATCGAACAAGAATAAACGATGAATAGCCAAGCTTCAAACATGGTGACTACTTGATCTGAGTGCGCGCAGATTAAAACCTTCGTTGCTCCCTATCAAATTAGACCTCAGAAATATGGAAGTGACAGCATGGCTACTGAGCCAATCAGTCCCGAAAGATGGTATTTAGGTAAAAGTTTTCGTCACAGGTCTGCGTTACCATTGCGCAATGCAGGAAATCCATCGCAGATGAGAAGCGCATAACGCTATCAGTCACAAAAAAAAATAACAGAATCATATTATCAGAGTTGATGCTGAATCGAGGCCTCAGAATTGCAGAATTGCAGCATGGCCGCAAAGGGCCAATCAGTCCCGAAAGATGGTGTTTTTTACTTAAGTTTTCATCACCGGCCAACATGCGCAAGGAAGAAACTAATGCTCTGATCCAATATATCAGATGAAGGAAAATAAAATTAAAAAAAAAGACCTGAATGCTATTCAGATCCGCAAAATAGGAACTCGGTAAAGCTTTGAAAGGCATGGACATCAGAATTGCAGAACTTTGCAGCATGGCGCGCAGAGGCGCCAATCAGCCCCGAAAGATGGTGTGTTTTGTTCGCGTTTTTCCTCACAGTCCAGCCAACCATTATCACAGGCTAGCAACCGAAAAACCAAAACGAGTAGGAAAGGGAATATAAACCAAAAAAAGAAAAAGTGAAGGGGACGAAAAAAAAATCATGATCAAGCAACAGCAAAAGACACAGCGGCGTCGGCAAACTACTAGTTTCAACAACCAGGTTTGCTGTGTTCGCGGCGGCTGCGGCTGCGGCTCCGGCGGCGGAACCCTAGTTCGGTAGTGGAGCAGGGAAGGGACGAGGTGGTTTGTTTATAGGAGGCGGAGATCTAGCCAAAGACGTTGGATTAGCATCGTGCGGCGTCCCAGGAGCCGGTGGGGCACTCGGCCCAGCAGCGGCCCAGCCAAATCGAAGCCCAACACAGGATCTTCTCCTCCCTCCGTTTCAGAATATACACATTCCTAGGTTTGGTCAGAGTCAAACTTTTTTAACTTTGACTACTAATAACAAAAAGTTTATAAAGTTTGATTATTGTAAATAGTACTACCTGGTACATCATGAAACTAACTATCATAATATGCAACTCTTTTTACTTGAAACAATTTAGTGTAATAGATATAGTTAGTCAAAGTTGAAATAGATTGACTTTGACCAAGAAATATTTATATTCTGAAACAGAGGTAGTACCTCCCTCCGAAGTCCGAACAAAACGATTATTTCCTCCATTGTTATAGAGTTACGTATATTGTGTTGCCAGTAAGGCCTATCTGTTTGAACTTATACTTCTAAAAAAAAATCTGTTTGAACTTATAATTCTTACAATATAGTTTCTGAATTGTGGATTGTAGAATCTGAGATTTTAAAATTTAGAGGACAAACTTTAGAGGGTGTTTGTTTGTCTAGATTTTACAATCTAACTTTCTGTCACTTACAATGGGGTCACAGTGGCAAATAATCTAGCAAAAGCTAATCCTAAACAGATTTTGAATTCTATTCCTGTTTCCGATTCTGATTATAGAATCCAGACTCAAAAGCTGTCTCTTTGTTTCATATTCTGTTTTTTGAATTCAGAATCCAGAATCACAATCTCAAACAAAGGCGGGCCTAAGGCTACTTTAATCATTTTTTAAAAAAAGTAAAGTTACTTTAATGGGAGCTTTATTTTTCATAAATGAGGTGTCATATTGGCAAAAATGATAAAGTGACATGAAATTTATGAAAAAGAGAGGAAAATGATTTAATCCAGATTAAACTAGTGTTGCGCTATTTTCGGAACTTTGATACCTGTTGACGCCACTGTTGAAGTTATTGAGTTTCATTTCATAAGTCCACACCCAATCATGATGCAAGAATTAAATACAATGACTTGCTTAAAACAACAAAAATAAAATTTACCATTGGAAAGAGTTGTTTCTTCGATGGTTGAAAATCATTTTAGATGATGTAGCATGTTGGAAACAACAAAATAAAATTGACCATTAAGACTAGCCTAATAATTTGTTGACTGCACAGACAGATAATCTAAAATGTTTGTATGATGCGATGTTTCATTTGTCATAAATTACTTTATTTTTCAGTCGATGCTGCAAGGAATACAAATAACTAGTGCAATAAAAAAGTAATTTTTGCAACACATTCCGTCCAGATGGAGTAATAGATCACAACATTGAATAATACCTACCTCAATATGCAGTGAAACACAATCAAATGCAAATGAAGGAACTGTTGTAACATGGATTTAGTGCAACATTCCAAATTACTCATTCAACAATTGAAATCGACCGAGAAACTAAACTTTCACAACTGAAAATTGAAAAATGCAAACACTTTTAATGTGAATTTCAGATATAGCTTTTTTGTCCCGTCTAGAGTGGTGCTCCCTCAGACTGACTTCAACAGCACAATGCAAAGCCAAATATGCATTTCCTTCCACACTGTGCATCGTCAGATTCTTCTCCAACAGCTCATGCAAAGGACCATGCAGTTTGCCTGGTGAGGAGAGAGGCGATGTAAAAATAGATCGCCTCTCTCCTCCAGTGCATTCGCTGCGTGCAGCGCGGGCGAGCGGTAGGCGAGCTCCGAGCGGGATGGGGAGGCCGTCGATGGCGAGCGGGATGGGAAGGCCGGCGGTGCGAGTGCAGAGCTCGGCGGACACGGAGCTCGGCGCGTGGCCGGAACACCACCCGGCGCTCCACGGCGGAGACGATGTACTGTTGCTTGCCTCGCAATCGGACGCCGCCATCGGAGTCCGACGAATTGCCATCGGAGTCGGATGCCGAAGCTCAAGTTCGCCTCGGAATCAGACGCCGCCAATGCACATCTCGCCGCGGAATTGGACGACGCCAATACCCATCTCAAGTTCGCCTCGGAATCGGGGCGAGCGCGGCGGCGAGCTGGGGGCGCGGCGGCGAGCGGGGGGCGCGGGGCAAGGCAAGGCGAGCGCGGCGGCGAGCTGGGGCGAGCTGGGTGCGCGGGCGGGCTGGCGGCGAGGGGGACGGCGGCGGCAACGAGAGGCGGCAACGAGGAGGTGGTGCGGAGGAGCAGGGGACGCGCGGGCTAGGCGGGCGCGGCGGAACTCACGCTCGCCGTCGCAGTCGCGCAGCCTCCATCTCGGCGCGGCAGGAGGTGACCGGACCCTGCACGCGCGTGGGGCAGGAGGAAGCGGGGAGGCGCGTGGGGCAGGAGGAAGGCGGGGGCGACCCGCGGCGGCGCGCGGCGAGCTGCGGCGACGCGGGGGCGGGCGAGCCGTAGCGCACGGGGCGAGTTGCAGCGGCGCGCGGGCGCGGGGCGCGGCGAGCAGTGGCGGGGGCGTGCTGCTTGCTTGCTGCTTGCGCTGCCCCTCGTTGATGAGCACGCCGTCGGCGCCATGCTGGGCTGGACTGCTCGCACGCCGGAACTTCCCGATTCTCATCCGCGTCTGCTCATTTGTTTGTGCTGCTAGCCTGCGTGCTACTTGTTCGATGAAATTGCTCGATTGCATTCTTCACCCTGGAAAATCGCTGCTAGCCCTGCATGCCTGCGTGCTGAAATTGCTGATAGCCTGAAATACTGCTAGCCTGCACGCCTGCTGCTAGCCTGTGTGCTGAAATTGCTCCACGTGGAGGTGGTGCTCTGCGGCGGGAGAGTCATGCTTGGCTACCTGAACGACGAGCGCGCTGGGGACGGGGCTTGCGGCGGCGCGAGCACGGACGCGCGGGCGAGCTTGTGCATGCGTGCGGACCTCGCGGCGGTTCGAGGGCGGGCGCGCGGCGGGGCGTGCGCGAGGCGAGGGGGGCGCCAGGGCGAGCGCGCGTGGGCGCAGGCGGGCCTTGCGGCGGCGCGTGCGCGGTGTGCGGGCAGCGCGTGGCGGTACGAGGGGCGAGCCGCAGCGGCGTCGCGGGGAGAAGAAGAAAATGCACTTGCTCTGTTGGAGACGGTGAGATTGGAGAGAATTGCAAACCACTGTACAGACGAGGCAAAGGTCAATTTGCATCTGAAAAATAGCTTCTCTTGTTGGAGTCAGCCTCAGATGGCCTTCCTGTTTAGAACATGATACATTGCTCCCTCCAAATGTGAGGCCTGTAATCTTTCAGCAAATCACTCGCAATTCCCATTTCCAATGCAGTATCAAAGAAAATGTGTTTGACAATTTTGAAGAGCTCTATGTTCAATTGGACGGTTCATCAGTCACATCACACTTACTTCCTCCGTTCATAAATAGATGTAACTGTTGACTTTTAGACGCATTTTACCGTTCGTCTTATTTAAAAAATTTATGCAAATATTAAAATAAATATGCAACGATTAAAATATCTTTAATAATAAAACAAGTTATAAAGTAAATAAAATTTAAAGGTGATGTCGAAAAATCAAAGGACATACATCTATCTATGAAGGGAGCGAGTACATCGTTTTGCACACGTGCTTTCACTCTTGACCGCGCTGGTTCCCGCGCGGAACCACGCGGACATGGGACAGGGAGAGCCCCCGCCTCCACGGTCCAGCCTCCCCTCCGCCGCGGCGACGTCATGGCCGGAGCTTCTCGCCCCGTTCGACCTCTCCCGCCTTCGCACCACGCTCGCCTCCCGCCCGCTGACCCCGCGCCGCCTTGCCCGCCTCCTCGCGCTCCCGCTCTCCCCGGCCACCTCCCTCCTCCTCGTCGACTGGTACGCCGCTTCCCACCCGGGGCTCTCACTCTCCTCCCTCCCGCTCCGCCCCATCCTCGCCGCTGCCGACCCCGACCGCGCCCTGACCTTCCTCGACTCAATCCCTCCCTCGCGTCTGCCTCCGCTCCGCGAGTCCTTCTTGCTCCCGCTCCTTCGCTCCCTGCCCCCGGCCGCGCCCTCCACCTGCTCGACCAAATGCCCGCCCGCTTCTCCGTCACCCCATCCTTCCGCTCCTACAACGTCGTCCTCTCCGTGCTCACGAGGGCCGACTGCCACGCCGACACGCTGGCTCTCTACCGCAGGATGCTCAGGGACCGCGTGCCGCCCACGACCTTCACCTTCGGCGTGGTCGCCCGCGCGTTCTGCCGCCTCGGGCGCTCCGACGAGGCCCTCACGCTGCTGCGCGGGATGGCGCGTCACGGGTGTGTGCCCGACGCGGTGCTCTACCAGACTGTCATCCACGCACTGTGCGATCAGGGTGGTGTCGCGGAGGCTGTCACGCTCCTCGACGAGATGTTCCTGATGGGGTGCACAGCGGACGTGAACACCTTTGATGACGTGGTGCGCGGGCTGTGTGGGCTTGGACGGGTGCGGGAGGCCGCCAGGCTGGTAGATAGGATGATGATGAAAGGATGTGCGCCCAGCATGATAACTTATGGGCACCTCCTGCAGGGGCTGTGTCGATTGAGGCAGGTGGATGAGGCCCGGGCGATGCTTGGGAGGGTGCCAGAAGTGAATGTGGTGTTGTTTAACACGGTAATTGGCGGATGTTTGGCAAATGGAAAGCTGGATGAGGCGACGGAGTTGTATGAGAGAATGGGTATGAAAGGCTGCCAGCCGGATGTGCACACGTACAGTATATTGATGCATGGTCTTTGCAAGTTTGGGAGGCTTGGTTCGGCTGTACGGGTGCTTAGAGACATGGAGGACAAGGGTTGTGCTCCCAGCGTAGTGACCTACACAACCTTGCTGCATTCCTTTTGCAGAAATGGCATGTGGGATGAGGCGAGAGCAATGATGGATGAGATGTCGGCAAAGGGTTTAAACATGAATTCCCAAGGATACAACGGAGTTATATATGCATTATGCAAGGATGGCAATATGGATGAGGCGACGCGGCTCACCCAAGTGATGAAGAGCAAGGGGTGCATGCCTGATATTTGCACGTACAATACTATAATTCATCATTTGTGTAATAGTAACAAGATGGAGGAGGCGGAGCATCTTTTTGAGAACTTACTTGAAGAGGGTATCGTCGCCAATGGAGTAACTTATAACACACTCATTCATGCTCTCTTGCGCAAAGGAAGGTTGCAAGAGGGCCTGAGGCTTGCGAATGAAATGGTACTTCATGGTTGCTCTCTTGATCTTATTAGCTACAACAGCTTGATAAAAGCCCTATGCAAAGATGGGAATGTTGATCGAAGTATGATGTTGCTTGAGGAAATGACTGAGAAGAGGATTAAGCCAAATAATTTCTCGTACAACATCTTGATTAGCGAGCTGTGCAAGGCAAGGAGGGTGCGGGATGCACTAGGGCTCTCAAAGGATATGTTGAATAAAGGGCTAACCCCTGACATAGTCACTTACAACACGCTCATAAATGGACTCTGCAAAATGGGATGGATACATGCTGCTTTAAATCTTCTAGAGAAGTTACATAATGAAAATGTGAATCCTGATGTTATCACATACAATATTCTCATTAGTTGGCACTGCAAAGCCAGGTTGCTTGATGATGCAGTTATGCTTCTAAACAAAGCAGTAAGTTTGGGAATTATTCCTAATGAACGGACATGGGGAATGATGGTACAAATTGTTATCAGGCAGCCAGTCAGTCTGGAAGGATACTAGAATAGGGTTTATTTGTATGTTGTACATCGTAATGGCTGCCACATTTTTTGGAGACCGTGGACAGCTCAATACGCATTGCAGGTCAAAATGAGCACATCATGGTTTCAATCGTAGTGCTTTTCATTCAGATTGGCTGGTACATACCTTTTCTCTTGTTACAAGTTTGTAAGATCCCAGTTATTGCTGTTGACCATGTAACATTATTTAATCATCTTTCTTTACAATGACATATGTATATGTAGTATATTACAGGAACAGTAATACAATTTTTTTGAGATATTTTGAGTTGTACTCGCAAGGAAATTAGGAAAGTAAAGTATGCCAAATTATTCATATTCCTAGTTGTTATATAGAATGGCTGTTTCTCTTTAGAAATTTATTCCGTTATGGACTTGGTTCCTGGGGATGAAGTTGGGGAGGGGTTGGGGAGTTGCAGTGGCACTTGGAGGCAAGAGAGTTTCACAGATGGGTAAGGTTCCCCTTATTCTTGACATTCATGCATCTACTAGTCCCATAGATCCAATATCATTTCATCTAGAACTTTTGTTTTAACTGCTAGTATGACTTGCCTAAAATGTCTTATTGTTACTTCTCGGACTCCACCTTGCTCCCTAGCTGACCACCTCCTGGTGTCGGACCTACTTTCTCTAGTACTTATGCCTGACCATGAGATGAACTCTACAAATTAGGAAATCTATTTTAGGCTTGTGCACATTGCATGCACTTAACTGTTTTATTACCATGATTTCAAACAAGAGCAATAAATATCTCAACTGAGACAACGGAAATTTGTTGCAACAATGTAATATAACTTCTTGCTTACATGAATTTCACTACTGACATGTAGCCCTGGTGTATTGTTGGTGCTCTTGTCCATTTATGATGTTGATGAAGCAGGATAGGAAAACACACTAATGGGTTCCTCTGACAGACTTAAGTTACTATGCTGGTTATAAATGCATGAATAGAAAGTGCAGATTTCTAGCACTGGAAAACTTTTATGACTCATACACAATGAAGCTTTCCCCCGACCGCGTTCAATCCAGAGGTATTCATAAATCCATGGTTTTAGAAACTCCTAACATGGACTGTTTTCTCCATCTAAATTTGAATCGATTTTTTATAGAAATTCTCAGCACGGTAGGAGCTGAAGTCACCTACTTGTCATTTTGTTAGTCTAAGGTCCAGTTCCCTTTCTGATAGCCTCAAAATATTCTAGAGCAACCTGTGTCTTACTGCCATCTTGTTACTTTGAGGTCTTTTGTACTTTTGAGATGACCAGTGATTGTTCTTCATTCCCTGTTACCTTACAACTAATATACTATCGTAAACAATGGTTGCTTGTCGATATGCTTATGTCCTTTTGGTGCCAAAAGTAGGGAACTTTTTTCTTTCGTCCTTTACATGTGGATAGTTTGATACCTCTATGGATTTGCCAAAGACAGGAAATTCCATGTGTTCTGGATTAGTACCTTGATACTTAAAGGTGGAAAACTATGTTATTGTTACCATTTTCATGAAAAACTGATGCTTTTATGCAAGAATAATCCGGAGTGCAGTGGGACAGTAGCTGCATAATGTTCGCTCATGAATCAGGAGTTTGGATGGTTTGATGATACTATAAATTCTCTTGAAATCACTGCTTCCGCCATTGACAATTAATTTCGTCTTGTTCAACACTTGGATGTTATCACAAAAGTCAAACTTATGAACTATGAAGTTTATCTGTCATGACCTTTTGGTTGTACATGTTTTGTTGGATGACTTCAAGCTCATTTTTATTGTTTTCTATTGTTTTTTTCATTGTGTTATCTAATGCCAGTGAGAAGGTCTGTTTCGACACAAATTCTTTAACATAAATGCTATGCTACTACCTTACCAGGAACACGTAGGGGGAGGGGGTGCTGTTCGTAGGGATGGATGAAGTTTGGGATCAAGCATAACATTGCAGGCCTCCAGGTACATCTCCTATGCGTGTTTCTTTTACAAATTTGTTGAGTATGGCCAGAACAGTGGGCCTGGTATTGAGGAGACGAAGCACCGCAGATGCATGCATGGCACAAGTTTGGTAAGGGCAGTGAAACAGCTAATGGTGATCTTCATTTTGGAGCATTCTGATGGTGGAGTTGTTTGCCCAGGGATGGCAAACCCTGGGACGATTCTACCTGCAATTGTACTATATATCTAGTGGCCATTCAGAGTACTAAGTTCTTCAGCATATTGGCACCACATCTGGTAGCGATGCACAACTCTCATGCGGCAGATCGGTGTATTCAGCCATCTTTCAGCTAACCAGGGCGAAGCTAAGTATCTGTTTGGTCTCATGATAGTTTGGCTGGCTCCTGTGAATACTGTTATGACGAGACATTATTTAGCCTCTGCTCCCTGTACTACATCTCCGTTCTGCATATTCCATCGAGGTTATCTCCTGATCTTCTTGTTAGGAATGACTTCAATCATACCGTGGTGAGATTAGTTTTATATACCTTACAGATGTTTAAATTGTATATAAAAAATTGGATTTTGCATTGCTTATTTGATCATCGTGTGAAATATTTTCACCTACTTAAGGTTACTTTTGGTGGAATCGACACACGAGTTTTCGGGCTGCAACTCAGTGCCAATATTTCATTTTTCATGACCAATTATGTTTCAATATAGTTGACGGCGTGTTTATAAAAAACAAGACGTATATGGTGACTTTTTTTTTTAATCTCAAAATCTGTCGGCTGTGTATAGTAAGGGTAAGTGTCCTCTATATATACCGCGTTTCGTTAAAAGGAGGGGAAGCAACATGTAGACAGTTGAAGCCTTAGAGAGGAAGGTCTGTGCATCCTCCAGAACATGTAGGCCTGACGTGTTTGGAGAATTCCATATGCGTGACCTAGTCAAAGTTAAAGCTTGATTGCACGCATATTTAATTGACATCTTTGTTAGAACGGAGACACATTTAGCTAGGAGTATCATCTTGCAAATCCGGAATCTTAGATGATAACAGCATTCACGCGTCTGCTTAGAATGCAGAACAAACCATTTTTTGGTTTTCCCGTTGGACTGAGGACCTCTACTATTGTATCATGCGAATGAAAAGCCTGATCCACGGAGTTTCTCTTCGACAGTGGCGTCCAGACGCCGCGCATTGTCCGGCGTCATGTGATTTGGGGCCAATCTCCAGCCTCCTGAAGTACCCATCGTTCGCGAAAGGGGAAGGAGAACCTGTCTTGTTGACGTCTAGATTCTTCAGCTTCTCAAAGCTGCATAGCCTCACGACGTCCAAGATCATCCCTGTCTCCTCCTCGGCCTGCGATCACGCAGCATCTGTTCGTACCTTGGGAACAGCACCGTCTCTGGACTTGTCCTGCTGGCATTCCAGTACCCAAGGACATGATCGGATGATCCTAGATGGGGCCGCTCGGGGACATGCCCTTGCAGGTGAGCTCCAACACATCAGAGAATGATGCGTCTGGTTGGATTCTTCTGCCGTAATGCCACATGGACACTACCATGTCCTTGGGGTCCCTGCTGATCGATTTTAGCTATTAATACACGCGATTAGATACATGGATCAGCATCGAGCTGCTGCTAATTACCTGCATATGTATATGATTTTGCAGTCGGCGTTCTTGGTGACAGAGTCAGGCAAGAGCGATTGTTGCATGTGCGTGGCCATCTTGCTCCCCAGCCCCGCGGCGAACAGCATCTCCATGAACGGGACGCAGTCGTGCGGGTTGAGGCGCAGGAGCGGGTGCTCGGCGTGGGACGTCGGCGGGTGCGCGCCGCGCGCCATGGTGGCGAAGGCCAGCGCCTTGAGCCTGGTGGTGCCGCATGCACTTGGGTGTGAAGCTCTCCAGGATGGCCGTGATCCCGGGCACCCACCGCTCCGGCACCCATGTGCCCTGGCAGCAGCAAAGCCCGAGCTTGGCGTTCCTCGGGTCAGCGGAGACCGTTACATTCTTCTGTTCCAGCACCGGCAAGGATTCGCCGTCTCCGGCGTCCTTGAATGCCACCGGGCCGACGACAGTTGTTTCCCTGTTGGCGACCATGATGCCTGAATTGCTTGTTGGTGCGTGGCCGGCGAATTATTGAGTAGTTAGAACGAGGTCGATACATGTAGAGGTATTTAAGGATCATCAGCTTGTGTGTATTTTCGTGAGTTCGAGCAGAAAAGAATCTGAACACGAAACATGCATGTACACTTGGCACGTTCCCGTGTAATTTAATTGAACCGCTCAGTCAGCTGAGAAGCATCAATCACACAACGCGAGAAGGTGCCGAGGGCCTACATGAAACATCATGGTTGTTTTTTTATTTCAAATTTTCAAAAGGACTGAAAGCATAATGTTTCATTCCATTCCAGTTCCTTGCCATGAGTGGCGTGTAATGTTTTCAGTCATCACATTATTATAGTTGACAGATTTTAACTAGATCGGAGACCTAATAGGGTTTTTATTTTATTTTTGGAAAGACCATGATTCTAGTTAGATTTTGTTCCAAGTTTAGTTAGGATTTTTTTCCCTAGAAAACATGACATAATATTGTTCCTAGAAAGAACGTGAGCAACTAGATTTTGGAGGGTATTAAAAAAAAAAAGATTTTGGAGGCCATGAGCTTCTCGGCGCCTCGCCTAGGGCTCATCAAGATATGTTGGAACCAGACCGCCGACCGCCATGAACTTAAACTTTAGAGCAGCAAGTTCTGCTACAGATGAGGGGCTTATTGTCTGAGCTATGTTCATCTGCAAAATGAATGGCCCAGTTGCTGCAATTCAACTATTTTGAGTGCAACAACAAAATTGGACCGTTCATATATATTGCAGATGAACGGCCTGGATAAGTCCCTCACTACTCCTCGTCAGTTGTTGCACACACATACTGAAAAAAGCACCATGATTATTGTTTCTTTGCAAAAGAAATATCTAATTCTATTCTTTTTAAAAGGAGTATCTATTAAAACTAAGAGTTGACCAAGTTGACTTTGCATTTTTAACCCTAAAGAATTGATTATATTTTGAGCCACAATTTATGATCCGAGCAAAATACTTTTGTTTAAGAAGGTGGGTAGTAACACATTCCTTATTAATCTAGCGTCAATACAACTGCGTGTAGCACCTTTCTATATGCCAAATGTGCAACATCAGCTCTTAAAGCGAGTTTAAATCTGGTTGGACCTAAGTGACAAAGATGGCAAAGTTTAGGATTGTCAATATAAGTAGAGATTCTTAAGTGACACAATAGAGTAAGTTTAGGATGCCAATTTAACATTTTCTTAGTAGAGTGACTTGACACAGCTGGACAAGTTTTGGAACCCATTGTACACTTTACTCTTTTTTAAACCTTTTTTATTCCATAAATCAATGGATCGTTTTTTATTTGACCTTTTACCACTTAAGTGGTCAAAAGGCCCGAGCCTTGTTAAGAGATAGTAAAAGATGAAAAAAAGTAAAAGAGAAAAATAAGAAAAAACATAGAGAAAGAACAAACATACACATGGTAGGAAATCTTTCCCGATTCCTCCATACCTGGCTCCTTAGCACACGTACGGCTCCCATTCTACCTTTCCCTCACTTACCTTTTTACCATCAACTAATATGACTTGTCTTGTTTGAATCCTCTAACCAGCTAAAAGTAGCCACTAAACATCAGGCAGCTAATATTTAGGAGGAATCTGTTTGGATCCCTAACTAACTAATGTCTCTGGTATTTTGACTTGTCATGTCTTATTTATGTGTTTTATATGTTTAGTCAAGGGGTGACTAGGAGCTAAAAGTTTAGGAGGTGGGCTGGCTAAAAGTTTGGTCAATGTTAGGCGCTATGTTTGGATCCAAACTAATTAAAATTAGCCAGTTAAAAGTTTAAGAGGTAGATCCAAACAGAGATCTTCTTCCCCCATTCATGGCAAAGGAAAAAAAAAAGATGTCTGTTTTCAAGTGAATGAGTTTTTACTAATCTTCAGTAACGTTTTCAACCATTAGATTAGCTCCAACCATCTAGATGTATGTTCTCTTTTTTTTCTTATCAACTACATAAAGAACATAAATATTTCAACATCAATTCAAAATTGTTCCAGATGTGATAAAAAAACTACGCAAGTTCTAGACACCTAAGAAATAAATGTTCGAACATTATTAAAATTGTTCCTGCTTCACAAAATAAATATTCGACATATACATTTTGTTTATTCCAAAAATATGAACAAGAGATTTATCAAATCTCATGGTACTGAGAACGAGCAACTTTTAAAGAAAAAAGCGTAATGGCGTGTCCCTGGCCATCGAGAATGCAATGTCCTTGGCTATCAAGTGTGGCAAGACCAAAAGGAAAAGAGGTAAAAGAGATTTGCTCACCTAATGTGATCACGTTAAGTTTTTTTCAACCACTGACGTAGATTACACATCACGTATCACAAGAAAATATTTAAAATGAGATTGTGTTCCACCAACATTATCACTAAAATTGATTTGGACAGCTGGATTCACAATAGTAACGTCATCGTAGAAATCCTAATCCTGATAATGTTAATCATCTCAATCGCTTCCTTTGGTTACAGATACCAATTGAAACTCACAAAAAAAAGGGGGCGACTTCTACCTTAGAGCAAGGCCAATAATTTGTCCTATCGACCAACACATGTTAAGCATTTGGAGTGAGGTGGAGATATGTAAGGGAGCTTGTCCCTATACACTTTTCTTCTTGCGTTGCTTAACATTATCTCGTTGACATGTGGAACCCGGATATAGCTTGTGGACTTGTCTACTCTGACCTTTTGACGTTGTGCTCACTGTTCAGAGAGAGTACGGCCGATGTATGTTTCGTCGGCTGAATCGTTAGTTGATGACATGCCCTTCCTCGGAGCAAGCAATGTCCGGCCCTTCACTGACCAGTCCCCGAAGCCTCTCGAGATTCCCTTTGTTCCGTTCCGAGTGTCTCCGGATAAATGAACGGCGGCCGTGTATGCCGTAACACAGACAGCCAAGCGCACGACAAGTGACAGGACACGGCCAGACCAAAGCAATGGCAGCGTCAGGCGACGGCGTCCACGTGCTCCTGATCTCGTACCCGGCGCAAGGCCACATCAACCCGCTCCTCCAGTTCGGCAAGCGCCTCGCCGCCGCCGGCGCCGTCCGGTGCACGCTCGCGGTGGCCCGCTCCGCGCTCGTCTCCGGCGAGCCGCCGCAGCAGCCCAGCGGCAGCGTCGACGCGGTGCGGGTCGCCGCCTTCTCCGACGGCTGCGACGCCTCCGGCTACGACGAGGTCGGCGACGTGCAGGAATACCTGGCCCGGCTCGAGACGGCGGGGGCGCGGACGCTCGACGAGCTCCTCCGTGCCGAGTCCGCCGGAGGCCGGCCGGTGCGCGTCGTGGTGTACGACGCGTTCCTGCTTTGGGCGCCGCGCGTGGCGCGGCGGCACGGCGCGGCGTGCGCGGCCTTCTTCACGCAGGCGTGCGCGGTGAACGTGGCGTACGCGCACGCGTGGGCCGGTGAGGTGGCGCTGCCGATCGCCGAGGTTCCGGCGGAGCTGCCGGGTCTGCCGAAAGGCCTGGAACCGGCTGATTTCTCCACGTTCCTGACCGAGAAGCTGACCGGCTCCTCGTCCTACCTTGAACTCCTGTTGCAGCAGTGCCAGGGGCTCGAGGTGGCAGATCACGCCCTCATCAACTCTTTCTACGAACTGCAGACTGAGGTAAGTAATTCTACACACACTCCTGATCTAATACTTATACTCGCCAACCATGATTTTTATACATATAAGGATTACACCTGATACTGTTGAAACCTGACAGGAAGCGGATTACCTGGCATCGAGGTGGGGAGCCAAGACGGTTGGCCCAACCCTGCCGTCGGCGTACCTCGACAACCGCGTTCCGGACGACTCATCTTACAGTTACCATGTTCACACTCCGTTGACAGCGGAGTGCGAGACCTGGCTTGACAATAGGCCAGCGCACTCTGTCGTGTACGTCTCCTTTGGGAGTCTCGTCGCGCTAAGCCCAAATCAGATGGTTGAGCTGGCTGATGGACTGTACAACAGTGGCAAGGCCTTTCTATGGGTTGTCAGGAACTCTGAGATTTCCAAGCTCCCGGAAAGCTTTGTGAACAAAGCAAAGGACAGGGGCCTTGTAGTGTCATGGAGCCAGCAGCTGGAGGTGCTAGCACACCCTGCTGTAGGGTGCTTCATGACACATAGCGGGTGGAACTCGACGATGGAGGGGCTAGGCATCGGAGTGCCGATGGTGGCCATGCCACAATGGTCGGACCAGCCAATGAACACCAAGTACATTGAGGACGTGTGGCGAGTTGGAGTGAGGGTGCGGCTTGACGCTGATGGAGTGGTGAGGAAAGAGGAGGTGGAGAGGTGTGTGAGGGCGGTGATGGAAGGTGAAATGAGCGAAGAGTACAGGAAGAATGCCACTGGTTGGAAGGAGAAAGCAAAGATGGCCTTGAGTGAAGGTGGCAGCTCTGACAGGAACATCGTGGAATTCCTTCGTAAAATTGGGTCTGAATTGATCATGGAAGCATAGAAACTTCAAAAACCAAAGGAAAGGAAGATATCATCAAAATGATAGATGGCCGTGAAACTTAATGTGGGACCCTTCTACAATGGCTTCTTGCTTTATTCTCAGTTGGGAATACACTCGTCCT
>JAAXCT010001484.1:0-166778 GCA_012490785.1 Eragrostis nindensis
ACTCCTGTTGAAGTTCACCATCGTCACCACCAAAGAGGGGTCCTTTCGAGTCGAAAGGATAGAAGTCATGAATCACTGAACTTGCTAAGTAAACCTGAAACACAATCCTTCACTTGAGACTTCATAGTGTCGTTGTCAAATGCTAACAACGGCGCATCGTCGTCTTCGGTGAGCATGTACTCCAGCTGCTCCTGAGCAGCAGACTTGAGCTCCCGCGCTGGCCCAGCTGCCGACGAGAGCGTCGCGTGCCGGAACGCCGAGAGGAAGATGCTGGTCACCGGCGCCGGATCGATCGGCCGGAGACGCGCAAGGATGAATTCATATGTGGGCCAAGGCATGGGACGATCCTCAGAATCTCCTCCTCGTCGGCCTCATCCCATGGCGCGGACTCCAGGTAGCCGGTGCAGGCGGCGGCAATCTGGCTGCAGCCGAGGTGCTCGGCGGCCTGGAGGATGCCGAGCGCGCCGCGGACGCCGAACCGGGAGCAGGGCTCGGCGGCGTAGAGGAGGCGGAGCGCGTTGACGTGGGAGCTGAGGTCGGGCTCCTGGCAGTAGACCTCGACGCTGTAGCGCGAGCCGAGGATCTGGCACGTCGGCCAGGAGTCGGAGAGGCGGTCGGCGAAGTAGGTGCTGCCGGCGGCTAGGACGGCGGAGTGGCAGTAGAGCCACTCGTCGCGGCCCTCCGGCGTCCGCAGGCGCACCACCACGTCGCTCGTCGCCCGGTCGCCGATCTTGGGCCGCCCCGCCCTCATGCCACTGCTGGATTGGTAGTGGAGCTGCCATCACGAACTCAGCAATCTGAGCATAGCTTACCAAGAAAAAGAAAACGCAAAAAGCAGTTGGAATCAGAGGAAGAGGAAGAGGAGTTTTAAGCTGCCGATAAGCTCATTTCATTCTTACTTACGGCGGTGATGGCCAACGAGACAGCACCGACGAGCTCGGTAGATTGGGAATGGAGGCGCGGCGGATAGGGGTGGTCAGCAAGACGGAAGCGGCAGAGACCAAAGAAGTCTACTGAAGAGCCAAATAGTGCAGGAGCTGATGGGACACGGATCTTGAGGTAGATCGGACGGGCCTAAACTTACCTCTGCCGTCCAACGATCCAATAAACCTGTCCGTGAACAGTCCAACTTCATCGGCATATCTGGAACGCGACACATGAAGCTTGATTTCAAAAAAAAAAAAAAAAAACACATATGAAGCTTCAATACTCTCTAGTTCATGTTCATTGCAAAAATGAAGTCTATACATCAGCAGGGCAGGGTTCAGCGTCATTGGCATATCTGGAACTCAACACATATGAAGCTTCAATAGTCTCAAGTCCATGTTCATTGCAAAAAGGAAGTTTATACATCAGCAGGGCAGATCCTGGAGTTCAGGTTCACATAATACAACTTTTCTATCATGATTCACAACTCCTAAAATTCTTTTGTCCTAGAATTACATTAGGATATGATGGCTGTAATTGTACAACATGTATTTCCTGGAGAAATGCCTCGACTTCAGTCAAAATGGTCTGCCGAGAAGTCAGGCTCATCAGGTTTCTGCAGCCTGCGAATCGCAGTATCATTTGTGCGGAACCTTCTGGAAGCAGACGCGAGCTTATGCATATGGGCAATGGCACCCTCAGCAACTGTTCTTGAGGTGCTGCTTGAGGAGGGCTCCTGTTTAGGTTTATCTGCAGCTGGATGATCCTCTGACCACCATGAGTATGACTCCAATCGGCTAAGGCTCTCAGCCAGCTTCCTTCTCTGGTGCTGCCGCCATGCCGCCTGGATGAAGCACGCAGCCCAGGTCCTCCAGTGGTGAGAGTAAAACCGGAACGTGTGCTGGAGTTTCTTGCTATGAAGCCTTCGAAACTGGTTTGCGACAAACTTCAGGTCCTCTGCTCGCAGAGCAAAGGCTTCCACCTCTGTGAGGCTCCGTACGGTCCTTGTAGAAAGTGGGAAGTGGACGTTGGTCTTTGGAAGCAGGGCCCATGTGAGCAGCTCCTCACCTGCGAAATCGCCTGGGCGCAGGATGATAGAGTTGAAGAAGTTGCTACGACCACCGTTGGTTGTTGAACTCTCTAGTTTGCCACGTATAATGAAAAGCATCTCGTTCACAGGATCACCCTCGCGAGAAATGTATGTATTCTCAGGACACAGGAAAGACACCAACCGCTCGCAGATGGCATCGAGAAGTTGGTCATCCATCTCAGAGAAAAAAGGGACCTGCATTATAAGGAGATAAGAACGTGCCAGTGAATGTATATGAAGTTTCAATTAGAATTGCAAGCAGTGGTGATTAGCGACAGAGCACCACTTTGCCATCTAAGCTAAATATTCCATCAGGAACCTTTCAAAGGCTAAATTTCTACTTATTCAGCTTCAGGATGGAATATGATCACAACTTACTCGTCGAACAAGGTCCAAACAAAGATGGCGCTGTACATCTCGACGGATGTCAGCAGGCAATGCTTGCAAGATGGACTCTTCTTCTACTCCTCGTGTTGCAAGCCATTTAACTTGAACAAACCGCCGGACACGCTCTTGAAGGTGAGTTGGGAGCTGATGATGTCTCATCCATTCATCCATGTCCCTTTGCCTCAACCTCCACTCCTCAAGCCTTTTACTGATAGACTGCAGGTATGTCTAAAAGAAGAAAAAGAAAAGAAGTCAGTGATCTCTGAATGAGACATCAGCTGGACTATAAGTGACTTATCAGTGAAGACAGACATGGCAATAGCTTTATGCTTTGATGAAAATTTTCAAACAAGAAATGGTACATGCTCGATGCATAAAATGGAACACACACATTTATAGAATGCATGATAGCACATCAATTCTTCTTCACATGAACGCACATATTTTTTTCTGAACTAGTTTGGTTGTAAAACTTGGTTACAATTTGCCACATATTGCAATTACTCATGTTAAGCTAATCCTCAAAGTAGATAGGTAAAAACAAGCAGAAGGAATATAAATTATCAGATCCAAATATTCTTATTGTAGTTCAAAAAAGAAAATTTCATAACACTACCTGCATTTTACCAATCAGCTGAGCAAACAGGATGAGACTGACAGCACCAATTGCTATGGCAAATGCATTTTCTACAATAAATGCACTTGTCACAAGGGGATTTCCACTAGAACTGAAACAGACAGGCACCGAAAACCGAAATTAGAATTTGTATTATTGATGGACACAAGCCAATCCACATAGGGAATGTGATTGAGAAACTCTAAAGTGAACAGAAGAATATCATGATGGATTACTACCTAAGCTGAAGCAAGCCCCACCATAGACAAAAGAAGAACTTCTCATGGAACGAAGTTGAGACAGCACCTTTGCCTAGAGCACTTATAAACATTCCATAGTTAAACTGTGGTTTGGGAACAGTGGCATCGCAATAGTTAAATATATTTGTCATATTTTTCCATGCGTCATAATCACTAGAACCAGTATTTTCACAACTAATAAATCCAAATTTACAAGATGTATTTTTGGCCTCAGCAAGGCACTGCTGATCCCAACATGTAATTTGCCGCTCAACGGAGAGAAGATAGTATATTGCCCCAGTAATCTGCAGAGGTGCAAAAGGTCAAAATTAACCATGTTAAGGCATCAAATATGACAGTGCATGAAATGCAGACATGCAGCAAACGGATGCAAGGTTACAGTGCATGACTGATAGTCTTCAGCCTTTAATTTGCATGCATGTTTACTTGATATATCATGGTTTCTTTCCGGAAATCGCAACGATTGAAATCTATGGAAGTTCAGAAGAGTAGTAACAGATAGACTAATAACAGGCTTCTTTAATTCTTACATTCCTGTTGTATGATACAAGAAACACGACATAACAACAAAATTGATTTTTTATTTATTTATTTTCTGAGAGACAAGCATCCCTGCCCTTCCTTGGAGGCCACGCGGTTACCTGGTCAAACCCAGGTCGGCTCACCACTCTGTTGAAGCTTTGCCAACTGACCTACGGTCAGTTCCTCTATAAATTGAGTTTAGCCCCGATATGAAGCAAAGATTCTTCTCTCAGTACAGTAGTAAATTAAGTCATGCATATCTCTTAGGACAAATACAAACATAAGGTGAAAACATGCCTATGTTCAAATTAACATGAAGTTATAAGCATGAAGCTGAACGTGGAGGCGAGGTGCACATACATGGCTTGCAAGCATGTAGAGCAGAAGATTGTATGCTGCCCCTCCCCAGGCAGACTTTGCAACTACTCCAGCTGCTTTGATGATCTGATTACTTAAAGGGACGATAAGATACATTCTAATGACATACTGAATCACAATAATGAGAGCATATGTAGTATTCCGGATGTTATAGTCTGAGCTTCTTATCGCAGGCATAATTAACCATAAAGTAACCTGCAAAAAATAAAAGAGAGAGGGCATACACAAAAGATTCAAGTCAAAACAATTTAAGTTTTACACCAACAAGTCAAGTCATGGGCATCGAATATTCAGGATAATCATCGGCCAAAAAAAATCAGCAACACAGGCAAAATTGTTCTCCACAGATTGGCTAAGATAATTTGTCAGTTCTACACGAAATTGATTAAGTTTTAATGTTTCCTTATGATCTGAAGTGGTTATCAAGATTCAGTTCAGGTAGAACAAGGAATCAAGACTTGTGAAAGGTAAAGGTAATTGTCTTTTAGCTTCTACAGGTGGAAGCTGGATGCGCTTACGTCAAGTCAAAAGGTGCACCATGGCTGTGGAAATCTGTCTACATTAGCAAACGTACAGGCTTATCACATAGTCCACTGCAAGAATCTAATATAATGTCTATAGATGCAATGAATCGGTTTTGGTGCAGAAGATTATTGGATATGTTACTGTTATTGGACATATAGAAGAGCAAATTGTAGTACTACTAGAAATGGCGCATAAGAGTAATGCAATTTAAGCAGTTGAACTTCTCCTACGTTTTCTAGAAAAAAAAAATAAGCAGTTGAACTATTGCTACAAGAGTTACAGGAACTTAACTTAGTCAGATCTTTACCTGTGGAAGCGGCACAGCTGCAAGTAGATCTATAGCAAAATCTGTTCTCATATATCTTTGTTGAATTTTTTTATATCCACAACAAGCTCTCCCTTTCCAAGTACTCTGGACTTTGGGTCCACATACGCCGTATGAAACTTATTGCGATGTTCAGCATGTAAAACAAGTCAGCAAGTGAACGCAATACAGTGATCCATATGCTCAATCGTTGGTCCTTGGCAACACATGCAGAATTATCAGCTTCGTCTTGTCTAACCAATGGAACGTAGTAGAAGAAAGGATCTATAAACAGGGCGAACAAACAGGACACTAGGAATACCCTGTTCCATGTTAGCACAATACTGCCGCCAGGCTCTAGAATGCGACTGTGCCATGGTTTGTTGCCTTCACTGAATCCCTTGAGCTTCTCAGGGTTCTTTAAATCTGTCCTATTTGCACCAAATCTGTCAGCCCGTGCAACTTGATATAGTTGCTTTGAATGATTTTGTCTCTCATCGGGAAATATCCTATAGATACTATAGAAAGTTAATAAAATAATCCAGAGAAGTGGCAAATTGTACAGGAAGTTAGTAAAAGGAAATCCGTAAAAGTGTAAAGATGATCTATCGCATGTCAAGAACTTTCAAGGGAAATCGGGCGCTTCAGATATTGAGGGTAACGGCAGAAGTAGCACCAACATTGCGTGTCACAAAACATCTGCCTCCACATCCATGTATTAGCCTATAACTGATACGTTCATCATGCAACATCAAGCAATGACCCTCAGACACCTGGTTCAATTACATGCACCCCCTTTCGCTTTATGGACTAGAAGTTATTCTTTCAATGGTGTATATCAATTATAGGCTATACATAGAATTATTCTTTCCACACCTATACAACAAATATTTTTTTCCCAACTATGTATATTAGAATTGTAAAGGCAGCCCGGTGCACGTAGCTCCCGCTTGCGCAGGGTCCGGGAAGGGTCCGACCACTTTGTGTATATTAGAATTGTATATTCCAATTTATACATGTGATTGCATACGAAACCAGATTAATTGAAGGAAAGAAGATTTCATTTATAACCCTGCCCCATTATGCAAAGATATGAAAAGATTAAGCATGAAACTAGGAAACACAGTGTGAAGTCTTTCGCATTCTCCTACCAATTTCAGGAACTATCATCAGATTTAGGCATGTCCATCCGCACCTTCAAACCCAGTTCCAACAGGACTAGCACCGATGTTTTATCCCAGACTTGACGGGCTAATCTTCAAAATACCTCATCGAAGACTCTAAATTTATCCCATTTTCTCCTACGCAGCAACCATAAACCGAACACAAACCGGATCAAAGCTTGAAATTGTGTTTCTGCGATCGAAAGTGCAAGCTCCATCCAACCACCTTAATCCGTCCTCGACCCAAAGGAAGCATCAACTCTCCAGAATTCACCCTCTCCCTCTCCCTCTCCCTCTCTCCCTCTCCCAATACAGCAGCTCTAATTCGAACCAATTCAAGTGAAATTCTTAAGTTCAAACAGCTACGCCTCGATTCCAACGGGCGGTCCGCGAGGTCAAAACTATACGGACACCACGGAGAAAAACTACGGAATCAAGAATCGCACCTGTTGTTGGTCCTCCTCTGCATCTCCACCTCATCCTGGACCCTGGACCCAAACATGGCAGCCGCTGCTCTCCCTTCCTCCACCAGTCTTCCAGTCCAAATCTAGCGCCGAACTGGCGTGAGGCCGATCAGAGGGGCAGGGGGACAGCGCGGCGCTTCCTGTCCCAAATAACCACCATGACGAACTCGAGTTGCTCGGATTGACGATTCCGAAGAACTCGAGTAGAAGGGAGGGAGACAGAAAAAAAACGATCTTTTTGCGGTTTCAATTTTTTTTTTCAGGGGAAGAAGGAAGGGGGTGGACCAGGTAGGAGGTGGACTTCGCCTGCCTGTTCGTGACGGAGGTAAAGCTTGATCCACTCAAGAAGGCCAACACAGGCTGTGAAACACGCCACTGACATGTAGGATAGGTTTTTTTTTCGTGGGATAGGTATCTTTTTTTTTTGCGAGGGAGTGGGATAGGTATAAGAGCAACTACGCAGTACTCCAGCCCCAACTCGATTTGGGGGCTGAGAGCCAAAAATCGCACTCCAACAGAGCCCCAACTCCAGCCCTTAACGTAGGGAGGAGATTTCCTCCACAGTTCTCCGGTTGGGTCCGTAGGCTGGCCCCTAAGCGTCGTCGTGGCGCACCTCCAACTGCCAGGAACCGCCGCTTACAAAAAGATGAGCTACCCGCCTTTATGACTCGATAACGTCGATGCCACCACGATTAAATAATCAACCTCGTATATCTAGCTTAAGGCTTTTGAGCAGGCAGCGAGGGACGAATGGGATGCGCGAAGGGCGAGCCTGGCGCGGCGAGATCGAGAGGGGGAGGAGGGGTAGCTGGCGCGGCCGCCGGAGAGGCCAGGCGAGAGAGAGAGGGCCGAAGAGAGATCGAGAGGAGAGAGGTGCGGCCATGGTGAGAAGAAAATTAGAAGAGAGACTGACGGACGGGTCCCAGTTGAATAGGGCTTAAGTTTATGGGCTGCTGTTGGAATAGATGGTAAAAATTAGAGCCCCAAAATGAAATAAGAGCCCCTACTTGAAAAGTAAGGGCCCTGATTTAGGGTCCTCCATTGGAGTTGCTAAGTGTTCGTTTCCAGAGGTCTAGATTTTAGAAAGGTCACATCAAATAGAATCTTATTATTTAGAAGTACTAAATAAAGTCAAATTATAAAACTAATTTCAGAACCCTGTCTAATTTGCGAGACGAATCTAATAAGATAATTATGCGACGATTAGAAGATGGTTACTGTAGTATCATTGTAGCAAAACATAGATTAATTAGGCTTATTAGATTCGTCTCCCAAATTAGCACCCACCTGTTAAAAGGTTTTGTCATGTGACAGGTCTAAAATTTAGAGGGAAGGAAACAAATGGGCGTTTGTGTTTTGCAATTAGCATCTTTACGACTGCTACTACTCTCTCTCACGAACTCAGAAGGGGTACTGATGCAGTTGTCCAAATTTACAAGTGTTCTCTTTCGTCTATGGTTCTGGACAGTGGACTTGAAGTCATTTCAAGTCCCTCCACTAGTTCTTTGTTCTGGGTTAGAGACAGCATTCAGTAATATTTATCTTGAGTGTTGTCCGAAAAGATATGGCTGAGCAATGTTTATACACTTCGAATTTCGAAAGTCTTCGGCCGGACTAGAGAGAACACTTTTTTGCTTCGCGACGACATTTTCTTTCCCAAAATAAGACGTGCCGGTTTATACTTCGACAGTTACTTCTTCGTCATTTCCATGACCTCTCGATGGAATCATGCAAACAAGACATCGTCAATTTCTTAGTAAAATAATGTTAATCAGGGGATCCAGTTTTATCACACAGCACTGGTGGCGCTTCCATTCTTCGTGTCGATGCAAATAATGGTCGTCGGTGAATTTCTCCTGGAACAGAAGGGGATAACTTTCTTACCCGCAAGCCACTGGTTCAAAATTAGCTTTGATAATCCCTCAAAAGCGGGAGAGACTTATATATATGCTCCCATTATTTCAACTCTAATTTTACAGCTAACAACTTCTCTGCGATCCAAGAAATGGAATCAACAGGACATATACATCTGGTCACAGGAGGAACAGGTATAATTAAGGCCTGCGCATGGTACATCACCTTGAACCTGAAATTCAGAAGTCTAAAGGTGAGATAATAATTGGCCGCAGCAAGACAATATGAGATTCAGTGTGCGCCTTATTAGAAGTAAAAACAATCCCGTAAATCTGAATTCTCTTCAGAACTCTAAATTGAAAGTTTAATATCCTTGTAACAAAACGAGAGGGGTGCTATAGATATGTTTACTCACACAACACAATAATATGATTGAGGACATATCACAAGCCAGATAAAACAGAGGTAGCTGGAGAGGGGTGCTTCTGACCTTCTGTAAGTCAACCACTACAGAAATGGTAGAATTAGGCAACCACTGGACCATAAGAATGAGCATCAACTTTAACTCAATACTTCCCATTTATCAACATTATAGAAGAGATAAACTTTAGGCAATCGACAGTGAGTGCCAGTTTTTTTCCCGAGATTTTTTATTGTGATACCAAAGCATTTAAGATGTACACAATTTGCTCAGGGCAGTTTCAACTTCTGAACGCGAATCTTTCAAGAACTGGGTATCATGGTTTCTGCTGTCAAATCTTGCATTTCTTCCATCAAAATATTGCACTACAGTACACTTCCATAAAATCAATTTGCAATCAATCCCTTCAATCAAATTTAAACAATACTTTGATCCCTCAGCAGTGTCTAAATCTGCATATATATATATATACCCACGTACAATGACAGGATCTGAAGTCGTAACAACAATGAAGAATTCAACATATTACATAGGCTTAATTGACTGTCCAACTCTTTTGACGGCTGAGAACACATTCCGTTGTTAGTTGCATGAATCTTTCAGAGAGAAATGATGATCCATACATGGATCGCCAACAATCACTAGCTAAGAATAACGATAAGTTGACAACAATGGAGAGATGGATATGTTACAATCCTACAAGTCTACCACTATCAAACTATAATCAGCTTTTAACAGGGTGAACAGACAGACAGAAATACACTTACAGAGAAGAAAGCTATATATTTATCTCATACTATTACAGGAATTGCTTACAGAACTATAGTCATTTTATTGGGACGTTGTGTTGACACTAACCATTCTCACCTTTCTTGGTAAGGGTGTCCACTTCAGCTGTTACAGACGAAGTGCCACCAGTCTTGGCACTGCTCTCCTTTAACCTCTTTGCAAAAAGCTTAGCGATCTGCAACTGCGTTTTCGCCATGATCTCTGTCCGCTTGAGCTCCATCTCCCCCTTCTTAATCTCAGCTTCAACCCTCATCCTCTCCGTCTCCCTGTACATCTCCATTCTGGCTTGCTCAACCTTCAAAAACGAGCTAGCCAGCAGCTCGATGCTCTTGGCTATAGCGAACTCCGGGCTCTTCCTCTTCCTGGGCTGGTCCCAAACCTTGTCCGCCTCCTCGGCGTCCTCGTTGGCCACCTTACTCCGCGGGGAGCTCATCACGTTGGCGTCGCTTTCGGCAGCCCTGCTTTCCTTCTGCACGCTGTTGTCAACCTTGTCCGCTTTCTCCGGGACAGAGCCATTGGCGTCTACTATGTTCATCACCAGATCCGAGAATGCACCCGGGCCCGCGTCCGGCAACTGCGCGGCGAACTCCGCTTCCGCCTCGGCCTCTGCCTTCGCCGGAGCTCGAAGGTCGATGCTGTTGCTCAGCTCAGCCTGCTGCTGCGCCACGACCTGACCGGAGCCCGCGGGCCCCTTGAGCAGGCCGTCCATGCGCGCGAAGAAGCGCCACGAGGGGCCGGCGGCCGCGGCGGGGCCCGCGCGCGCGGCGGCGGCGGACTCGGCCCGGTAGCGCTTCTTCATGGACTCGACCTTGTTCTTGCACTGGTTGGGCGTCTTGGCGCTGTTGCCGGCGGGCTTCCCCGCGGCGGCGGCGTCGGCGGCGCAATGCGCGGAGACCTCGGCGGCGATCTCGACCCAGTCGCTCCACTTGAGCTTGGCGCGGTTGCGGAGGAGCCACTTGGCCTCGTAGGCCTGGAGCAGGCGCACGATGCCGCCCTCGCTCCACTCGTCGCGCTTCTGCGGCGGCGCGGCGGCGGCCGGCGGCGCCGCGTCGGCGGCGTCGGGGAGGCCGTTGTCCATGGAGTTCGGCCGCTGGAGGAAGCCGAGAAAGAAGCCGAATTCTGCAGCAGCTTTGACAGGCGACGGTGTCAAAGGGGAAGGAGCCTGTGGAAATGGGGGAGATCCTTGCTGAAGCTACTGCATGAGCTAATCAGTTACGGCAAAGACTTCAGAATTCCGCTCAGAAAGAGGCTAGATTTGATCGATCAGACACAAAGATGGTAAACTGATGCCGAAAGGGTAGAAAGGCACTGGATGCCTCTTTTTGGCGAGGACTAAAAAAGAAGAGATGAAGCCTTCTTGCACCGAAAAAGGGCAGGTTTTCTTTCACTCGCTACGCGGCAACAGACGGGCGTGTCTGTCTGAGCAGAACGAAATCGCTGCAACGGAGGTGGCGGACCGCGGCAAAGATTCAGCAGGAAGACGCGGGTCCTGAACTGGACCGAACGGAAACACGGCGAGAGAGAGAGTGCGCGGAGGAACTAGGGAGGGCGGGCGGGCAAGAACAGTCGACGCGGCCTAGTAGAGAGAAACAGAGCAAGATGGATGGTTGGGAGAGCGGCGGGCGGGATCTGAGCTGCCAAATGCGCGGTGGTGCTCAGTGGCAGAATTCTCTCTCGCTCGCTCGCTGCGGCCGGTGAGGTGAGTGGGAATCGGGTGTCGGGGGAGAAAGGCAGGGAGGGAGGACGAGGTGGTGGGGACTGGGCAGCCCGCAGCGGCGGAAAGTGGGAGACCTCCTCTGGAGCCGGGAACCCCCGCGCCCGCCCCGCGTGCGCCCGGCGCGTCAACTGCCCGCGCGCATCGGCTTCGCGCAGGGGGGCCCCGCGCGGCAGGGAGCCGGGCGTCGTGGACCGGGCTCTCGCGCGCGCGCGGTTCCGCGATGGGAGGGGCGGCGCGGCGCGGAGTGGAGGCGCGCGTCGGGCCGCATTAGGTTAGGCACGGCACCGGGCGGCGAGGGAGGGAGGGAGTGGAGCGTGACGCCAGCGCTGACCGGATCCGGGGGCCGCGAACACGGCGCGGGTAGGCCACCTCCGTGAGCGTGAGTGACCACGCGGCGCGGACCGGCGGGCGTTGGAGGCCGCGGCAGTTGGGAACGCGTCCGCGCGGAGACGGAAATCGTAATCGTATCGCGCGCGGCGCGAATCAGCGGCGGCTTTCTTGGCGTTGGCGTCGGCCGGCAGCGCGGTGGACGGTACCGCGGGTTGGGGGAAGTCAGTGGGGGCCGTGGTGGTGGAACCCACGCACCACCCGCCCGCGGGTGGCCTCGTTTTCCACGGCAGCCGCGCGCGGCAGGCGCCGGACCGCCCGCGGTTGGTGGCGACCTGGCTCAGCTCGCCCACGCACGCCTTTCGGTTTCCACTTGCCCGCGGTTGGTGGGCGGCACCGCATCTTTTTTTTTTTCCCATCTGTCGCCGGCCGCGGCCGTCGCCTTTGCATCGAAATTACGCTGCGGACGACGGAACATGCGATCACTGCCGCGGCAGTTGACATTTCGAGACAGCAACCACCTGCTATTGGCTGCCGCCACCATTTGCGGTCCTGGAAGAACCTTGTCGGCTTCGGCGAGCAACGTGGTCGGTACGTTCTGTGAGGCGAGATTGCAGGCCGTCTGCCTCGGAGCATCGGACTTCACTTGCCAACCTGAAGTGACGAGTGCTCCGATACGTAATCCAAGTCAAGATGAATAGCGAACACACAGCGGCTTAACAAAGTTGTGTGCAAGTTTTTTTTTAAAGAACTTGCACACAATTTTCACGACCGCCAGCCAGATGGAAAAAGCCCAGGCGGGAACGGCCTGCATCAGTTGCATGTAGATTATGCCATCCAAGTCGGTGCGTTGCTGAACAGACGGAGAGCGTGGCAGTGACTCCACACACCAGCACAGATCGGCCAGATGTGTGGACGACGCCGGCGAGACGTCCATGTCAAGCGATGAGCAGCGGCAGCAGAAGCGACTTCACTTTTTTCTTCCTACCTGCCGACCACTCTGCTCCCAGCTCGACCCCAAACAGGCAGGATGCCCGTTCGGTTCAGCCTCCTTCCCTCGCACTTTCGCTTCCAGAATTGATCTTCCCCGTCCGTTGAACGAACGTACATCAGCGGCATTTCGATCCCGCCAAGCGTTACCCTGCTGTCTACTGAAATGTCGTTCGTTGCCCGTCTGTCTGCGCACGTCCTGTACATGTTCGGATTACAGCTTGCAGCTAGCATCTCGACGAAACAAGAGAAAAGTTCATCTTACACCCGCTGCTACTGACAACAAGCCGTCGTCACAAAATGGTGCTACCAAATGTAAGAGAATTTTTGCTTAATTAGTACATCTTTTGTGAGATGACGGCCAGGTCAGGTCGCTCCCCATTTTCCCCCCTCCAACTAGTCACAAGTCGATCTGGGCACTATCAAGTTTCAAAGAATCAAAGAACTAGTCGAATGCTTTTGCCTCAACTATACCAGCAGGAATCTGAAATTACGGTGCCTGGTTCAAAGCAGATATCGTTTTGGTCATTTCGATCACGATCGCGTACCCCCCTTTTTTTTTTTGAGATAATATCGCGAACCATTTTCTGGGTGGGCCTGACGGTGACACGGCGCGATTAGCAGTGAGGCCCATTGATCTAAATGGCAAAGCCCAGTACGGGGATCCATGGAATTTAGGCCCCGATTAGCAGTGAAGCCCATTGACCTAAATGGCTGAGCCCACAACGTCATGCAAAGCTCATCTCATCTCTTTGATTTTTTCCCCCGGTGAGCGCATATGCTCACTTCGCTCAAAAGCATATCTTTTGTGAATGAGAGAGATCTCCCGTCAGGCCGTCGACTTGTTGGTTACCGATGATGTCTAGTCCAATGAAGGCGACAAAGCGTGCCCCAAAATTGGTATATGAAGCAGCGGCGAATGCTTCCAGGGAGACTGACAAAAGAATCTGACGAAAACCTTTCAGAATCGCGAACACTGCTTGAATCAACGACCAGATATTCAGATATCAGCGCAAGCGAACAGAGCCAAGCGGGCAGGTAAGCGCAGGTGCAATACATCGTGCAGCAACGAAGACATGATCCTTGCAATCCGAAGAGCCATTAAACAAAAGTAGTAGTAATACAAAACTTCTCGAGCTGCTACACACAATCTACGCAGATGCTTGCAATCTAGCAGAATCACCGGGCACACATGGGCACCAACATCCAGCGCCAGGAATCAAGGGTTCTGGCTGTATTACACAGGCTCCGCACTGCATCATTATCGTCGTGAAGATGTCGTTCAGAAAACAAGGATCACGGCGCAGAGCTGAGTGACAGCATAAGTGGTTGGTTGCTCGTATCGGCAGCAAGATATGATCCATCAAAACGACGAATAACACTTTATTTTATATATATGAGTGGTATGTGTGTAGTTAGATCAACAGAATGCCAATCTAGAAAATATGATGCTCCCTCCAAATCATTTTCGCCTAACGACGAGTAAAAAACACCCAGAGGTAGAATATGATGAATATATCTTATTTTCTGAAGGAGAGTTCAAACAACATGCGCTGCTTTTGTGCTGTAGTTCAAACAACCTCAAATATGGATACCAATCAAGATAAATTGTTGATAGCAGCTATACAGAAAATGTCAAAAGTCTGCATCCCAGCAGACATATACGAGTGATATTTTTGAACGATGACGAAGCTAGGCTGATGGAGAAATGATTTATTAGGCAGAATAGACATCTGCTCGACCAGTACTTCAATAAAGAACCAGAATGTGAGCTGCAATTGTGTAATTGCACGGGAACACTAATCATTCATAACAAATGGGATTTATTCATCAGAGTACAACAACTTATTCACTTGCATCACGATTCGCAATTACAGGATGGACCACAGTTCCAAGTATTTAACAGAGTGGAATAAGGAGTCAAATAGATCACAACATAGTTAAGGAAGACTAAACACAAGACACAAAACCACACATTATGCCATGTCCAATGATCCACATGAAAATAATGTTCAGACTCAACTGTGCACTGCAAATCACAAGGCATGACAGAATCAACCAAACTAAGCAACTTCATAGTAGTCTCTGTCACGGTCGGAGCCAAGAGCAACAAGGACGTAGACTGCGTAGATGATTCCAGGGACATAGCCAAGAATTGTGAGCAGCAAGCAGATGCAGAACTCCATCTGTATAGATATGGAAAGGAGTATTATCAGCGGTGTTACAGGAACAGACAGTACAGGTATCAAAACAAAACAAACGTTTGTATATAACCACGTGTTCAGAATGGTTTTTCAGATTAGACAAATTCCTCAATTATTAGGCATGGGGTCTACTTGCTCACCCGTTAAGGAGAAACGTGGCAGTGAAATGAAAATGCCAGATTTTTTGGTAGATGGCAGGATTTCGCGGCTAGTACTCGCTCATCCACTACCATCGCAGCGTAATTTGCAGCTGCAGAGATGCAGGAACACGTTTGATGCTCCTGAGCTCAGGACTCAGCCCAGATGCCATCCCAATAACTTGAAATCACTATATTTATCCTTGTAAAGTACTAGCTTCAAGCTAGTATTTAGACATGCTGACAAAGGACTCTCGAACTGCCTAGGTAGACACCAAAGTGCGCATCCAACATAAGAGGCACACAAATATCATGTGGCACCACTTGTTCCACTGTATTTCATAGTTCGTACTAGTTTAATTAGACAATGGATCTATGCATTTGACAAAATTGGCAGAGAAAATGCGATCAGACTTTTACTTGGACCCAGTAGTTTAGTTTTGCAGGAAGCCAAAGTGAACCCAACACAAGGCCAGGTCGCCACTACAGGAATGGAGAAGAACTAAGCGGTACAGATTGTAAGGAAATTTACGAGGGCGTGGCGCACGATCTATAGAGGTAGCACAAGAATTTGACGCTCCTTAACCCAGGATTCAGACAAGTACCGTCGCACCCGACGACATGAAACCCCCTTGCTCTAAATTTACAGTTCTACAGAAGCTAGCCAATCCGGCACTCGGGCGGCGCATCCTCGACCGCGCAGTTAGGGATCGCAGCAAATCTATCGAATCATGGGGGGAAGCCGAGAGGGGAATTGGGAGGGGGGTGAGGCCGTGAGGGGCTTACGCTGCAGCATCCGAAGCGGAGGAAGACGCCGAGCGGGGGGAGGATGATGGCGAGGAGGATCTCCAGGAAGGTGCAGCACCTGTCGGACGCCATCGTCGGGATCTCGGATCGAAGCCGGAGTGGATAGGAGGAAGATCGCTCTGCTCCTCTTTCTCTTCTCTTGGGCGTTTCTGCTCTCCCGTGGCTCGTTGACGTTTACGGCTCCTTTTAACGTGTCGATCGTGCTGGGGTTACAGCGAGGCCGCACGTTCCATCGCTGGCGTGTGGCGTGGGAAGAGAATTTTGTGAGATCCGGTCTCATAAAATTGTTTTCCGGTGGCGTGACCGCACGTCCGCACGTTCCTTGTGGCCTCGCGGCCGCGCGCGGGCATGGGCTGCAGGGGTGATCTGGGCCGTTGTGGGCTGCAAACTGAGATTGGACGCGATCTTTCGATTTTCCCTCCGTCCTACTCCTTCCATTTCGCTTTCACTGTAGGAGCTAAAAAAAAAAAAATCTCTTTCGCTGTATTTTCCCACGTTTTTGGTGGGAATAAACGGTAGGGCAATTTGAGCAGCATTTGCGCAAAGACTACGCTAAGTCTCGGTTTGGTTCTTAGAATCGGCATGCATGCAAGAAATGATTTGGTCCCCAAATCCAAATCTAGGAAGACTCCAATTATAATGCGTCTGGTTGGCATATAAATTGTACCCAGGATCCAATCCAATCACACAAAAGATGGGCGGCAGCATTGAGAGGAGTTGCCGGAAGTGATACAGGGATCAGCTCTGCTGTAGTATCAAGAGCCCACTGAATCGCCTTGCCCACTGGTACGGTATAGTATTCAGACGTGAAGGTTTTGAATATGGAGAGTCAAGACTAATAAATAGCTAGTCTCTTGGATAGCTCATGTTTGTTTTTTAGAGAGGTTTCTATTTTTACAAAGTAAGTAAAATATGTAAATTTAGCTAATGTTATACTGAAGATCTTGGAGATGCTCTTACGTGTACTCCCTCCGGTATGGATTTAGTGGTCGTTTTGGACATGGGTGGCGTTACCAAGGATTGATTAATTAAGGGGTAATTTTCCCTACATACCCTTATTAAATAGCTTGTTGGGTCCAGCCCATTCACTACCATCACCCGTCCCAACTGGTTGCCGTCGCCGCGCCCGAGGCATGGCGTCGTGTGTTCGATGCCTCGCTTTTCTCTCGCTTGGAATTTTTGCATGGCACTGTTTCGCCTCACGGGATTTTCGTTGGCGCGTGCATGGCGCAGTTTCGGTTCCGAAATTACCGTGGCGCTCGTTTTTTTTCCGCTGCCGCGTGCATGGCGCAGTTTCGGTTCCGAAATTACCGTGGCGCTCGTTTTTTCCGCTGCGGTCGCGCGCGTTCCTTTCCCTCTCTCGCCAAAACGTTCTCGCGCTCTTTTTTTTTCGGTGCCGCGCTACTGCTGTCGTCTCGTTTCCTGCTTCCGGCCACTACTTAATGGACAGGAGCCAGTCATTTTTGCCATCCAGCAAGCCGAACCGAAGATCAAGCAACATGAGTTGGCAGTTTGATCTAAACCTTCAGCCTTCGCTGGAAGATATTTGGTAATTTCATTTCGTTTTCGTTTCTTTCAACTTGCGCTCGTTCTTGTACCAGTCCTTATTGTTCCTTTCAACTTGCTAGATGATGGCAATATAGACGCACAACCTGATGTTTTGCCCGGTAATTACAACCATGCAGATGACATTGCTGGTAATGTTCCTAGTAATCTCTTGTACACTTTGCTCGTTGATTTGTTCATTTCTTGTTCATCTCGGTAATGCATTTTCTTCACTCCTTCTAGTAACCACTCCTCCTTACTTTGCGCGTAGGATTTGATCTAAACATGGAGCCACCACATGAAGATCAGCCCGTTGATGCTGCAATGGATGATGCTTTTCCGGGTACTCCTTCTAGTAACCATTCCTCCTTACTTTGCACCTTCATTTGTTCATCTCGGTTCTGTTTTATTTTTAATTTGCGTAGGGTTTGATCTAAACATGGAGCCACCACATGAAGAAGGGAACGTTCAGGATCCTTTGGATGAGGACCACGGTAGTATTTTTTTCTCTCAATTTAAACATAGTTTTCGCACCTTGTTGTTTTCTTATTTTTTTTTCCTTTGTATAGTGCTTGCACAAGATGATGACTTTTATGGGCTAGAACTGAGTGACAGCAGTGAGGATGAGGCCGAGATGCAGGAAAGTGAGGATGAGGCCGAGATGGAGGCAAGTGAGGATGAGGCCGAGATGGAGGCACCCCAGCAAGGTTTTTCTTGTAACTTTAAGTTTAGTTTTTCTTTACAACATGTACTCGTAGTTTTGTTTCCATGCATTTCATGCCGACACTTGTTTTTTTTTAAACTTTTAGGTTCTAGTAGGAGGAAAGAAGCTTCTGATGATGTTAGGAAACAAGTTTTCCAAACTTTATTGGCTAGAAGTACAAATGGGATTTTAGGGAAAAAAGACACAGGGGAGGTTGCATCTCAATTTGACTTGCATGTCCGTACTGTTCAGAAGCTTTGGAAAAGGGCAAAGGAGCAACTAGCACAAGGCCAAGTGGTTGATGTAACGAGTAGAAAGAAAGGTCGTGTAGGACGGAAGGAAATTCCAATTGATTTAGAAGCCTTACGCAACATTCCTCTCGGCGAACGAATGTGTTTAACCGCTGTTACTAATAGGCTTGGGAGACTAGGACTTCTTCCATTGCAATTGCCATGTGAGGCGTCCATAGTTGAGGCGGCAATGGCAAGTCTAGCTGCAGCAAACAATTAGAGAAGAGAATTAGAACTAGGCAATGACTAGAGTTACATTGATGCAGCAACAAATTGATGTACTTACCCTATGTATCGGTTTTATTGTTTGCTTCTAGTTCCTTCTTCTTCTTTTTCACATTTGCAATGTGTTCATCAATTTTTTTCTCAATATATCTGGTACTATGATGGTGTCGCCATCCATCTCAAGAGCATCAACATCCGGAATGTAGAACTCACAGCAAAATTTGTCGAAGTGGTGAATCCTCTGTGCCCAAAAGTCGTAATCTTTGTGGACGAGACGACAACGAGAGCACCTGCTAGCCTCCCTGCGAACACGACGACATTCGTCAATGTCTTTCACACCGTGCACTTCGCCACAGCGTTTGCAAAGACAAACGTCGTCGTCGTCGGCGCCCTCGAAATCAGGGACGACGACGTCGTACAAGGACGCCGGCGCGACGAGCTTCGCGTCCATGGACACCTCGTCGTCGGGCGCCGGCGCGACGAGCTTAGCGCGCGCGCCCATGGAGCCCTCGTCTACGGACGCCGGTGCGACGAGCTTCGCGTCCATGGAGCCCTCGTCGGACGCCGGCACGATGAGATTCGCGCACGCGGCCATGGAGCCCTTGTTGGTGGTCGCCGGCGCGAGGAGCTTCGCGCGCGCGTCCATGGAGCACTCGTCGGCCATGGCGGGCGGGTGGAGGACGCGGCGGCGTGGAATGCATGGCCGTGGGCGAGCGACGGCGGAGCGGCGCCGGCGAGCGAACGAGAGCGGCGCGCGAGCCATGCCGGCGAGTTGCGTGCTTCGGCGAGTTGCGAGGTTTATGCGAGTTCTTTGGAAGCTGAGGCGGCCAGGTTTAAAGCATTCGCACGCGCGTGGTTACTGCATCGTCGCCTCGGGCTCTCGCATGGACTGCCTCGGGAGTAAGCGACGCCGGGGGCAAATTCGTCTGAGCCAGCTCAAATATTCTAGAACGAACTCTTATTTGAAAGTGGCTCAATCTCCAGAACGACCACTAAATCCATACCGGAGGGAGTACAGAAATGAGACTACACCATCTTTTGAAAAGCACAACATACGATTGTACTATGCCTAGTGTATCGTGCACTTGATCACGTAGGGATACTCCCTCTGCCTTTTCCCTCCATTTCCAGCAGCAACTTCCACGAGCTCCTTCACATGAGGCGCAATGCATGCTCAAACACAAAATGAAAAAAAAAAAAAATCCCGCTCTTCCGTCGTACAACAAGCCCACATTCCTCGGCATCAGAGAGACCTGGGACCAGCCTAATTAACCCAGCTGACACGCGACTTAAACAATCCGATTAATTAACCAATCGAGTTAAATAATTCCGCACGCCAGCGGCGCAAGTTACCACATTTAGCAGCGCAAATCCAGCGGAATCCGGACGGACCTGCGTGGGCTCCCGAGGCTAATCCGCGATCATATCTATCGCAGGATCTTGACAGGTCGCATGGGCATGGGTCGGATCCCTTATTTTATCTCGGCAAATTTGGAGCTGCGTGGTTTACCTTGCGCTGGCAATGGCGCTCCCGCTCCGTCTCCTTGCTTGCGATCTAGCGAGGGGCGCACACATGGCAACGAGTCCCCAGGATGGCAGGATCATCAGAGCTCCGTCGCCAACGCATGCATTGCCGCGAGAGGACCAAAAGATTTGGAGGTGACGACGGGTATAGAGAAAGATTCTCTTGCACGGACTCGTATGGGGTCGGTGTGGCAGAGGTGAGAGGTGCAGCCGAAGCCAACGCGGGTCGGTCCCGAGTGGCTAGCACCGCCAGCGTTGGCTCCTGTTGACCCTGGCTGGTGGCCCAGGTTCGATCCGCCGCGGTACCTGCACTGTAGCAATTATTTCTTGCAATATGGCTCTGGTCGCTGTAGTGTATAAAAAATCCCCTCGCTCCTTCGTTGGACCAAAGCATAGGTTAAGTACTCGTGCCGATTCTCACCGGCCTGCTGAGTCCCTGTGTATGGTGCGGAGGAGGGTTCGGGGGTTTTCTCGATTTGTGTGAGACGATCGTTCTCCTTAAAAAATGTTCGGGGGCCGTCATACCCCCCGCAGGTCGAGAGGTGCAGCCGAAGCAGCAGGGCGCAGGCCGCCGCCAAGCCGTCTGGCCCTGCGATTTGACAAACTGCCTCGTGGCCGTGTCCTGCAATTTTCTGTGTTGTGGTTTGGTTTCCGTTCGTTTGGGACCAGATGGTAACACAAGGGCTTGTTTATTGGATTAGTTGCTGATGCAGAGGATCCTGCGTTGCCGAAGAGTACTTGGTAATAGTATACTGTTGGAGGTTAGGTGACGTATCATCTTTCAGTCTCTTGTTTATGCAGGTTAAGTACGCCGGATGTCTGCATTTCTGCCGTCATTAGAGCGGCAGCCATCGTTGCCGGGTTCTTTCGTGGCGTGCCAGGTGTTGCTCGCTCGCCTAATCGCGCTGTTCACATACTAGAGTAGGAGTACGTACGCACTTCTATAGGACATGACATCTTCCTTTCTCCTCCGAATGATGCGTGAACACTTGTCGTCCCGGAAACGTTGCCACGAAACGGACGCGTGTTCAGAGCTGTTGGTTTCTGGCTCACTGTGCAGGGTCACGAACTTTCCGGTCATCGGTGACGGTGAGATGAAGGCGATTAAAGAGAGGGAAACCAAAAAATCTCTGACATGTGGTGTTTAAGCTCCGGTCACCTGGGGCGTCAAAGCTTGACGGTGACGGCGCAGAACCACCGTGGGTTAACCGCCGGCCTGTGTTGATTATTATACAAAACATTTTGAGGCTCAGAATTCAGAAACAATCCAGATTTTGCAGGATCCTGATTCCTAACTATTGTTACTGACAGTGGAGTATGCAACAGTAGTCCTTGTTTCCTTTCCAATTCTAGTACTCCTCGTGAGTAGAACCAAGTTTTTTCCATACATTGCATGGTTTGTGCAGGACCAAGTGATCGTCCATACAAATATGACTATGATCAAAACTAAAAGGCAAAAGCCCTTGTGCATCAGCAAACAATTTGCAGAGATGGCCATGGCATTACGGTGGCTGCTGGCAGGGGTACAAGGGGAGGAAGGCGGGAGGGAACAGGAAGATACTCCTATGTGGGGAGCTGGCGGTGAATAGAAAAACGGGATACGCAATCTTCCCCGAATCCTCCCCCACACCGTCTCTGCTCTTCTTCTCTCTGCACCGCCTGCCCTGCCCTGCCCCCACCGCCCCATCTCCTTCCCCGCGACCGCTCCCACTGCCTACAAATACAACACGCGCCCCACCCACGACCGCCTCTTTCTCGCCTCCGCCTCGCCGCGCCTCGACCTGCCCCTCGTCGTCATCGTCTCGCATCGCCGAGGCTCGTCCTCCGCCTCCTCGTAAGTTGCTCCTCGACCTCCTCCCCAGTCAATCGCGCGCCGCAACCCTTCCCTTCCCGTCCCGTCCGAATTGCGCCCGCGTCGCGTCTGGCGGTCTCGCAATCCGGGAGGTCGGGCTGGGGGCTCCAGGGCTCTCGGATCAATCTCGCCGCGCCGCGGCGGAATGCGTGTTGGGTTCTGACGACGTGGTGTGTTTTGGTGCAGGGTGCAGGCGGGGGGATTCCGGGTCGGGGAAGAGATGGGGGTGTACCTCAGCACGCCCAAGACCGAGAAGGCCTCCGCCGACGGCGAGAACGACCGCGTCCGCTTCGGCGTCTCCTCCATGCAGGGTTGGCGGACCACCATGGAGGACGCGGTGAGTTTCGACCTTCTCTGCTCCCCCCATGCGTTTTCCTGATCGGTTACCTTCGTGTCCTGGATGGATTGCGGATGCAACTCTCAACTGGGGGGTGATTCTGCGCGATGCGGCCCTGAAGGTGTGGGAAATTGATGCCGCTTGTAAAGTGTCCAGGTCGCGATCCTGAGTATAGGTTCGCAGGATGGCGAATTGAGTGCCCAATTGCTGTTTCCTATTGTTGGGGAACCGACATCGTAGAATTAATTCTGTCATGGTTCGTTTGACCAATGGCGTCTCGCATGTAAGCAAAAAAAACCTGGGATGCGGGTTTGTCGGCTTGTCGCAGTCGCATTGGGAGCTTGCTGATTCGCTACTAGCACTGAATATCTGATCTTGATCATACATGACGAAAGCTGGCTCATGTTCGGCTGCTTGAGATAGGGATTGTTTATTTGCTTACATAACTTCAAAGTATAAGCATTGCTTCTTACGTGTATTGCGTTGCAGCATGCCGCGTTCCCAAACCTGGATGACTGCACGTCCTTTTTTGGCGTCTATGACGGCCATGGAGGTAACTTCTGGTTGATTCTCTTATTCTGTCTGGGATATTGTTTTCAGCTTCACTGACTTCCGAGCGAATGTGGATTGATTTGAGCTCCAGAATGGGTGTATTTGGTGGATTAGATTCGTCTAAGCTCTGTATCATTCTGTAATTTGATATATCTGTACTTGTTAGTTATATTAGTGAAATTGAAGCACTGTATACTCAGTATTCCTGTGGGCTATGGGGATTTGTCGGCCAAATTTGCTTATCATCATAGCGACTGTTCTTATGACTTCATGAGTATTGAATGTGAATGAACAATGTGGACTTGTCCGAGAAGTATCAGATCATATACGTGGCACTTAGCATTAATCTTTTCCTTTTTGTAATCGACTAAAGGATTGTAGATTTGTATGACATCTAACAACGTACGAATTAATGATGGGGGACCCTTTTGGGATGTTTGAAGTGGTCCCCACAAAAGAAACATCCTTGCACCTGCCAACTACCTACTATGAAGTTCATCTAAGGATGAGAATCCGTTTCTTGAATGCTCGAGAGGCTTATTGGCAGTATTAAGTAGTGTCATGATCTCGATGAAAACTGATTAGTAGTGTAGCATTTGTTTGGTCCTATTGTTAACTTTGGTTGTTCAGAATGCTAAGCTTCTAGCTAGATGTGGCAGTAACAAGTCAAACAATCCAACTGTTCTACATTTCTGTTTTAGGACTAGCTGGAATTACATGGTTGCGAATTGTCGTGTACATTATCATGTAGTTATGCATCATAGCACCAACTATTCTACATTTATTGATTTGATGCTATTGCTAACTTTGGATGTCCAGAATAGTAGCCTCTAGGTAGATGTGACTATCAAGGAAAACAGTCTAACTTCTTTCCATTTCTGATTTAATAAAGAGTACCTGCAAGAAGTGCATAATGTATATTCTAATGTAGTTACGTGTCATTGTCACCAATTGCTTTTCATGGTAGCGTGATGTGATTCCCCTTGTTATTTCAGGAAAAGCGGTCTCTAAATTTTGTGCTAAATACTTGCACAGGCAAGTTCTCATAAATGAAGCCAATTCATCTGATGATTTACCTACTTCTGTCCATAAAGCTTTCTTAAGGTAAATTTCACTCTATTCTTAGAGAAGTCATTATGAATGAAATTGACATTATTTTGTGAATGACCCTTTACGATACTTCACTCTTTCAGAATGGACGAGATGATGAAAGGGCAGAGGGGATGGAGAGAACTCAATGAGATGGGTGAAAAGGGAAACGGACACAAAATCACAGGCATGCTAGAGGGCATTATATGGTCCCACAAAGGAACAGATTCAGATAAATTAGAGGATAATTGGGAATCTGAGGAGGTAAATTTCTAAATGTTTTTTCATGACAAGCGAAATTGCAGTCATTACCGTCCTTGGCGTGTTGCTCTGAAATATTACTTCTGCACATGCCATGGGATAAAAGCCTCTCGTTAACACTCACAAGTCAAAAACTGGTTGTGGACCCTTGATATCCTTATCCTGTCAGCTGATAGGATATCTTACCATGATAGATTTATCGTAATATATGATAACAAAACAATTGGGCTCATTGCTAGAGGTTCCTTGCTTATCAGGCTTGGGTCTAGCAGTCTATTTTAAATGCCAGTAGATAAGGTTTCCATCTTGTTTCCCATCTGGCTAAGTTACGGAACGCATCCAATGAGTTACATGCTATTTGGTGACAAACTGACAGCTCAACTGGAGAACATTTTGGTAGCCATTCTTCCAAAATTGCATATATGCTACTATTTAAAGTTATTTTTCTTATAACTGAGTGGAGATATTTTCTTTTTATGGATGTTGCTTGCAAAAGTATTGGGACTTTTATGTATTTTTTGTATTTATTTCTGTTTTCTTAAATTATAGTAAATCTAGAGATTATCTGAAGTCTGAACCCCTTTTTACTAGCAGGGTCCAAATTCACACTTTCGGGGGCCAACATCTGGAAGCACAGCTTGTGTAGCTGTCCTAAGAAATGATGAACTCATTGTGGCAAATGCAGGGGATTCCCGATGTGTAATCTCAAGAAAAGGCCAAGTACGCTAGATTTCTTTAACACAGAGCTCTAATTGCTAAGTATGAATATGGAGACTGTGTTTTACTGACTCATCTGTTGTGCAGGCTTTAAATCTATCCACAGATCACAAGCCAGATCTAGAAGGGGAAAAGGAGAGGATATTGAGCGCTGGTGGATTCATCGTGGCTGGGCGTGTCAATGGAAGTCTGAATTTGGCAAGAGCTATAGGTGACACTGCTTTTCCTCGAGCAGAAAATATTTTCTTTGTCACAGACAGCGTTTTTTATTTTTTTATTTCATCTAGGTGACATGGAATTAAAGCAGAATGAGCTTTTGCCAGCTGAGAGACAGATTGTAACAGCCGAACCTGAGTTGAAAACTGTGAGTTTTGTGGGGCACGTGTCAGTGTTTCCTTTTACTTTGAACAAAATGGGACTCAGTATTTATTTGTCTTTTATCAGGTTAAACTTTCTGAGGATGATGAATTCATTGTTCTAGCATGTGATGGAATATGGTATGTTATTACTGCCACCAATTTTTCTGTAACTGAGATACTTCCATTGTGTTGTAGTATATCTTTATGCTCATTGTATTTTTGTTATAGTAATATATACAGACTTTGCCATCTTATTGAGGGGTAAGAAACTAGAAATTTTCTTTGCTTCAGTCTCTTTTTATGATAACCAGGGGAGGAAGATAGTGAATATTCTTTTGCCATTGCTTGTTTATGTTGCAATCGGTCTTTTGACATTAGAATTGCAATGATCGACAGGCATCATCCATAGCTAAATTCATAATGAACCTGGAAAATATAACCATTTGCTAAGCAAATGGTGCTCAAGTATCTTCGTCAACTCTGGGCTGATTGCTTTGAAAATGTCATTGGGCTTCAACTAGTACTGCTGAGTGTGGAATTTGTACAAAAGGACATCTTTAGTGTAGTGTCAGCTATTATGCCCCCCCACAAAAAAAAAGGTGTAGTGTCAGCTATTTAATGAGTACTCACCTATATATCAAATCTACTTTTGGGACACGTATCATCCATTTAATTTAGACTCGAGGTTTGCAGTTGCTGATTTGTACCTGGGTCGTAGCTTTTCCTGTTTGATACTTGTATGTATCAAGATCATACTATACTATTGTGAAATTTCCATTGGAGAATGTTATCAGATATTTTTTTATGTCTATATTGACTAAATCTTCATTAGAGATCAGGAATTCTCATCGAGGGTTGAATATTACTCATTTAGCAGGTGTTGTTACTTGTAGAGTAAGTAGAGTTATGGGTCACGACTGATTGCAAAATACATTGATGGTTCCACGCCATAAAACAACTTTCGCCAAGAAGAATTCATGATCATAAGGTTGTAAACTATGTTTGGTCATTGGCCATACTGTCATTCGGAGACATGCTCGAAGTTAGCGCTCCTTTTAGGAAGCAGCATAAGGAAATGACTAACTCCCATGTCGCTTTTCTTGCCTGAACCAATTTGATTTGATCGTTGGCATGCTGGTTTCCATGTCTTTCATGTTTTATCTACTTTTTTCTTCTAATTAGCATTTGCAACGCATGTTGAGTTGTTGAGACCCTTTTTTTCTCTCAGGGACTGCATGTCAAGTCAGCAAGTAGTGGATTTCATCCACAAACACATAAAAACTGTAAGAAACTGTTTTCCTAAATCCTTGATCTTGTTCAAAAAGTGAAGGTCAATTCCAGTAACACCCTGAATTTGTTTCAAAAAATTTGCAGGAGGAGAAACTCTCCGCTGTGTGTGAGAAGCTGATTGACCACTGTTTGGCACCTGTTTCTGGTGGAGATGGCTGCGATAACATGACTGTGATCGTGGTACAGTTGAAGAAGCCAGTTTTGTCAGTTGCTACTTCTAGCGCCGAGCAATCTGCGGTCACTTCAGAAGAAATGCGGCCAAAGTAAGCTTTCCTACGACCCACACAACTACATAGTTGAGGCATGGGCATCTCGCATTGTAAAAGCCTATGCTCCTCTTTCAGAATTTGAGCCCTTCCATTGTGAACAGCGAGCTTGATGGTCCGGACGATCCGTCGAAGTAGGCGCACCGTGCTGAGGAGCTATAACCAGTGGGCAATAGACAAAAATGGATAGGAAGCGGTGTATATAAGAAAGGCATTCTATTCGACTGTCTGGTACAGAGTTTGTTGTTTTCTTTCTAGTCTTGAGGGTCGTCACAACCTGTAATACATGGTGGCATGTTGGTTGGTGGACCGGGAGTTGTGAAATGCATCAGAGGCTTCAGAAGCTATAGCTTTCGTGTGACTGTTCTCGTCTGTCTTGGTTGCAATGGCGCCACTTATTGCTTTGTATCATCTCGCTGAATTTCTCTAGCAGTGGCTCTCATTCATCAATACTGGATAAACAAAGGCAGCTTTGCTGCAGACATATCTAGTGAAGGAAAACTAGAGAAGTCCGATCAGAGCTTCCCTGGAAGCAGGGGCAGGAAAACAATGTTCGGACAATGCTTGGAATCAGACTTGTGTGACATTAAACGGCAACGGCAGCCACGGCCAACGCGAGCGCCGCCATCCACACGGCGCCCAACCAGCTGCGCACTGCCGCTGCGGAGTCTTGTTCCTGCTCGCCGGTGCCGCCGGGGCGCTTGCCGTCGGCGGAGGCGTTGTGCGGGAGCGGGTGGACGGTGATGGCGACCTTCATGCCTTGCTGGCAGAAGCCGTTGCCGCAGATGAAGTAGTAGCGGCGTGCCTCGGGCAGCGGGATGAAGTCCTTGCCGGAGGTCCAGTTGCCGGCGACCCCGGCCATGGTGCAGTTGTCGTACCCCGTCTGGTTCACCTCGAACACGTTGTGCGTCCCCTTCTGGTACCGGAACGCTGCGCCCACCGTCACAGATTGCAGAGTTAGCATTCGTGCCTCGAATGGAGCTCAGTACAACTGGATCTAATCCATTGATGGAGGAATGGGAAGCAAGCGAGGCAGCTACTACTTACAGATGAGGTCGCCGACGTAGAAGGTCTGGTTGCCCGACCAGAGGGAGTAGTTGATGTTGGGGTTCCACCCGTGGTTGGCGCCCACGATGTGGTCCGTCGCGGCACAGCGGTCGGCCGCGAGGACCGCCAGCACGGCGACGGCCGGGAGCCACGCCATTGCCATCAGCAGGTTCCGGTCTGGGCGGCAGGCCTCCGTGGGTTTGCTGGCTAAAAAGAAGAGAGACGAGGAAGAAAGAGGAGTGGCTGAGAGCACGTGGGCTGAACGGGAGACAGCAGCAGCGCCAATATGGTGCCGGTGTCAGGCTCGAATAGCATGATTTCGCGGCGATTGTGGCCCACTTGTTTGACCGGGACACCATGGGATTTCTGCAGATTTGGCGGGAACTGAATCGCTTGCGCGCCAATGGCAATGGCCGAATCCCAAGGTTCCAGCGCCAGCCCGGTTCGGCCTCCAATTTTCAGCGGCGCCGTTCGCCGCAGGAGAGGATCAAAGCAGACAGCCGCCGAAATGAATCGATTCATTGGTCCTCCCTCCAGTGTCAAAAAACTTGTCGTTTAGAACATTAACATGGTCTTCAAAACGCAACTTTAACTAATACTTTTTGCTACAAAATATTTATAAAATATAGCTAAAATATACTTTTATGAAATCATATTTCAATACGAATCTACTCGTATCATTTTCACATTTCTAAACTTAATGCATAAAAAGATATTTCAAATCAAAATTTAAAAATTTGACTTAAGACAACCTTAAAACGACAAGTTTTTTGACACTGGAAGGAGTAATTCTTCTCGAGCTGTGGTGAAATCGTGGAGGCCAGAGGCAAAACGTATCGACGAGTTACGGACGCTCCAAGCTTCCAAGCTAATTTTCAAATGCAGTAGCAAAGTGATAAAATCACATAGAGAGAATTTCAACACTTCGAACACAAGAGCGACCATTTCTGGCAAGAAAAGTTTGGAGCAGATAAAGGCAACTATTGATTACATTTGTGCCATCATAGTAGTACTTCATATTGGTGCTGCAGCCTTGCCAGGTTCCAGCAACTGAGCCCAATACAAGCATACCAGTCACAATGAATTGAATTTATACCGTAATAATCCACCAAAACTGTCAAGAAAAATTCCATCACAATGTGTTATCCTTATGTATTTTCTCAGTTTCAATTCACTAAGGTGTATAATCTGACCACAACAGACATAAATCATTCATAAACTTCCTACCAAAAATAAAACCTTTCCTGAAACAGCTGAAGAGCAAAAAGGGGGAATGATTCCCCACTTCACATTAATCATACAGTTCTCATGACCTCAGAAACATGTGCTTTTCTCTGTCGTGTTGGCAGCATCTAATCGATCTTCACTGAAGAGTAAATCAACCTTGTGAACCAGAAGCATGCACAGAAACCAATGGTGCCTGTCAGCACAAAGAAGGCATAGGATGCGAGAAGCATGTATCCAAAATACATGATGCCAGACACCAGCTTAGTAATTTGCAGCTTCGTGAAGAAGTAGAAAGCGGCATACAAGAACAGATACACCGCGGAGGATCCTGAGGTGAGGTAAGACCTCCACCACCACTGGTAGTCCTCACTGCACAGTTGGAAATAGCAGAGCACGATAGTGATTTCGGCACAGGTGATGATGAGGATGACAAATACCAAGAAGAGAAAGCCGAAGATGTAGTAGAATTGTTGCAGCCAGATTGAGGTGAGGATGAAGAAGAGCTCAATGAAAACTGCTCCAAATGGGAGAATACCACCGATCAGAATGGTGAAGATTGGATTCATGTACCAGGCCTGCTCAGGAATCTGACGAGGAATCTTGTTCGTCTTCACTGGGGGTTCCATGGCAGGTTTCTTGAATCCAAGATAGCTCCCAACGAAAACAAGAGGTACTGAGATGCCAAACCAGAGGAGAACCAAGGCAAACATAGTGGTGAAAGGAACAGCACCGGACGACTTCTCCCCCCATATAAGAGCGTTCAAGATGAAGAAAATAACAAATGCAATCCCTGGGAACAGGAACGCAGTTTGAAGGGTAATTTTCTTCCACTCTGAACCCTTGAACATCTTATAGAGGCGTGAAGAAGCATAGCCAGCAAACAATCCCATCAAGACCCAGACGAGAATCATTGCAGTCATCAGTCCACCACGGTTTGACGGAGAAAGGAAACCCAAAACAGCAAAAATCATTGTAACTAGCAGCATGCCAAAGAATTGGACACCAGTACCAACATAAACGCAGAGTAAGTCAGACTTGGTTGGAGGACGGAACACATCTCCATGAACAAGCTTCCAGCCTGTTTCCTCTTGTGCTTCTTCTTGAGTTTCAAGCTGGTTGTATCTGGAAATATCTCTGTAGAGAGTGCGAAGCATTATCATGGCCACCATACCAGATAGGAAAAGCACAATCATGAGAGAGTTCACAATAGAAAACCAATGGATCTGATCATCAGTCATCAGAAGGTAAGTGTCCCAGCGGGAGGCCCACTTGATGTCACTATCCTGAAAAATAATGGAAGTTCCATGAAAACCATCCTATGTTAACATTCAAAGTGTGGCTTCTAAGAAACCTTTCAACAGTGGCTACACAAAAACTACATTAAGCAACTCCTGAAATCCAAAATAGTACCTCAAAGCGAACATCATAGGTGAATATGATTTCCTTGCCAGCTTCAACCTCCTGAGGAGAATCAGAATTTATTACAAACTTGTTCGCGTGAGGATCGCATGTGGTCAAACGAGTGTTTACATCATTCCATTTATCATCGACCTGATGCTTGACGCTGCCAAAGTAGATACCAAGATGCATTAAAGCATTTCATGAAGCACAAGACAATAAAAAGTCACCAAGCAAAGTTAGAGGAAAACCTTAATGGTGTGACTTCAAATCCCACTATTCTAGAAAGCTCTGAATCATCATCCTTGTGATACTTCACCAAGAATGACAAATGGTTGTGGATGAAATACCTCTCCTCCTTACTCTGAGAAACCATTTTTAGATGAGAAAAATTTAGTCCACATCAGCAGAAAAAAGGATTATAGATAACCAAAAAAAAGCAAAATCATGCATTAGCACAGGTATGCACTAACTGAACAACAGACTTACTCCAGAATACTGGCCTTTGACACCAACATGATATCCACCTTGGTAAGCAATAGTGTTCTTATCTTGCCTTGTAACAGGAACAACTAGTGGTAGGTTGTCCAGAATCCTGTAACACAACTTTTAAGTCCTTTGGAGAATAAAATGACCAAGGGAACAGAAGAACAATACTACATGTTTAGTGTTATAGCACTTACATGTTCACATGGTATTCATCCTCTATCTTTTCCTTGAGCTCCTTTGCTTCTTTCTCACCGATGGTTACTTTACAGACAATCTGACACATCTTTGGCTCTCTCATTTGAAACTACAGCCCAAAACAAGATTCAGAATGACAAATTCGACATCAAACACATTAACCAAGGACAAAAATAAGGAAAGTTTGCTCTGTTCTAAGGTACTAACCACATATGGAGAGTTCTCGATGCGATCACCACGAAGAACCTCACCAAGATTTTCAGCACTGTCAACAATGGTAGCCGGCTTACAGAATGGAAGGGAGTAGTATGTATATGGGAGCTGAGTCTTGATTGATGTCAGCTTATTCACTTTCACTTGAAGTGGATCACTCTGTAGATAAATAAGGAAAGCAGCTGAGAATATCGTAACAGAATGAAATGATATGATGTCACAAACTAATCGTTTATCACAGGACAAACAAGGAAGGAGGTGTCTCCTTCTCAAATGACTGAGATTTTGCTAATCTCTCAGTCACTTTTTTCAGTCATTGGATTTTGACCCAACCACTCATATTTTTCATTCACTTGTGCAAAAAAAAGTTCTTTGGAAAAATGAAATTGTTTCACTTAAGAACTAATTGTTCTAACAGTACAGTTTCATGTTCTAGCAGTGCAGTTTCATTGTTCCAGTAGTATGTTTTCATTGTTCCAAAAATGTGACTGAGAGATGTACGAAATCTCAGTCACCTGAGAACAAGCAAATCTGAACAAGGAAAGCACTTTAAGAAAATTCTAACAGAATAAGATACCATGATGTCACAACTAATATTTTTCAGGGGGTCAAAATAACACATGCCACTTAACATGGACAATCCTCTACAGGAGATCTTACTACATGATCTAGCATCTGATTTGGGACACGGGAGCCGATAACTCAAATACTTTGTTGTAGAGCAGAAATCTATATCAGAGCCTAGCTTCTGCATAACCTTTGGATCAAGGACCATCACTAAGAAGACAGCTTCAAAGCTGGGCTTTTCAAATTTTGACTTTTCAACTCATGCCACAACTTCTGATCGCATGAGATTCTAGAAACATACTAAGTACTTCAGATCATGGCAGAGATCACGATAGCAAACCAGAAGTGAAAGATTGAAAAAAAAACGCGCGAATTGAGGTGCAACCGTTTGAATACCAAGCCTAAACACACCCGATTCCCGTAACTTACACCAGAACTAGTTGAACCCGAAGAACGAATCAGGGAAGCTAAACATGAAGCGCGGACCACCGAGCTGGATCTGCGGATCCCAGCCTCCGAACAGCCACTACGTTGACCAGATCCAGCTCGGATCACGAACACAGCCATTCCGAGTTGGTTGAGCAAGGGCGAGAAGAAGCAGAAATCCAATTAACCTTGGCGAAATCATTCGGGGCGACGCCGGGGAGGTAGAACCCCGCGGCCGGCACGGCGGCGACGAGCAGGAGAACCGCGAGGGCCGCCGCGGCCGCGGCGCACCGGAGCATCGCAGGCGCCCGCATCGCTGAGGGCGGCGCCTGGAAGCTCAGGAGCCCGGATCTACGAGGCGGGGCGGGGCGGGGCGGTGGGTGTGGAGTCGCTCCGGCGTCGCGCGCGAGGTGGGGGTTGGGGTGAAAACGACGACGCGCGGCGCGCTGCGAGAGGAAGAAGCTTCGGGCGACGGATGGATCTCGCCGGGGTTTTATCGGTAAATAGTATTTTTTTGCGTTTAGGACCCTGGCACAGCGAATAATTGCTCGAATGGTGTCGGTTTAGTTTGACCTCCCTCGTGTGTCGTGGCGAGCCGGCGGCACGTGCGACGGGCGTGAATGCTTGTTTGACCCGGCTATGGAGCTTCGTGTACGTGCACATGGGGGCACGGCTTGGTTTTAACCGCATGCTTGATGCTGAAGGAATGCCCCATTGTGGGTAACTCATAGGCTAAGTATTGTTTAATTTCATACGAAGGTTAACATACTACAAACCAAGTAGTTTTGTTGACAACGGTCTCTAGCAGATTTATATGATTTTTTTTAATATTGTTTTACGTGAATTTTTATGACTTTGGTGAACCTTCCCTTTGAAAGAATGACTTGGATGAACCCTGAGGTGGTTTTGCTGCCTCCTTTCCTACGTATCCAACTCAACATGCGTCTATTAAAAACTTTCATAACATTTAAATATGTTGTTTTGAACGAGAAAGGAGAAAAAAAGAGTCTAGTTCAAAAACATATAACAAGATTATTATCCTAGTTCAGAAAGATATAACAAATGTAAATTTAATGAATAAGCACTTATGCACAACAATTATCAAAGTTCTTTAAAAAAACAATTATCAAAGTTGACAATCATTTTTCAGCACACAAATACATTTTAGATGAAACAGTTATGACTTAAAGGATCAAGGTACTGAGATGAGGTGTGAATCGGTGTCTAATTAATCTATCTACTTCATACTCAAGGCTATGAAACTAACTAAACTAAGGAGGTGATGACAAGAAGCTAGCCAAGCGCACACAACCTAGTCTAACAAGGAGCAACACTTTAACAAGTAATTCTATCATGCAATTCTACTAGTACATAAAGGTAATAAAGGTAAATACAAAACGTAAATGCTAGTAAGTAAAAGAGATAGGGATAGAAATGCTCATGATGTTTTCCAGTGGTATCACAAGGATGCTTCTCCTACTCCACGTTAGGTCATTCCTGCCGGATTCTGGACCCCGTCCCTCCGCTCAAAGGCGATCTCTTTTAGAGCACACTTTACCCTTCGAATGAAGTCAAGGGCACGTCCCGCCGGGCTCTCTACGGATGCTCTTTCAGAGGGAAGGCGGGCCAAAGGGCGCTCCATTAGTGATGCTTCTTTCGCACCTCTAAGACAGTGTACAAACTTGTGTCGGTTTCCACAATCTCCTTGGACAGCTCAACACCGACGCTAACCGGTCTAGACCTTGCTATAGACCAAGAGTAACAAACCGAAGTGACTCTCTCAAACTCACACTAGCCTAGAGATCAGTGGATGCAATTGCTACTCTCTCAAGCACTAGAATCACTCCAAATCCTTCACAATTGCTTCCCTTCCTTGCCCTTGGCTTCCTATGAGTTTTTCACATTTCAACAATGGCCAAAAGAGTCCTCAAGATCCGAGTAACCCACTATTTATATGTTACCAACACAAACTAGCCGTTGCTTAGAAGTGCCCAGTCGCAATAGGGACCGGACCATAGACTGTACCGTTTGGTCTCTATACCGTCGTCCGTCCGGTGTCTATTCTAAGGACTTCTAGAAACTTCAGCTTCTCTGTCTCAACTCATCCTGTAGTAACGTACCGTCCGGTCTCTTCTCGATCTTCACCAACAGAAAACTTCCCTTCTCTGTTGTCTCTGCCTGTAAGGACCGTACCGTCCGGTCTCCTGATCGTATCATCCGGTCTTATGATCCGGTCTTTATTTATGCAGCATCTCGAGACTTCATTTCTCTGTCTGGATCTCAATGAAGACCGTACCGTCTAGTCTACCAGACCATCCGGTCTCTTCTGCAGAAGTTGAACTTTGATCCATTCCTTGATCCTTGCTTCTAACTTCTCCTTTCTTGGTTCCTCCATTTCTCTTCTTCCACTATAGTGCCTAAGAGACTCACAATGCATCCAAGGATCTCTAACACTAGTGTGCTCTAAGAGAACCAATTCGATCTCTTTTGATAGTCTGATTTTTCCTATGGACTCAAGCCTACATCTACATCAAGCCAACACTTGTTTGGATTTAGCATGTCCTTAGCCTTGATCCACCTTCAACCTTGACACCATCAAGCTCTTGATCCGAATTGTTGAGGCAACCAATCATCGAGTTGTCGATAAAGATAGGGTTTGTGAGACGACGCTTTATTGACGTGACCATAAAATACTTCCTACATGAAAATGTAGTCACATCAATATGGTCACCCTGTCACCAATTCATACCTTTAGGGTTTCCATACTCCAATGGTCATGAAGCTTACACTCCCTCCATTCCAAAATGTAAGCATTTGTTGAGTTTTGGATCTCATGTTTGATCGTTCGTCTTATTCAATTTTTTTTGAAAATATAAAAACAAATAAGTCATGTTTAAAATATATATAATGATAAAATAAATAGTAACAAAATAAATGATATTTTCATAATTTTTTAAATAAGACGAGCGGTCAAACGTGTGATCCTCAATAAATGTTACATTTTGGAATGGATGGAGTAAGCATTTTGCTCCTTTCGCTGCGGTAATGAAAGGAGATAAATTATACTAGTATAGGTGACTAAAAACTTGCATGTTTCTAGATTATATTACATCCATGTTTGGAATATTATTTTCTTTAAGATGAAATTATTTTTTATTAAAGCTGAAGCATTCATGATATTTGTATGAAGAAGATAAGTTAAAAGAGAAAAAAGGACCTAAACGATTTGATTTTTTTAAAACAGTGATAGAGAGATTAGTAAAATCCTAATCATGACTCATAAGACAACTTCTTTGGAAATAACGTCAGTTTTATTTTTCAGAACAACCAAACGAAGAAGAGAAAGTAATAAATCATATCAATAGAATTTGAGGGAAAAAATTGCGATTTACTTTGAAGCTATACGTTTGAACCGAGGAACGAGAAAAATCAACAAGATCTGTGCCGCGAATTTTCTTGCCTAGCTGGGAGCGCGCGGTTGCTTCATTGTGCTTGCCTGCCGGCGCGTCCGCACCCGCACCAGTCGCCACCACCGCCACGCCGCGCCTGACCAGCCCCGACACCGAGGTGGATCTCAGCCCGCCTCCGACGACCGGACCACCCCACTGCTGCGGCCGTGAATTATCCGCCCGCCGCCCGGCAGCCTCGCACGCACCGCCCCCCCTCCCCTTCCCCGGCGCCAAACCCAACCCCCCTCCAACGCTTCCAGATCCCTCCACCTCCTCCCTTCCCAGATCCCGATCCGCCGGCCAGCCGCCGCCGCCGCCTCGGCCGCGGCCATGGCGGCCGATCCCCCGCTACTCGCGCTGCTTCTCCTCGCGGGCGCGCTGCTAGCCGCCGCTCTCGCCGCCCCGTCGGCCGCCGTCGCCGCGTCGTGCCCGCACACCAACCTGACCTCCAACTTCTCCGCCGACCTCACCATGCTGCAGCACCAGCTCCGGGGCACGGTGCGCCTGGCGCCCAACGGCTCCTGCGCGCTCTCGCTCTCCCGCTTCGACCTCCTCCCGGCCTCCCCCTCCGCGCGCTTCTGGGCCGCCGACGGCGCCTCCCTCGCCGAGCTCTCCGCCGGCGCCCCCTTCTCGCCGCTCTCGCTCAACCGCACCTTCCGCAACGCCACGCTCGAGCTCCCCTTCTCCGCCCCGCTCCCGCGCCTCCTCGCGCTCTACGACCCCGACACCTCCTCCGACCTCGGCCACGTCTTCCTCCCCCAAAACGGCACCGGCTCCGGGCTCGACGCCGCCGCCGCGGCGCCGGCGCCCGCGCCCACTATGTTCGACAACTGCATCCCGCTCTCGGAGACGGAGACCTACCGCCTCCGCTGGACGCTTAACGCCTCGGCTGGCACCGTCGAGATCGGCCTCGAGGCCGCCGTCGGCTCCGAGTACTACATGGCGTTCGGGTGGGCGGACCCCAAGGCCAACTCCCCCGCCATGATCCACTCCGACGTTGTTGTCGCCGGCTTCACCGAGGAAGGTATGCCATTTGCCGAGGACTACTACATCAGCGACTACGCTGAGTGCACGCTGGGGAAGGATGACTCGCCGGTGACTGGGGTATGCCCAGATAAGGCCTATGATGGGGGCAGCAACCATTCAAATCTTGTGTACGGGCACAGGCGGGATGGAGTGTCCTTCGTGAGGTATGCAAGGAAGCTTGATACTGAGGAAGCCAAGTATGATGTACCAGTGGATGCCACCAAGGAGATGGCAGTGGTTTGGGCTATTGGGAAGCTGCGGCCGCCAGACACACTGCGGCCGCACTACCTCCCGCAGAGCCATGGGGGGCCGAAGGATACGACCTTTGGGTTTGCTCGGCTGAATTTATCCGAGGCGGTGGACAATTGCCTTGGACCGTTGGATGCGGAAAATAAGGAGGATCAGGAGAGGATCATCGCAGATGGGAAGACACCGTTAGTTGTAACATCTGCTCCAGCAGTGCACTACCCAAACCCACCAAACCCTGAGAAGGTGATTTACATCAACAAGAAAGAGGCGCCGCTGTTGAAGGTTGAGAGGGGTGTCCCAGTCACGTTCTCGATGCAGGCTGGACATGATGTGGCATTGTATATCACTTCGGATCCAATTGGTGGGAATGCTACTCTGCGGAATAAAACCGAGATCGTATATGCTGGTGGGTCTGATGCTCATGGTGTACCAGCAACTCCTACAGATCTTGTTTGGCTGCCTGATCGGAACACACCTGATCTTGTCTACTATCAGTCAGTATATGAACCAAAGATGGGATGGAAGGTTCAGGTTGTTGATGGAGGCCTCAGTGACATGTATAATAACAGTGTTCTTCTGGATGACCAGCAGGTTACGTTGTTCTGGACTCTATCCGCTGATTCTATATCTATAGCAGCTCGAGGAGAGAAGAAAAGTGGATACCTTGCTATTGGGTTCGGAAGTGGGATGGTGAATAGCTACACCTATGTAGGATGGGTGGGCGATGATGGGGTTGGACGAGTAAAACCTATTGGATTGATGGAAAGAGTGCGACAGGTATCCATCCAACAAAAGAGAATATAACCTATGTCCGGTGTAAGTCAGAAAATGGTATTATTACATTTGAGTTTACCCGTCCTCTTAACCCTTCTTGTACCGGGAGGGTAGACTGCAAGAACATAATTGATCCAACCACGCCTCTTAAGGTTGTTTGGGCTATGGGTGCAAGTTGGTCAGATGATCTGACGGACAGTAACATGCATTCAGTCACAAGCGGTCGCCCCGTACGTGTTTTGTTGTTGAGAGGTTCGGCTGAGGCAGAGCAGGATTTGCGACCTGTTCTGGCTGTTCATGGATTTATGATGTTTGTTGCCTGGGGCATCTTGCTTCCTGGTGGAATAATTGCTGCCCGGTATCTGAAGAGCTTGAAAGGTGATGGGTGGTTCCAAATACACTCCTATCTGCAGTATTCAGGGATTGCTATAATGTTTCTTGGTGTCCTTTTTGCTGCAGCCGAGCTCCGTGGCTTTTCTGTCAGCTCCACACATGTTAAATTTGGTGTACTGGCTCTATTACTGGCAGTTTCTCAGCCGTTAAATGCTAAATTCCGGCCTAGTAGACCAGCTAATGTGGAGGTTCCATCCCGGAATCGTGTCTTGTGGGAGTACCTGCACGTTATCACAGGCAGATTAGCTATTGTTGTAGGAATTGTGGCACTTTTCACGGGAATGAAGCATTTAGGCCATAGGTATGATAGTGAGAATGTTGAGGAGCTCACCTGGGCTTTAATGTTGTGGGTTCTTTCAGTTACAGTTATAGTGCTGAGTTTAGAGTATAAGGAGGTCAAAAGAAGGAGCAATGAAAGAAATGTCAGAGGGCACTGGGTATTAGGTAATACCGAGGAAGATGATTCAGTTGATCTTTTGCATCCTGATGGTACAGCCAGGAACTCAGAATCTAGCACTTCTGGTGTAATGGAGGTGCAGCTTGAACCTCTCACTAGATGATGCTGAATAATCTGTGTATTCTCAGGATCAGATACAAATACTCTCATTTCTATAAAAATCTCTTATATGGGTGAGATACACTGGATGACGTTTTTCTGCTACAGAGGAGTCTGGACTGTATCTTGCAAAGATGGTTTTAACTGATCATGGCAGAAAACAAGATGGATATATCATGTCAGTTAATCATGACATTTTTCTGTCATATAATTTCATTCATCACACTGTTTACATTGTACAGTGTACATTTTTGACATATAGACAGGCACAATGTGTCACATTGCCCTAGTGATTCTTTTTTCAATGAGATATAGATGAAAAGTATTAATAGAGGAGCAGATTCGACTCAAAACAGCGTTGTGTGTGCCAGAGTTTTAAAAATTTTATGAGAAAGTGCCATGAGTTTTTGTATCATGTCCATTCTGAAGCCAGGTTTCTTCAACTTGAGACGATGTTGTTGTGGCTGTTGAATGTTTGTGCTCTATCTGAGAGGCTCCCATGTTGTGTGGCAGCAGCTAATTCGATGACAAGCTTTTGGAATGGAACATTGCTATGTGCGGGCCGATTTCATATATATTATTGTACAATTGTGGTTATTCGTTTAGTTTGGATCTGCAATGGTGATTGTCGTCGCTCGAATAATCGAGAGAACGACAAATATTTGGTTCGGGGAACAACGATCAATCGAGGAATCGATCTGGGGCACTTAGAGAGTTTTTATACTGGTTCGGGTCTCCCGAAGGATAATAACCCTACGTCTAGTGTTTCTCGTATTGAATAGGTGGTGTGTATGATCTACAATGCAATGCCCTCTCATCGAAGGGTTACATGTATATTTATAGTCCTTGTTACCGCCTCTAGGAGTCCCTGCCTTGTTCTACAAGACTTCCGATCTGCAGTAACAGATCCGGAGTTTATCTACAAGTTCCCTTTCGTGCGATATAAGTCTTCGAAAAATACCAAACTAAATCTTCGAGAATATCTGAAAATATGGGTTACGACAGTGATTATTCCCATTTCCAGGAGACGTGAGCTGCCGAAGCTCTTTGGATATTCTCCTGTTGCTCTTATGTTCTCTTGTGCTTCACGAAAGGCAGACGAGCCGTGCGATTGTTCGAGACTCCGAGCAGTGAGGCCGCAACAGCAAACGGCAGTTGGGATGCTGATTCGGCGGTGATGGTTGGGCCGCGTGGCGTGAGCCGCTGCCGCAACGTTTCCCGCGTGTACGTACTGCCGTCCCTCCACCGACGCCAGTCAAACACTGGAGGCCTCTGCCGGCTCCGGTTCAGTTTGTTTACTCTAAACGTGCCCAGGCAGTCAACGAAAGCGCTGTGGTAGGAGGAGGAGGAGTACTCGTCCAGGACGAGGACTCGAGAAAAGTGGCGTTCCGGCGTGGGAACGAACATCGGAATCCAGGTTGGGTCCGCGCGCCTGCGTAAGTAAGCTCACCAACTAGTATTATTATCTCCGTTGATCGACGGGTGGAGGACAGCGCTCATATGCAGCCGGGTGGGGGCACGGGCATCTCTTTGTTGGAGGAGCTTTGCAGGCCATCACAATTCACAAATCTTTCTTTGGCAGCAACAAGAGTGTGGTGAGGTCGCTCTCCGCTCCAGCCATCGCTGTTGCAGGAGGCGGCAGAGCAGAGCAGAGCATGGAGGACCAAGACGACGGCGGAGGCCTCCGACACCACGCCATCCGAGTCCCAGACTCAGGTCTTACTTATCCCTCTTTTTCTCCGCTCTCCCTCTGTCCCTCTACCCGCTTTCCTCCGTGGCGAAATTCAGCAAGTTTCCTGTCGTCTTTCCCGTCACCCAGCACAGTTCAAGTGCTTCTAGACTTCAATTCTTGGGGAAGGGTTCTGCCTATGTTCAGGGTTTGGGGGTTTGATCGACTTGGTGTGTCTTGCCGCTTCCCTGTTTCTCGGCGACGCGCAACTAACGATCCTGCAAAATAGGCGTATTCCGTTGTGCAACGCCACCGACGCGGAACTATCTGTTCTTGGATCATCTTGGTGTGCTGTTATCTTCTACAAGGTTGAACGACAAAGTGTGCTTTGAGCGCCCACCTAACCTACTGGAGTATCTACCTAACCTTGGATCAATTTTATGATCGAAGAAGCTGTTCTGCCTCGTTTCATTATTTTTTTTTGGTGCATGTGCAACCAAGTTTGTGTTCCTATGGAGCCTTTACAGTGGAGCAGCATTATTCTAGTGCACACACATTAAAAAAAAAACTAGCAGGAAAAGAATTAAGAAAACAGTTAATTGTTCGTTTCTGTTTATGTATGGTTGAAGCGGTTCTGCCCTTTTTGAAAAGGACCACGTGAAAGTTGAAACAATAGGATACTCTAGTGTTTCAGAACTAAACAATGTTTCCTTGTTCACGAATTCTGGCCTCTGTTTCGTTAAGGGCTAACAACCAGCTTATCTCAATTCATTCACGTACAGGGTATCAGTCTCCTAAATCCTAATCATCGTTTGTTTCCGCGGTACATTAGCTATGCTGCCCACTTGGTAAAATTTGGAAAAGAAAGAAAAAGTTCAGTTGCCACAAGCTCTGAATACCCTACCTCTAAACTGTTCAAAGTGTTACTCCATATGAGTCCTTATGAAACCAAAACATGCCACTTCAAATCTTGGAGCTGCAATACAACCCAGCAATCATCTGAATCTTGCATACGAGTGATCTAGTACAGATCAGTGGCTAGTAAAACTGGTATCTTTTTTTCTATTTATTTCTCATGTTATCTTGCTATTCACAGCACATCTGAATCTTGCATGTCCTCTGCTTCGCGCTTCAGAAGTTGAGATGGAGGACGAGGCGCCGGCGCCAAACCACTCACCGTCGCTAAAGCAGAGAGCAACCGAGCTGATCGCCGCCACCAAGGAGACGTACCGTAGCAAACCGTTCTCCTTCTGGCTGCTGCTGGCCCTGAGCAGCGGCGCCATGCTCACCGCGTTCCCGGCGTCGAGCCTCCTCTCGCGGCTCTACTACACCGACGGCGGGCAGAGCAAGTGGATCCTCTCGTGGGCCGCCGTCGCCGGCTGGCCCCTGCCCGCCCTGCTCCTGCTCCCGCTCTACCTCCTCGGCAAGGCCTCGCCAACGCCGCTGTCGCCGGCGCTGTGCCTCTGGTACCTCCTCCTTGGCTTCCTCAGCGCCGCCGACAACCTCATGTACGCGTGGGCGTACGCCTACCTCCCGGCGTCCACGGCCTCGCTCGTCGCCGCGTCGTCGCTCGCCTTCTCCGCGCTCTTCGGCCGCGTCGTCGTCAAGAACCGGCTTCGCCTGTCCACCCTCAACGCTGTCGTCGTCATCACCGCCGGCGTGGCGATCGTCGCGCTGGACTCTGGGTCCGACCGGCCGCCCGGCGTCACGGCGAGGCAGTACGCGCTGGGCTTCGTCCTCGACGTGCTCGGGTCGGCGCTGCACGGCCTCATCTTCGCGCTCTCGGAGCTCGTCTTCGTCAGGGTGCTCGGCCGGCGGTCCTTCCACGTCGTGCTGGAGCAGCAGGCGGCCGTGTCCCTCTGCGCGTTCGCGTTCACGTCCGTTGGGCTCGCCGTCACCGACGGGTTCCCGGCGATGCGGCGCGAGGCGGCGGGCTTCAAGCACGGCCAGGCCGCGTACGTGAACGTGATGGTTTGGTCTGCCGTCACGTTCCAGCTGGGGGTGCTCGGCGGCACCGGAGTGCTGTTCCTGGCGTCCACCGTGCTCGCCGGCGTGCTGAACGCCGTCAGGGTGCCCCTCACGAGCGTCGCCGCTGTGATCTGGTTCCACGATCCCATGAGCGGCTTCAAGATTTTGGCGCTGGTCATCACGGTGTGGGGGTTCGCGTCGTACATGGTCGGGCACTCCTCTGTCAAGAAAACGTCACCAAATTGACATATTTTTTTTTCGGTGGAAAAATTGACATATGTTCTAATGTACAAAGTTATTTTTCCCCAAATGAAAGAGGATTATATAAAAATTTGAAAAGTGCAAATCGTTACACCATTGTTCTAAAAGATAAGTAAAATTCAACTAAAAGATATTTAGTCCCTCACCAGAGCGCCGCCAAAATTGACAAACCAATTGAAACCACAAATCCTCTTCAACCATTGATGTGGACACCAAGGTTTGTTGAAGTCAGCAATACAAGAACCATCTTACAACTCGTTGTAAAGATGAACCTAATTCTGAACAAGAGTGTGACATTGACCAGAAGAAAGGAAGAATATCCATTTTAGAACTTGATCCATTACTAGCAAGACTACTATAGAGATGAGTCCCATATATAGCTCACTAGCCACTGACTTCCGATGAGAATAGAGGCAAAGAGAGGGGGATAGGTGGTAGAGAAAGCGGCTAACGCAAAATAATGAGACACCTCGTCTGAGGGAGAGGAGTTTTGTTAAACTATTAACGCAAAATAATAAAGGTATATATGCGAGGACAATGGTTGATATGGGCTTATATAATGGAGGCGCATAACCTGAACAACACACTTAATTCTTAATTATAGTGTACCTTGCAATTTGCAAACAATGTGGAGAGAGGTTGTTGTCTTGTCAAGAGGAGGAGAGTTTGCAGAAGCTGAATGCCTGTCTTATATTACATTTTCGTTATATGGTAGCATATGTGTCGTGTTGGTAGCACAGTTTGAGAGTACATTTTGCAGTATATTTCAGGGTATAACCTGAGTATATTTCAACACAATTTCAGAGTATATCTTTGATTTAGCCTGATGAAATGAGCCATCTGTTGAGTCTTAGTATACTCAATCAATGTAAAAGACAACTTTTTTCCCTATGAGATTTTGTATGGTGTGAATTGTAGCCTGCCTAGATTACCTCTGTAAGATTTCATCAGTGTTGAATGCTTGCCACAAATGCATTTTCAGCTGCAAAAAAATTAGACCATCAACACTCAAATAATTTCTACCACAGCAACATACTAAAAGGAAAAGTAATGAACCCTGAATTCAACCTCTAAGGTTGCTAAATTCTATATGGACAACAAAGAAAACTTAGAGCAATTCATATTTCTCAACAACATGAGTGCAATAAATTAATAACCATCAAAATGCCTGTCACAGTAGGTTGAAACACTATTAAGCATCGTCTCAACCAACACCCAAGCAATCAAATCTTCTTTCTGAATTGCAGACTGAATTGATTTTTAAATATTGTATTTCTCTGAATATAGAGCTTAATGGTTCTCTGAATTATCATCAAAATATTGAACTGAAAGTGAAGTGGGATTGTATTTAAACTGATTTGGCTTTGAACGTTTGATACTACTATTTAAAATTCTAAATTGAACCGAATATTGAACTGGTATGGCTTTGAATGTTGGCAGCACAGTTTGACAGTACATTGTGAAAAGGCCTGTAGCTTGGTGGTTACAAGAGCCTCAACAACACCTGAGGCCCTGGGTTCGACTCCCCATGGGAGCGAATTTTCTAGAATTTAACGGCATTGTGTTTTCAGCGGTAGGCGACGCTCCCATCGATAGCGAGGCGCCAGTGGTGACTTTGTCAATTTCGAGGATTTGCTGGCTCAATCTTCGAAGATGCTCCTAAGGCTAGGGTTTCGTATGTGCGTTTATAGAGGTGAGTGTGCGTGCGTTGTGAGTGTCTGAGTTGTACTGTGTAATCGCAAAAAAAAAAAGTTTGAGAGTACATTTTGCAGTATATTTCAGGGTATGACATGAGTATTTGATTTAGCCTGATGAAATGAGTCATGTGTTGTGTCTAATATAATCAGTTGATGTAAAAGACAGCCCTTTTTTCCCCTCTGAGATGATCATACTTCTAATTGTGCCATCAAGATTTGTAGAGTAGCCTTGACTACCCTGGTTGGTTTCCTCCAATACTTCAGGGAACAATTTGAGTGCCTGAAAAACACACGTTTTAAGTGTTCACAGGTTATATACCGCTTTGATAATGTTGACATCCGTGTGATGAAGAAAATTACTATATATGCTTCGTGAGCATGCAACCTTCAGTGATGAATATTTATAGATGAAATGCTTTTTTTTGCATTAGACTAAATATTTACATGTGTTGATTTGTAGGCCAAAAGACAAACATATTTAACACCAGTGCCATAACACAAACTAGACAGAGGCCAGGTGAAAGTTAGATTCCTTTCGTGTAGTGACTTTGCAAGGGAAAAGAAGGTTCCATTAGGGAACTGATCGTACAACTAATTTACCACTGTTTCCCATCTGCATTACTTGGCTACCTAATAAGTGCTACCTTTCAAAATCCCAAAATGAATACGGCTGCAGCATCAGCAGGTGCGGGAATATAGTTGCAGCATGAGTCTTGACGCCGCGCCTCCCGTCGTAGTACTACTAGTAGTAGCTATATTAATTAAAACCCTCTCTTTGATGCGGCAGCCACCGGCATGTACTTAAGCCGAGCGATAACCGGTTGCGTTGATCTTGTCGCGGGCACCGCCTCTTGGTCTTGGTGTGTGGCTTCCTCCATGAAGCAGCTGGTATTTGATTGTGGGAGGCAGTGGCACAGGGGCCGGTGGAACGTCGAGGGTAGATGCCGTGCTGCGGTTGGCGGCGGAGGTCGAGGAGGAGGAAGCTCCTGCGGCGCTCGTCGACGTCTTGTCCCCGAATGGAGCCGTCCTCGAAGTGGAGGTGACGGATGCGATGACCGGGACGGCGTCCATCGTCTCCGGCCGTGCTGTCCTGTTGAATAAGCAGTAGTTTTAAAAAGCGGAGGAGCTAAGCGGGCGCTTAAGCGGTGCTAGGCGTTTGTACTTTTAGCAAATAAACATAAAAAGATAGAGAAATAATGAAATCATTGCATATTAGCACATATTTATTGAAAAAATAGAGAAAACATTTAATTAACATTTTAGTTGAAAGCCAACGGTGGAGTTCCGCCTGGTACCTAGGCAGCACTTAAGCGGTCTAGGCGGCAGCTTTTTTGACCTGGTGAAGAAACCGCCTACGGGGGCCGTCGTCCCGACTTCGGTGTGGAACGCCGGCGGACGCGCCTCGGAGTCGAACGAGAACCCGGCCGAGCTGCCACCTGCAGCCGTCGTCGAGCAGCCGCCCGCCGCAAGCAGCAGCCTCTGGTGCTGCCAATTGTAGCTGCGTTTGATCGAGCTGGACGACGACTCGGCGACGGCTTCCACGATCTCCGCGCCGGTCTCTCCTCCTTCCATCAGAACTCCGTGAAAATGGTCAAGACACCGTTGCTGCTCCTGGCACCTTTCCTTGAGCGCCACGTGCTCGCTTGCCAGCCCCGCCAGCTCCGCCTCCAGCCTGGCAATCTCCTTGCCGTGCTCTGCGGTGACACACACCACCGCCTCCGTCTTCTCGACGCGTCCTTGGCGCCTCACGCTAGCGAGCTCGCGGAAGTGCCACACCGTGGCCCCGGCGAACGCCGCGAGGAAGGAAGCGATGAGGAAAGCGAGCAGGGAACCGAGCGCGACCAGGTCAGCTTCAGGGAGGTCGCCGAGAGTGTTGCAACCGCAACGCTGGATGTTGTCGTCGCCCATGGGGATCGAGCTGCCGGCGCGCGGAGCTTCGATCGAGCGTGTAGCTGAGCTGCGGTACGTCGTTGTTTGTACTAATTGCTGATTGGTCAAGGGATTTATGTATATAGTAACGAGCGAAATAAAAGCATAGCCATAAGCCATGTTATTCCACACAGGCTAAATTATTTTCAAATGTCGTGGAGTAACAAAAGCATAGCCATTTTTAATGAGCTGCGGTACCGTTCCATGCGAACAATCTCCCAGCTTTAATATAATGGACTTGATCGACGATCTCCGTGCTTTTTAAGTAAACATGATTTTTTTTTTTCATTCAACATGACGTCCTCTTTGTCAAGTGACTTCTTCCACTACATACAAAATGATCCTCGTATAATATTGAACTTGGCTGACTATATGTAGTATTTCTTTTGGTTATATCTGTTGGATAAAGGTGCTATAATGAAGGAAGCCCGTGTGGTCCGAAAGGTCTGCTCATTCTGCTGTCCATATGCTATCTTATACGCAAAATTTTCCAGCAGATTGTCTCCAAAAGTATACTTTTGTCGCTCTGGCATGTATCTCAAGATTCTTCATGCAGAAAGTTTCTTATTCACCTTTGCAACTCAGATTGCAAATTCTGTTGACGGCGTCAGGTTACTTGATCAAGCAGGCTGCGACAACAACATTATATTGGGCAATGTTAATCCATAGTCTCTACCCTTTTAATTGAAAGCTAAAGACATTTGCATCACCTGCATGCATGGATGGAAAAGAATTAAGAAAGGAATCATACATATTCAGCTGTATTACTCCAGACAGAAGACTTTTGGTACCCTCGGCGAGAGTGCAAGCTCTATGATCTTCCCTCTGAGCTTTTCTCCTCTTGCCTCGCCCCTGCCTGCCCGTGAAGACCACTAAATTATTAGAGGCGGCACAGCAGCATCCGGCAGCAGATTAGGGGTGGGTGTAAAACAGCAAGCTAGAACAGAGCACGGCCAGAGCCAACTGCATGAGATCCAACTTGTCGCTGCTGCAGGTTACAATTGCCCCCAAACGCTTGCTTTCGGCCACCGATTCACATCTTCCTTCGGAGCCTGCCGAGCGTCTGATCGCTGGACCGCCGCGTGCCTTGCATCTCCACGTCAAGTAGCATTGTCCTGCTCCCGTCTGTGCGTCCAGCCCTAGCGCCGCCTGTCGTGAGATGATCTTATATTAAGACACATATCCCCTACCTATAGACACATATTCTACCATGATTCCGTTATAGACACATATCCCCTACCTATAGACAGGTTACAATTGTCTATATTATGTGGTAGTCTTTCATGATCCTAAGATCATCTTGTTCTGACTGTGCATTTTCCTGCTCCCGTCTGCACTTACGATCCCCTAGCCCTAGCGCCGCCGTCTGCACTTAAGGAGAGGAAAGAAATCAAAAGACTATAGGTAGGGGATCGTAAGAACATGAAAGAGGTGATCTTGTAGTAGATCATACGATTGATCCTGTCGTGAAATCTTGAGACAGAACGATCTGCATTAATCGTTACTAATCTACGAACTTGCTAAATACTCAACTGGAGACGTCATGGATGATGGCGGCATGGAGGTTGGTGGATAGCGATTCGACTGATCAGCCTGATTGAGGCAGCATGCCGGAGCGCGCCTCCTCAAGCTCCATGGAGTGGCGACGCGTCCTGCTTTACCTAGCTAGAGTTCCGTGGAGAATCTACCTACGGGAAACTCTTACCGGAGTGCTCGGAGGTTTGCCGCTTTTGCCGAGTGTCGTAGGCTAGATACTCGGCAAAGCGACCACACTCGGCAACGGACCTATTTGCCGAGTGCTGGGTAGGCAACACTCGGCAAATGGACCTATTTGCCGAGTGCCCCAGGTAACGCGCACTCGGCAAACAGCCGTGCACTCAGCACATCGTAGCACGTGACAGGCACGTGTGACGGGTCACGTTCCGTCAACACTTTGCCGAGTGTCCGTTAGAGACACTCCCCAACTTTGCCGAGTGTCCCCTAGTGACACTCGGCAAAATAATTTTTTCCCTCCTTTTCTGCCCACAAATTTTTTTTTGCAGTCCAAAGACATGGTACTTCATGTTAAAATTTGGTATATATCTTGATCCGTTTGCTATATTTAGGTAATTTATTTCATTTAAAGTATTTTTCACGATAAGTCAAATTTTAACTGCAAGTGATTCGAATAATGAAATATAGTGAATCAAATTTTTTCCCTCCTTTTCTGCCCACAAATTTTTTTCTGCAGTCCAAAGACTATACATGGTACTTCATGTTAAAATTTGGTATATATCTTGATCCGTTTGCTATATTTAGGTAATTTATTTCATTTAAATATTTTTCACGATAAGTCAAATTTTTACTGCAAGTGATTCGAATAATGAAATATAGTGAATCGAAAAATAATATTTGTGTTTCTGAGTCCAATGTGAGGCCATATCCAAGAAAGGAAAGGAAATTTAGTGCATCTTGTTCGCAAATATGACTACGAACAGGGTCAAATTGTATTTTAATTTTATAAAATGCAAACAAAGTTTGAACATCATGAGATTTGCCCTAATATCATGATATTGTGCGTGGTGGTTGTGGTAAATTTTAGAAAAAGTTTCGCACAGTTGTCACGTACGTTGCTTTTAAAACAAAGCATCTCCGAAGAAGAACCATAGAGTTGAGAAGGATTCGTTGAGATTTCAAATCAAAACGGCGATCGAATTGAGTTTTGACTTCAAAACTTTTTGTATAGGCAATAGATCATGTAAATTGTATCATGTCAAATATTGTTTTTTTAGAATTTGTTTGAAGTTTTTAAATTTGTTTGCTACTACAGAGTTCAAATGTTTGCCGAGTGCTGTATGTCCTGCACTCGGCACACACACTTTGCCGAGTGTCGTTATGTACCATTGTAAGAGGATTATATACCAAATTGACATATGTTCTTATGTACAAAGTTATTTTTTCCCCAAATGAATGAGTATTATATACAAAGTTATTTTTTCCCCAAATGAATGAAAAGTGCAAATCAGTACACCATTGTTCTAAATGATAAGTAAAATTCAAACAAAACATATTTAATCGTCACCAACACTTCTTGGACTGATGTCGCCAAAATAGACGAACCAAATTGAAACCAAATCATCTTCAACCACTGATGTGGACACCAAGATTTGTTGAAGGCGCAAGAACCACTATCTTAGAACTCGTTGTAAAGATGAACCTAATTCTGAACAAGAATTGGTGAAATGTTGACCAGAAGAAAAGGAGGAAGATCCATTTTTAGGATTTGATCCATTATTAGGAAAACTACTATAGAGATGAGTCCCATAGCTCACTAGCCACCGACGTCCGAAAAGAATAGTAGAGGCAAAGTGAGAGGGCTAAGAGGCAGCAAAATCGCTAACCCTTGTTGTAAGAGCATAGGGCCATAGGGTAATGAGACACCTCGACTAAGGTAGATGCGTTTTGTTTAACTATAATGCAAAATAATAAGGGTATATATGCAAGGACAATGGTTGATATGGGCTTATATAATGGAGGCGCATAACCCAAACAATATACTTAATTATAGCGTTGCTTGCAATTTGCAAACAATATGGAGAGAGGTTGCTGTCTTGCCGAGAGGAGGAGAGTTTGCAGAAGTTGAATGCTTGTCTTATATTACATTTTCGTTATGTGGTAGAATGAGTCATGTTTGATTTTAGGTAAAGAGAAACAACAATTGGGGGATAAGAACAATTAAAAGTCTAAGCAATGCTTACATTTGTATCAATTATTCCAAATAAATCTATATTTTGAGGATGAGCAAATTGATCGATTTGATAGCGGTGAGATACTGAGCAGCAGTAGAATTGGTGAATAGACAAGTCGCAGCAAATTAATCGATGGATGATCAGAAGACAATCAGCCGAAGCAACGGTGTTATTGTAGCAACTGTCCGCGCAAGCGATAGCAGCTAGCAGCAGGCCGAAACACCATTCTAGTTGGCCTTCTTGCTTGTTAGTTTCAGTGGCCCATTGGCCCAATACCCCTTCATGTCTTCTTCTTCTTCTACTGGAGAGAGGGAATTTTTCTTGACACTGGCAGCCATGGCCATGGCGCACTGCAGAGCGGGCGCTGGAGCTCTAGGGGAGGAGGAGGGTAGGGGATACTTGGCGCCAAGGTTAGGAAGGGCCGGTGTCCCATCTTGACCTATTGGAAGATCTGCCTCTAAGCCTTCGATTGCTTGCAGAGCTGAACATGGTCAAGTGAGGAATACATCCTCTGAGAAATTTTGAATGGGGAGGGGGGGGGGGGGGGGGGGGGGGGGGGGGGGGGGGGGGCGCATGGCCCCTACCTCACCCTGCTCCACCACTGCCGTCATGCCGAGGATAGTGTGGAGCGCCATTGACGCCGACGAATGCGCCTCAGAGTCGGACGCGGACCCCAAGCAGGTGGCGGCGGCGGCACCCGCAAGCAGCCTCTGATGCTGACAATTGTAGATCCGTTTGATCGAGCTCTGGATGATGATTCGGCAAAGGCTTCCACAACCTCGAAACAATTCTCTCCTCGATCCATTAGAATTTTGTGAAAACGATCCAAACGACTTTCCTGCACCTCGCACCTTCCCTTGAGCGCCACGTGCTCGCTTGTCAGCTTCGCCAGCTCCGCCTCTAGGATGGCAATCTTCTTGCGTGCTTCGCAGTAGCACAGATCACTACCTCCGCCTTCTCGACACGGCACTCGCGCCTCACACGAGTAGCGGTGGAGCCATGATCTCAGCACAGGGGGACCGGGCAAGCAACTAGTATATGAAAAGTTGAAACACATGTTTAGTTTGCTGTAAACAAATCACATGTATGTCTTGCAGTGTGTTGTGACCAGCTTAATTAGTATCCGGACAAAGCTGTCGTTAGTTGTGAATTTCCTATGCTATATGGTAGACGTTAGTGCTAAAGTAATAACTACTAGCAAGTTTTCACTGATCATTAGGGGGGGGGGGGGGGGGGGGGGGGGGGGGATGGGCCCCCCTTGGCTACGCCACTGCTCGCGAGCCAGTTTGCGGAAGTGCCACACCGTGGCCCGCTCAAACGTCGCAAGAAAGGCAGCGATGAGGAAACTAAAGCGATGATCGAATCGAGTAGGACCTGGATAACTTTCGTAAGATCCTCGAGAGCTGCAATACGTTGTTTGACTTTTGTAATTGTTGATTGGTTAGAGGTGCGGCAAGGGATTTATGTATCAGCTTAATTGCAAATCTAACCTCATAACTTGGTCGTAATTTGATATTCTACCCATAAGTTTGTTTGTCGCAAAAACCACCCCATCTCACTCAAGTTTTGGTTGAAATAGCCGTTTGATTTCCATGTGCTCTCCCAAATAGGCAAAAAAATTGTCACCATGGACGCTTGGCTGTAAGACTCAATGAACCAAGAGCATGGTTCATAGGTTTTGGTGATTGATGTCAACATAGTCAATGAGACTAACAAGGTTTGCTAGTGTGCAAGATGTTTAGTCTCGTGGATTTAGTGATATACTTTTGGAGTGTCAACACCTCAAAGGTTGCAAGGAAGTTGGTAAAAAAGAGAAGTGAACATAAGGACTATTCTACGAGGTGACTATTACACGTATGAGGTAAGAGACAAGGTGAGTATGTTATGTGTCCTTCTATGTATCTTATACCTTGACATGCTCTTGATCATTGTGTTTAGTCTTGCTTGACTTGTATGTGCTTATTTATGTATACTCTATCTTGTCATCATGTTGTCATGTCATGTGATCATACACCATGACATGCATGTTCATTATATATTCATCATGTAGTTTGCTTTCTATTCCTATATCATGATGATACTATTGTGCTATTTCTAGTTACTATCTCATGCACATTACATGATGATTCGATCGGGTTGTCCTTTAGGACCACTAGATCATTGTGATTAACATCTTTGGATGAAGGAAAGGTTTTCATATGGTCACATGATCGGAAGAGTTGGTTTTCATCCCGGTGATTGGTTGTGACGACAAGGATCAAGGACACCATTAGAGAACCTCTTTGGTGGAAAACCTGACAACTCTAGTCTTCGTATCTTTGGGTGTGCATGTTGGCCTAATTTGCGCCCATTCAATTTCAGGAAACTCCAATTCCGTTCTGAATGTTGTGCCTTTCTTGGATACAACAGTATGCACAAGGGGTTCAAGTATCTACACATATCCACTGGACGCGTTTACATCTCATGGGATTTTGTGTTTGATGAGGAAATTTTTCCTTTTCCGAACTACACCCTAATGCTGGCAATCTCCTTAGATCCAAAATTTTGCTTCTTGGTTCAGGGGATACTACTGTAAATGATCATTTGTCTAATGACCCATCTATGCAAATGGTGTAGGAACGGAGGAGAACGGTGGAAATTTCATGTGGTCTTAGCCTGGCACGACGATCGAACCTGATTTGGTACCTGACGCCGCCAGACTGCAACCACTAGTACAAAAAGGGCCTAATATGACACATGATTTTTTACAGTAGTGGCGGACACCCTTCCATCCGTCACTACAGGCTCGGCGCAAGGTACTGTAGCAGCTATCAGTGGCGGACACGATGACATCAGCAAAGCCAGGACTTATCAATGACGGGCATCGTGACGTCAGCGTCATCCGCCACTAAAAATGCATAGCAGTGGCGGGCGTTGTGACACGATATTCTCTTCAGTGGCGCACAGGCCCATTGCTCGGCCCGCTTCGGCCCGAACTGTGAACCGAATATATAAAGAAGCCTCAACAGAAACCCTACCTACTCTCCTCCATTCTCCGCGCCGCACCCCTTCTCTCTTTCCCACTGCCGCCGACTCGTCTCCCACAACGCCCCCTCTCCCTTTCCCTCTGCCGCCGCAACCCGATCCCCCCTCTCCTTCCCTCCCCCACCGGCCGGCAGCCATGGAGGCACCTCTCGCCGGAGCGCGCGTGCGACGTGCTTGCGCGCGGCTCCGTCGAGGGGCACCTCCATGGTGCCATATGGCGAGGTGGCCGAGGCGAGGAGGCTCTGTCCGTGCGAGCTCCAAGGGCGGCGGATCCAAGGCGGCGACCACTTGGGAGGGCGGCACGACGGCTGATCCACGTCGACGACGACTTAGGAGGGCGGCGGCGACGACTACCTCTTCTTCCCCGTCGCCGGATCTGTGGTGGAGCGCGGCGGTGGTTAGGGTGGAGGCGGTCCACGGCGAGCTCTTCCTCGTCGGGCCGACGCTGCTCGGCGAGGCGGCCTCCCTCCCCTTCCCCCACCTCGGCGGCGCGGGGACAGCCAGATCTGGTCGGCGCGACGGCGGGTCAGCGCGACTAGCTCGACGACGGGCCAGATCCGGTTTGGGTGGCGCTGCGCGGCGCGCTCCCTCTCCTTCCCCCTCCTCGGCAGCGTGGCAAGTCGACGACGGCAGGCCTGCGAGATCGAAGCTGGCGTCACAGATCTGGTGAGCGGCGCGGCGGCGGGTTGGGCTTGGCCCAGCCCGTTTTCTCATTTTTTTTTTAATTTCCTGTCGGGGCTAGCAGAACGTCCGCCACTCCTCTCTTCAGTTTAGCAGTGGCGGAAGCACGGTGGCGGACGGTTTGTCCGCCACCGTAGTCCCTTTTTGCTCGCCACCGAAGGCCTGTTTCTAAACCAATAAAGAACCAGTTGCGAGGAAAATCAGTTTTACCCTGCCAGATGTTACCCACCTTTGTATCAACTAATGATTTAAAACCCACCCTCTAATCACAACCGCTAGATCAAAAATATAGGCCCACTCAGTCACCGAATTGTCACTAAAATGTCACCGATGACACGATTTGCACATGTTTCAGACCCCTTTACCGGCGCTAATCCCACTCCACAAAAAATGTACCGCCCCTGCACCCATAGCGCCTGTCCCGAGATCTCCTCACCAAATTCACGAGTGCCCTGATCTCTTTCCAAATCGATTTGCCGATTTCCAAACCGCACCACAGTTTGAATTGCTAGGCACGGCGGAGCCAGAATTTCCAATTTCATTCCAAATCGAAACTGCAGCCACAGCGAGGTTTTAGGGATGGAGGAGTACTCCACGTCAAGATCATCAACCTGGGCGTCAAGATCGCTCGGGTGATATACACGCTATTCTCCATCGCAAGGACGGCAAGAGGAAGCACAGGTGGGTTCTCGAGTGCCCGATCGAGCGCCACCACCACTTCGCCAGGCCTCCTCCTGCCTCGCGTTGCGTCCCGCGTCCCCAACCCGCGATCTAGAGAACGATGGCGAGCGACTGCGGCTGCGCGGGTAGGGCAGCGACGCCGACGGCGAGCAGCTATCGTCACCGTAGGCGGCATCTTCGCCAGCGACCAGCTGGTATGCACACCGCTCTCCCCCAACCCCGTCTCCAGATCCACCCCCCCCCCCCCCCCCCCCCCCCCCCCCCCCCCCCCCCCCCCCCCCCGCCACGATCAATTGGAGACAAAATGAATGGTGCAGGCTGGCGCTGGACGCGGTCGCCGTCAGTCTCGCCAGGGACAGCGCAGGCGTAGACGCGGGCAGAACAGAATGGGCAAGCGGGTGCTTCACTGATGGTGTTGTCAGAGTGAGCGACGAGAGCGGAGGGAGGAGGAGGAGCACCTCAGTCCGGAGCAGGTGGCGGAGCCGCGGAAGCGCTGCCCTGGGAGCTTCTACACCGTCTGGCATATGCAATTATGCATCCCGCCTCCCGTCCGTCGCGCTCGAATCCCTTCATCACCCTGCTCGAGCCCGGTAGGAATAGGATGGTTCCGTGCTCCTAGCGTCGCTTTTCGTCTGATCACTTCACGTTTTTTTGTCGCCGTCAGGTGCTGCTCTTCTGCTGATGACGATGCTGGCCCTGGAGGTACAGACGGCAACAAACAGGGATGAAATCATGAAACGATCAAGGTTACATATCAACTGGACAAAAAAAAAATACTGTTTGTACCTCTGTCACCTTATTTACAAAATACTGTTGGGATGACATTTCCGGATAATTTGATGCCCATTTACTGTTGAGATGACATTTTTGTTTTTGGTCATGATCGAGCAGGCAAAGTCAGGAATTTCATTACAATAGCAAGGACATATCTTCACATAAATCAAAATTATCATATCAGTGTATCAGATTTGGTTGCTATGCAAGGTGCCAGCACGTGACAGTTATAGTTTGTATGCATTTCTTTTTAACTGAACAATTTTTTTATATTTTCATGGTGCGCTTGCCAATTATGAAAATTCACTTAAAGAGCACACATGACTGGTATTAATAGTAATTTGTTTTTTTTCACTATTACACCTCCCACAGTGTTGATGTAACAGTTGATCCATATCGCCATATCGATATCGGACCTGTTTTATCATTTAATAGTAACAAATAGTTCTTTAATGTCAACATTATCCCTTAGTGTCAGGATCTTGAGACCGCGAAGTGTCCTTTGCTCCCGAGAAACTTATGTAAGTGCTGAACCGCAAATGCATTAGTATAATAAGAACCATTTTATTTTCTATTATTTCTCTTTTGGTTATGTGCTTGCATCGCTCGTGCATTGTGTATGCATACATGTAAATTTTTCTTCTCATATTGGATCGATTACACCTTGACTACTGTGAATCTTTTATCTTTAAGGATTTGTTTCAACATTGCAAGATGGAAAAATTGATGTTTATAAGAATTATACCAGAGACTGAGGTGATCATACCTCTGTTTGCAAGAGGAGCAAGGAATTGAGCTCATCTGGTAATGAATACCTCTGTTTCCTGTTCAAGTACTGTTTTCCCTGATTTGGCACATGGTGTCAACATTGAGCAGTCGCATTCTAGCTGAGACAACATTCTCTGAAACGTGAATTCTCTATTCAGTTGCTAATAGTAAGAGCATCGTATTTAGTGATTTTCTTCATCCAATTTGAAGAGGCTCAACCAAAAGGTGAGAGTTAATTGGCTTCACCTCTATTTTCTATTCGAGTACCATTTTCCCAGATTTGGCACATGGTGTCGAAAATTTGCATTGAGCAGTCGCATGTAGCTGAGATGACATTCTCTAAAACGTCAAATACTCTATTCGATTGCTAATAGTAAGAGCATCATATTTAGTGATTTTCTTCATCCAATTTGAATAGGCTCAACCAGCAGATGAGAGTAACTTCGCATCTTGAGCTATGTTTAGGAAACTTGGTTTGGAACGAAATACACTTAAGTGGAAATCCAGGAGTTGCTCTGTGGCCATTCAATGACCAGTCTGGTTGAGTATATTATTTTTCTTTTAAATTCATTACAAGATTTTTTTGAGTGCAGCTGAAACCTGTGAGAATGCGATGTCTTCCTTCTTCTTGCTGTGACTTTGGTTACATTCCTAATGTTGAAGGAAGGCCTGTGAGGATGCGACTGTCTTCCATGTTGTGATGCTTTGAACTTGGCATGGGTTGTTTTCTATTAGTCTCTGAACATGTATCATCTTGAACTACAGTATCACTGTTACATATACAATCTGACATTTTCTTTTACTTTTCATGCATCTGGCCACTAAATCAAGGTTCCAAATTGGCATGGAACTGAATTTTGCTACTAATTGATGCCATGCGCCCCGAGGAAGAAAACATTCCCGGCCACGGTACCTTCTGGAATGCTTAAGTGTGATGTAGGCCTTCACTGTTTCTATGCTCCTGTATGTTACATTGACTGTATGACTAACAAACTGAAACTTTCTAAATCCCTTAAAATGCACTTATCGGTTCTACAATGATATTCACCTCTCAGATGGAAACCAGAAACAATTTTGTAATTTTTAATATGATAGCAATAATGATATTCACCTCTCAGATGTGTATGTTTTAAGGACTGCCTGGACAAGGTTTCATGAGGGCTGATGCTTCTACAAAATCCTTTCTTTTGTTTTCAATGTTAGAAGCTCATAACTTGTTGAGAAGATTCAAGCTTCCAATGCCGTTTTTGCAGTCAACAAATTTATTCTCTTGTAGAATGAGTTATTTGAGTTCACTGACTTGGGTTATTTTTCTTATGCAGCCAAAGTAGAGAAATTAACTCTTGATTTAATTTGGGGCATACGCGTGGTATTGTCTTGCAGCAATGGGCCACTGGGGTGATGATCGCTAACTAGGACACCTGCCTCTAAGGTTTTCTGGAGAGGGATCCATGTACGAGACCAGTAATATTTCTCTTATGGTGAATGTAATGGAATACGATTCTTGTCAATGTAAACATATGTCAGCCACTCGTATATATTTACCATCTTGGAATCTTAAATCAGAAAAGTTTGTGGAAGCAATGTTCTGTGCCAGTTGTAAAACAATATATGGTCATGATTCATGCATTTGCATAGTATGTGACATGTTTTCTTTTTCTGAAAATGCTGGCAACATTATGTAGGGCTTGCAAGTTAGCATATCATTTGTGTAATATATTTTATCTCTAGGTTCAGGTTGAGGTATAAGTTATTACTTTGCAATATATTTGACTCCAATGAAATTGTTTTTCCTCGATGGTTTTACGATAATATCTTCCTGAATAAATTGAATGTAATATCAATAGCTGGAGTTTGTATGCTGAGACATGTCTTGATTTGTTCGTTTGATCATGAAAATGCTTGGGGAAAATCTTAGTCTTCGCCATCTAGCTTCTCATCGTCTTGCTGTCAATGTGTTTGGTGAACAACAATGATGTCTGGTCATAATTCATACATGTGCACCTTGTTCATGTATGAAATTGGAAATTCAATTTAGCTCCATGTATAAAATTAGAATTTCAATTTATGCTGTAAAAGTCCTGCCATGTGATGTATATTTCTGATCACGTGCGCGGCGCACGTGCATTGGTACTAGTTGTACTAGTGACCGAACGCGTAGCCTGCTCTGAGCCCCGCGACCGTTGAACCCGAGCATGCCACGTCGCCTCCTGCCGGGCCACTCTTCTCCTCGACTTCTGCCGCGCCATCCCACCAGATCCATCTGCGGCCAATCACCCAGCCCCACTCCCCTCCCCGTCATGATAACCTGCGACGCACGATGTCCCGGTGGATCCACCTTGGGCCCTGTTCGCGGATCGGCTGCGCCATCTACTAGTGTGGTCCAACCGCTACAAGTTTCTGCTCCAGCGCAACCTGCTGCTGCTGCTCCTGTTCAACCAGCGCGTCCATCGAGTCGAGCCCAAGCTGCACAGACCAAAGGTATATACTGATGGTACTATGAGATATGGTCAAGGTCTAATTGCTTCTCCTCATGAGCCACAATCCCTATCTGATGCACTTTGTGACACAAATTGGGAAAATGCTATGGATAGTGAATATTCTGCTCTTATGAAAAACAAAACTTGGCACCTAGTTCCTTCAGCTTCGGGTAGAAATTTGATAGATTGCAAATGGGTTTACAAGATTAAAACGAAACCAGATGGCACAATTGATAGATATAAAGCGGGCTGGTTGCTAAAGGTTTTAGTCCAGTTGTTAAATCTTCCACTATTCTATTTGTTTTATCTCTTGCTGTGTCTTGTGTTGGAGTCTTCGCCAATAGGATGTTTAGAACGCGTTTCTGCATGGTGTTCTAGAGGAGGTTTTCATGAGATAACCACCTGGGTATGTTGATAAGAGCAAACCAAATTTTGTTTGCAAATTGGATAAGGCCTTGTATGGTCTTAAGCAGGCTCCACGGCCATGGTATTGTTGACGGTCATTAAACCATGAAATGACCTCCAACATACCGGTAAATAAATAGTTGTTCATCAATATTCGATGCGGATTAGTTTTAATTAACATAGTTCCATGAGTTTTGGTGACTTTTGGATGCAGGAGTGGAAATGGAGGAAAGTGGGCGCAAGCTAGGAAAAAGCCTGGCCGGCCGGCCCCACCAAGTGGCCCCAGGCCTCGTCCTTCCTCCATTGGGCTGTAAACTAGCCCACAACTCGGAATTCAAGGCCCAGAGCTGATTCCACCGTCATTCTAGAAGATGGGCCAAATGGGCTTCAACTTAGCCCTTATTCCTCTTCTGCCGCCCCCACGAAGTAGCCGACCTTCGGACCGCCATCAGGGAGTGATCAGGAGCATGCAGACAAGAGGCTGTGGCCAACCGCCACAGGGGACGGCCGGCCGGCCTCCCTACCTGGCTGGCTGGCCAGACTTGGCGGCCCTGCCACTCCACCTCGCACTATAAGACCCCCCAGGTCCTGGTGAAGCTATAAGGGTGCCTTTGGTTGTTCTTTTTGGGGCTGTGGCTTTCTTAGAAAGACAAAAATACAACCAAAGGGGCTGGCTACATCGGCTGGCTGTACAAGAAAGCAGCTTTTCTCCTTCACAATCTTCACAGCCATCCAAGAGGTGCTTTCACCGGCGTGGAGGTGTGATTTTCGCAAAAATTACCCGCCTGCCACTCCTAAGTTGCGTACCGGTTCGATTTCTTTTTCCCCTCGCACGAACAGAGCAGCGAACACAGCGACCAGCCGAGCGCTCCTCCCCTGCCGCGACGCTGGGGTTAGGTTTGGCGGCGGCGCCGCATCGCCTCGTCGCCGGCGGGTCGCCGCGTCCTGCTGCTGCTCGGCGACGGCGGCGCCAGTGCGCTCCTCCAGTGCACGCGGCTCCCTGCAAGCTGCGCCCCTCCCCTTCACGGCGCGTCCCTCCCTTCCTCCGCCACGCGAGACAGTGGTGCACCTCCTCGGCGGCCTCCAGCCCTACCACCCGCAGCCCAACCTGCCATGGAAGCACCATCGAGCTCAAGCTGCCATGGCCGCCCCTCCCCAAAATCAGCCGCCATCCCACGGTTTTGACCTCAAATCCCCCATCAAATAGTTGCGCTATAGCCCGAGGATTCGATCCCCCAACTTCCCAACCACTAATTCCCCGTCTTCCCTTGCCAATTTGAGCTTCCTAACTCGCCCATGGCGGACTGCAGGACTTGAAGAACGACATTGCAAACACCTTTTGCGAAAAGGCCCTCACCAAACTTGTAACTAATCATAGTATTTTTTTTTTTGTGTCTTGATGTTTTTACAGAAAAACCCATAAGTTAAGAGAATTTCCAAACCGATTTTGAAAACTTAGACTATATGTTAATAGTTGATGCAAAATTAAACATATTAAATTTTGCTTTCTAAAAATGGATATAACACATTATAAATATTAAGATTTCTTTTCTAAAATAATCATTTATATGTTAATCTCAAATTTACATGTATATAAATGGTTTCTCAGACCTTCAGGGACATTACAGACATTTTTACAGTTTTTCCACAGCCACAGCTATTTCAACCAAACGGCTTTCGGCTTTTTTCACAGTTCACAGACCACAGCAGCTTTTTCACAGCCCACAGCCACAGCAGCTTTTTCCACAGTCACAGCCCAACCAAACACACCCTAAATACCCCTTCGGCAGCAAAAACAATTCTCACCACGTCACATTCAAGTGAGCATTACTCATTTATTGTAGAAGTAGAATTATTTTGGGAGTTAGAGTAGAGTAGAGTAAAGTGAGAGCTCTCTGGGGTTCTGGAAGTCTTCTCAGAGTTCGGGTATAGTTCTTGTATCTTTACTCTTGTAGAATTATTTATTTAATTAATTATTTAGCTTATCTTTATTTATTTATTTTACTATTTTTTTCTATTTAAGTTATTTATTTAGTTAAGCTAGTATGTTTGCAAGTCTTGTTGTGGGATTCATGATTGTGTCTAAAGAGTACGAGAGAGTGCCTCCGTCGGAGATGGCGTCCGCGCTTGGTGAAATCTATCCTCTATTCTTAGATAGGGCTGCTTCGTTGATCAAGAGTAATTCCTCTAGACGAGTTGTAAGCGTGGCGTTTAGAGCTTGATCTATGCACATTTGGCATCCAACCCCATGGAGGATGGTAGCCACGAGTGTATGTGACAGCTACACCGGTCTCTATAATCCACCACGTTCGGGTTGGACAGGCAGGGTTTGACATAGCAGTGAGATTCCCAAGGTGAACTAGCGGTATCGGTTCGTTAGCCTTGGCATCTGCTGTGCCCCGAAACGACTTGACTTGTTTGTATGTGAACTTAGCTAAAGTAAATACACTTGTAGAATTGAATACTAGGATAGTAAATATAGGGTAAAACATATAGGAAACCTTTTTGTCTCTATCTCGTTGTTCTCCCAATAAAATCTCTCTTTTACCTTTTCTTTTCTCCTTTCTTGGATTATCAGATGTGTGCCACCTTATCAACATGTAACTTACCCCCGTCTTAAGTACATATGTTATTTATTCAATAACTACAATACTTTGTTACTATTTCATCTTCCTACCGCTCTACTTCCCTGCGGAAATATAAATACGATAACCTTGAAATACTCCAAGGTGAAATGCTACAATGGAGTTACTTTTTTTTCAGGCATGGTTCCTTTTTTTAAGGCATGCTGAAATGCTACAATGCGGAAATAATGATTGGCTTTCAGGCATGGTTCCTATTTTCATCTTTCTTTTGAAACTAAACCTAGCACAATCATATATTGCATTGTAACGAATATGGGAAACTACTTCCCAATACTATATGAGAAACATTTTTGTTCATTTCTTTCAAAAAATAAAAAAATTTATTCATGAACTCCCAGATAAGTCCTATGCGCTCTATGTACTGATGCCATGCATGTTTTTTTTATTTTGTTTTAAATCCTCACCCATAAGGCGCATTATAATTTACTGCCTGCTAAGGAACCAATGAACTGTAGTCTTTATTGTCTCCCCCTGCCAGTGGTATGGAGTATATATTATCAGCGGCTGTAAGTACAAATCAAAGCATTGGTTAATTGTTGCATCCACGAGATAAAAGCATTAAGAATAATAATAGTAATTACTCCATCCTTTGTAGTGAATGACACAAAAAAAATTGTCACATGACCGAAGTCCATCCATCATTTTAGTTCTTTTCAATTGTATGTAGTCGTTTAAGGAATCTTGATTTGATATATGCTTATGCTCACTACAAGAAATATTATGATAGGCTACACTTTATTTACGTCACAAAACCTGAAAAACATGTCACGGGTTAAAATTTGTGACAAAATTCAGCTCATCACCTACCATGCGTGTTTAAACATGTTTTATGACGATGAAAATATAAGAACAAAAAGTTATGGAATATGGAAGGATCGTCAGAAAATCTATGATAAATATTAAAAGTTCACGTTACATCACATCACAATGAGATGATATAATAATAAATCACCACACATCCCGTCTCCAAAATTACGCAAAGGTTACTCAAACTATGCTTGGCTTACTCTTGTAGTCAAACGCGGTAGTATCTATAGCTTTTTCCTTTTTGTTTTTTGTGAGAATTTTTAGAATTTTGTTCCGATTATCATGGAGACTAAAAAAGAGCATTCAATTATAGTAAATATAATAAACACCACCTGACAAAACAAGGAGGGATTGATTATGTCGCCTCACAAAATAAGGAGTAATTCAAATTAATGATCATCGATGCCTGACAATTCAAAGAGGGATCGATTATGTTGCCTAGCAAAATAAGGAGTACATCAAACTATTGATCCTCGCTGCTTGACAAAACAAGGAGGGATTGATTATGTTGCCTCGCTAAAATAAGGAGTAATTGATTGTGTTGCGGAAACAAGAGAAACAATTGATTATGGTTGCACCAACTCAGGCCACGGACTCATTTCTTTCGATGTAAACCCATGACCTGATGGATATAAATAAGACCCATGAAACACAAGCAGGCCAATTGCGCGCTCTACTCTCTTATATTAGATCCAATATGAGAGGCGGGTGCCAGAACAGCCCAGTGCACTTGATGGGTATATTCTTGTTGGTTATCATTTTGTCGGCTGCACAATGTAAGTTAACATCAGTAAAAATCTCTTTTTTCTTCAAACTTATGGCATACATCGTTACAGATTATGTTGAAGGTTAAAAGAAAAAAAAAATGCAGCAGGTCATCCTCACCAAGCCGACGAGAGCGAGAGCTGCGAAATCACATTTTGTACAAAGTCCAGTTGTCTTAATGGGAATGTCCTTGTGGACTGCTACTGCTGCGAGCCTCTAAAACCCAGACCACCGTGTTACCTGACAAGAAACGAGTGCAGGGCCCACTGCCCTCTTTGCAACACTAAGCGCACGCCTCAGCGTTCCCTCCTTAAGAAAATGGAAGGTCAAGCACGGCATGAAATAACGAACGCCAGTATCTACAAATAAAAGGTCGTGCCTGATTTTAATTAGAACAGTCAAATAATGTACTTTATACAAGATTCTATTAATGATCTGTTCTAGGGCTTTTTTGTCTCCACGTACGGCTCCACTTAGGCCTGAAAACGGAGCGGGCCGGCCCGCCGATCCGTACGAACCGAACCTCAAATTTGAAATAGAATCAGTTCGGGTCGACCCGGTATTGAAGCGGATTAGATAGGAGCGTGAACCGCTTCCCACCGCCGGCAGAGAAGCGACCAGCTCGCTCGGCCTCGCCGCTGCTGCAGCTGCCCTCTCCAATTCTCGTTCGACCCTAGGGTGGCCGGTTTGAGGGTTCGCGGCGAACATCAGGGGGGCGGATCGATCCTGATCCACCTGTTCTACGTGGAGGGGCGGAGGGTCAGCAAGAGGTTCGCCCCAAACCGCTCCACTTTCAGGCCTAGCTCCATCAGCTAAGTTTGTCATGGACAATTTTGTAGCAATCGATCCTTCCGCACAATGGAATTTATGGTCTGTTCGAGCTTGTGCCTGAGCGTCAATGGGAGCACTAGCAGAGTTCGATGCTCAAGACCACTACAGCCGTTCCATAAAAATGAGAGTAAAATGCATGAACGGCCATTGAACTTGTCAGGGTGTCTCAATTTGGTTATTGTACTCATGAAAGTGCAAATCATGGTCATTGAGCTTGATCCTCCGTGTTGATACGATCATTATCTTCATAACCTACGTATTTTGATGATGTGGCATACGTATTGCCACGATGCTTATGAAAGTCATCTTTTTCAATAAATTCTTTCCATCTATTACTTATCTTATATTTAGAAAGAGCCACGATCTGGCGACACTACTGCAAAGCGACATGCAATGACAGAATACGGTCAAGCACAAGTGATTGGAGTAGAAGCGATGACGGCAGGTTCAGCTTCCATTAGCTAGCGATAAGGTCCGCGCATGTCACATGTATGGATGCTTCGATCATGGGTCAAGCCCGCCGGTAATAAGGACCTCCTACAGATTATGGTAAATCACAAGCTTGTTTACTTATGCCTACTTTCTCATGATGATTGGAAAGAGAATAGTGGCATATTAGAGTGAAGGTAGCTAATAATGGATATTAATGACGTAAAGGTTAAGGAAGTGATCAATGTAGAGGACTCTGAAGAAGATGAAATTTAGTTTTCTGATTCAGATGATGAAAAAGTGAGGTTCTATTTCACAAAATTTAAGAAGACATGCAAAATGTTCAAACATCTAAACAAGGTCTCACACTGCACCCCAACGTTAGCCAGAAATTACCTCGATGTGGCCCTCCAACATAGAAATAGAAGCAATAGATGGAAAGGCGGGCACAGATATAAGAAAATAATAAATGAGAGTGCATGTGTTCAGAAATTTCACACGGGGTGAGTCAGGGGAGGATGAGTCACGGTTATACGTATGCCATGTCATCAAAATACGTAGAATTATGAAGATAATGACCGTATAGAGGCAGAGAGTCAAGCTTGATGGCCATGATGTGCCCTTTCGTGAGTACAATGGCCAAACTGAAACAGAATGACAAGTTCAATGGTCATTCGTGCATTTTACTCTAAAAAAATAGCACCACGGCCATGTGAACAAAAGCATAGTGCACGACCTTGTCGTTCGGACTTCGGAAGACTTTTACTATAGACTATGATATCAATAGGTAAAAGGTAACATGAATGTAATTTAACCATTCATTTAGTTAGATAATATACTGTAATTACTGTTGGAATTTGGCCCAAGTGTTGAGGCCTATTCAGGAGAATTCCAAAGAGCAAGTGGCTGGTTACTTTAGTCCCTTACTACTGGGACAAGGAGAAGCACGCCAACTCAAAAAGCAACTCACGTGACCATGCCTGAATAAAAAAAACTATGAGCAAGATTGTGAGCTATGCTAAGTGTACACACACGCGCGCATATCCGCGTTTCTTCGCGTTTTCTTCGCGTGACTTGTGACTTGCGACGCGCGACCGTGGCGTGGCGTGGCTGCAAGTCAGTGTGTATTTTTGCCATTTTATGTCCTCCACAATCTGACCGTTTTGTATCAATCAAGAGAGGATCAATACACGGTTTAATGCCTTAATCGGGATTAATTGGCCAGCCAGGTATTGACTGCCAATTAGTGGGCGTCATTAGTATGGAAACAGCTCCTTGAGGGCAGCCGCGCATATATAAGGCCCTGGAGATGTCCAGGTTTCCTAACCCATGAAAATTCCCTTCGATACACCTTCTTTCCTTCCTTTTGGAGAGCTGTGCTGTGGTGTTGAGTTGCTTTGATCTCGCCGGCCCTTTTCCTTGACTGCACGAGGAGAAGGGTGAGCGGTATCTCCGAACCGTTGTCGTCGTGAAGCCCGCACGAGGGACGGCAATAAGGTTTTTGGGCAGCGCAACTGCGCGACCGCTCATTCGCTGCCTTTGACGATCGACTACATCGACGGTCTGCTTCGTCTACTATTTGTGCTAGATCTAGCACCAACAAACCCAAAGTAAGTTGATGCCTCTCTTTCTATGTTTAGTGCTATACAACCTGCTGCTAGAGCTAGTTTGCATCACAGTTTTGAATGTCTATGAAATCTGCCTCAAATTAAAATCTAGATTTAGAATATTGCGCATATTTCCAACAATTACTTTTTAGTTTAAGCAAAGTTCTAAATAGCCGGCTATAGTTGTTTGAGCAGAATTCAGCTATTTGGTTTCATGTACAATTTCGCCTGCTGTAGCCTGGTTCAACCTCGTGTGCCTTCATTTCCCAAAATACCCTTATGATACTTATAATATCTCACCATGCATGAAACTGGCGGATCGAAAGGGTATCCTGATGGCAATTCAAACCGTTGGATGGGGAAAATGACATTGTGCATCTATTTTGGTATATCATAAAAGTCCTTGTCGTTGTAGGATGTGAAACAAAACTTGTCCTCTCTGTCTCTCTCCGCAGCTAGACTGATCTTTCTACAGAGCTCTCCCTTCCGTGGCCGTTGGCGACGATAATAAGTTTGTACATCGTTCTGGGATGATCAGTCTAGTTGCGGCCTGCATACCCGCCCCTCTTTTCAGTCACTACACGATACAGCTTCTTTCCGTGATGTCGTCCAACATGGACTGGCCAAAAAAAACAAAAAAAAAGACTCTCTCTTAACCCTATTGTCACCTGCTGCGGAATGAAAGCTTGAAGAGGTCAGCACCTTCATTGATGCCCATTACTCTGACTAACGGCCCCGATCAGCGGCTTAGCTCTGTCCTCAGCAATGACGCCCGCCTACGTTCCGCTCTGGTGTACAAATTAAGCAGCACTTGTCAAGCCGAGCCCGCCATCTACCACAAGTTTGTCTGGCACAATCGAGCTCGCCCGCGCGTTCAGTTTTTCACGTACTGGCTGCTGCTCCAAGAGCGAATACAGTGCAAAAGCTAGCAATCTGATGAAGGCTAGGCTCCACGCGGCCTCATGTTCGCGCTCTCGGAGCTCGTCTTCGTCAGGGTCCTCGTCCTCGTCTTCCTCGGGGCCGCGTACGTGAACGTGACCGATGGTGTGATCGGCCGTCACGGGAGTGCCCCTCACGAGCGTTGCCGCGGTGATCTGGTTCCACGATCCCATGAGCGGGTTCAAAATCTTGGCTCTGCAGGTCATCACGGTGTGGGGGTTCGCGTCGTACATGGTTGTCATGCTTGCTTTGAAGTCTATGCCTTGAAGTCTATCTTCTCGGTGAGACTTTTGGCTGAGAGCCTGAAAAGGCAGCGCGACATTTCTTTTCCATTATTTTTTATTCTATTAAATAAATTGTCAGCTTGCTGCATATTTCTGAAATGTCCTCCTAACACTACCACAGAAAGGGGCTTCAGCGACGGGTTTTTAGGGCCTTCAGCGACGGGAAAATGCCCGTCGCTCGTAATACGTCGCTAATGGGTGCCCCGGGATTTCACACGTCGCTAAGATTAACTGCAGCGACGGGATTTTCCGCGTCTGAACTGCTCTTCGCGACGTTTCCACCAAAACCCGTCGCTAAACGGCACAGCGACGTGTTTAATAAAACCCGTCGCTACTGGGGAGTGGAAAACAAAAAAAAAAAATCTCATATTTCTGTATTATACCCCTCTCCATTTGTATTAGTTTGAATCGAAGAAGCACTTAACTGGACGAACAGTTAACTAAACCAAGCAACAGAAGATAGTACATCTTGCAAGCAAAAGAGCCGAAATATACATCACGAACAGAACCATCTGACAGCCCAAAAGGTCGCATGAATCCCAAATCACCAAACTACTAGGGAGACCTGGGGCGAACCTTGGATTAGATGTTAACAGCTATACGAAGTTATTCGCCGGATTGGCCACCGTAGAGACCGGATCTGCCGTTGAGGACGTCGTCGGAGGCCGCCACCGCCGAGGAGGACGTCGTCGCGAAGGCCACCGCCGTCGCGGAGGGAGCCATGCGCCGTCATGGAGGACGTCGTCGCGTAGGCCGCCGCTGTGGCGGAGGGAGCCGCGCGCCGTCGTGGAGGACGTCGTCGCGGAGGCCGCCGTCGTCACGGAGGGAGCCGCGCGCCGTCGTCGCGGAGGCCGCCGCCGTAGCAGAGGGAGCCGCGCGCCGTCGTGGAGGACGGAGTCGCGGAGGCCGCCGCCGTCGACACGCCGTCGAGGAGCACGTCGTCGTGGAGGGAGCCGCGCGCCGTCGTTGTGGAGGCCGCCGCCGTCGAGGAGGACGTCGTCGCGGATCTGCGCGTGGTGAGGATGGAGCCCGCCGGATCTGGGCATGGGGAGGAGGGGAAGGGAGATAGGCTTGGTGACAGGAGCTGCGCGTGGTGAGGGAAGGAGAGCGACAGATCTCTACTCGACTTGGCGAGGGGAGGAATTGCGGCGCTTAGGGTTAAGGGTGGGAGGCACGCGCGTGTTTATATGGACTGGAGTAGGATGGGCCGGGCCGGCTGGAACCTGATGCATTATCAGTTATACTATATTACCAATCGTTCTGTACAGCATACCAAAACCACTTGGTGGCGTAGTGGCTAGTGCCTTTGCTCTCCACGTCAAAGGTTCCGGGTTCGAACCACCCAGCATGCCGTTTTAATATTTGTTTTGCTTGCAGCATCCCACGGTAGCGACGGGTTTCCCAAATTGAGTAGCATCCCAGCGACGGGTTAAAATAAAATTGGGTAGCATCCCAGCGACGGGTTACAATAACGTCGCTAAAAAAAATCAGCGACGGGTAACATGGTTAATAGTAGCGACGGTAAATTGATCCCCGTCCAAAATACCAAATTTTAGCGACGGGATTCAATTTTCCAGATTTAGCGACGGGTTTTAAGTAAAAGCCGTCGCTAAATATATGGCTTTTAGCGACGGTTTTTAGAAAACACGTCGCTGAACCTCCTTACACTATTTCTAGCGACGCGATTCTAAATTACGTCGCTAATGTCCGTGTCGCTAAATCCCCTTTCTGTGGTAGTGTAATTGCATCAAAAATATTTTTGTTTGAGAAAATTATGCCATCGGATATCTTCGTATGTCCGTGACGTGAAGGCAGTCAAAAGTTTCAGATATCGAGATAGCAGCTGGAACTGTTAAATTTAGCTGTTATTTCTTACCTGTGATATTGTATCATTGATTTGTGTTTTTTTCTCTGTTAGAAAAAAAATAATTATGCCACAATATGATAATCAAGTAACCATGTGTGCTGGTCTCCACAGCACGCTCACATGCCTATTCTCCGTTTCGTAGCTAGCTTGAAGTACACAAACGAAAAAATAAATGGTTCGGCAAACGGTTGCCATATCAACGAGAGGCGCGCTTCCACTAGTGCATACATAGAGTGCGTGCCTGCCTGAGAGGTGTTGAAAAATTAACAATCAGAAAACTAGAAGTTATACAGACTATTATCGAACAAAGTGGTTTCATAATTTAGGCTCCTCTCGCAAAAAGAAAATTTACGTTAGTCTCCTCGCTGTCGCGTGACGTGTTGTCTGGGGCATCCACGTACACGGCAGCGGCCCAGGTTTGGGCGGCACTGGAGTAGACGTAGTCCTCCCAAACCAGAGCCATGGCCATGAACACAAGGATATCCTTGACGACACTAAAGAAAGGAGCCACGTCCACCTCGGAGCAAGGCAAGATGCGTTCGCTGATGAGATGGCGCGCGAGCGCCGGCAAGGCAAAACCCTCGATGATGAAGAAATATAATGGCGCTCTACATCGTGACCGGGCTCGTCATGGAGTTCAACCCTGTTGTGTCCGCTGACACAGCAGCGGCTGGCTCCGCGCCGCCAGGCTTCAGGATTTAAAATACAACATTTTACAGTAGAATTTAGCGCAATCCATGGCAATTTCAGCAATCCATTTGAACCCAATTTTGTTTTTCGGCCCGTGCTAGCTAGGATTTGGCCCAGGCTCCGCCACTTTACAGCGGCTTCTCCGAGTACCCTGGGTTCGGAAGAGTAGAGATGGAGCAGGAAGAAAACAAACGCGCCGACGACGAAGCAAACAAGAAATTCCGTGACCGGCGGAATTAGTCAGGGAGCTGTATCGCAGGATAAGTGCATCCAGACAATCCATCCTTACGTGTGACGGAAACAACTATGCTTTTAATCCAATAGTAGAGCGTAAGGATGTTTCTATATGCTCAGCTGTGAAAGAAATGGACAAATACTCGTGGTTAGTTTACAACGCGCGCACTCCCATCATCTCCTCTCAAACCACTATATATTTATAAAGGTGCACAAGTACGATGCCGCGCCTCATTCCATTCCAGAACACAAGAGTAGCAACACCGTCTCGTCGAGGTTTTTCTCCTCTTGTAGGCGGGCATACAGTATGCCGATCTTCAAACCATGCGGCACCCTATGTGCCGATCTCCATCAGTTGGTCATATGATTCGCGAGTAGTAGAATGGATGGGCGCCATGGCGCCCTCGTCAGCGTCGGCGCGTCGATCATTCTGCTATTTTTGGTGGGTGACCCAACCTTCTCGGCGTGGCGGCCATGCAAAGATATCTCGCTCAGTCGGGTGCAATGCCTCGTGAAGCTGTCAGCATGTTGCAAGATGCACGGAAAGGAAGGGACATCCTCGTCGGCAGTGACATATATCGTGACGTACGGTGCCTGACTACCGGGTGCATGTCATCCTTTGTACAGGTTGCCGAAGTTGAAGGGGTCAGCCATGCGCTCCCCGTGGTGCGGGCGGTGGAAGAGTCAACGATCTACATTTTCGTTTTCTGGAGCATCCTGGAAGGCATGGAGCAACTTTTTTTTTTTGGGAGAACCATCAGGCATGGAGCAACTGTTATTTCCAGGAAACTGTTACGGATCATCCGGAACGGTTATGCATGGTCCTCGCAAAAGGGTACTGGCCCATTAGAATGCTGCCGCCGTACTTCAGAACGAGGCCTTTGTTAAGAGAGAGTAGGCGGCCCAGGCCTATTTCTGCGATGGACCAAAACGGCCCAGGCCTATTTCTGCGATGGACCAAAACGGGCTTCTTAACTGCAAGTAATATACGAACCGTTGCTAGGCCGGCGAGTCTCGCCAAATCATCACGTTCCAATAGTATACATAAAAAAATGCTGCTCGGCCAGAGAGAGATATCTTGTGCCTAGAATACAACTACCCCGATTTGTCTTTTCCCTCAGCATCCGTTCTTTCTTGGACAAATCAGCATGCCTTAGCGAACTTAACAAAGTATACCAGCTGACTCGACGAGGCGCATTAATTCTCGTGTACACCGAGATGCTAAGCTCCTTTAAAAACGAACGTCGGATACTACCAAAACACAGGCAAATGGCAATCATTAAAAATGTAAATAAGTCTACTTAACCCATGAACTGTTGAGGATTTTCTAGACAACTCCAATTGAAGTATGAAACCATGTATCAAACCCCCTGGCTTATTCAATACCTACAAAATGACCCCCCATGAAGTGGTTTTTGCTGCTCTGGCGACCACATGGCAGGAAAGGACTGTTAATTGAGCAAAAAAAAAATTCAAATTTTATAACATTTAAATATGTAACAATTTCTTATGCTTACAAATTTGAAATCAAAGCTGGAATACAATTAAGATTCCAATACTGGTCTTTTGTGTTGAAATTCAAATTTTATAATGTTGAACTAAAATATCCAAATTATAGGAAAAGGAAGAAAATTGAAGAGTCCCAATATTTTCTGTGCTAGCTTCACCCTGCACATTAGTTAAGGAATACTTTGAGGAATCATAACCATTCACCACAAGAAAATAAGGATTGTGCCACGGTATCTATCGCAACTGTGTGTAATTTGTTGCAAAAGATATGAGATATGTTGCAACAAGTTGGAATATCGTGGCAGCATGTCACCCATATTGCCACCAATATCGTTTTGATAAAATTTATTTTCGTTGCAAGAGATTGCTGGGCACTGGGAAAAAATATTTGTTGCAATAAGATTTTTTCTGTTGCAACGAAAAAACTTACCATAGCATTAAGCAGGCACAACCGCCAGAATTCTAAAGTGTTATGATATCAATAATTTGCGTGGCAAATTGTTATTGTTATTGCCACGATTTCATTCCTGTGGCAATAAATATTTTCTTTTGCCGCGATGTATCAGCCTATTAGGCCATGAACTTTTTAAAAACCTTGTTCTAATTAACAAATATGCGTGATACAGAACAAGAATTCACAACTAAGAAGCATCTTGAAACGATTTTAATGTTCTATCACCACTTTTGACCATAGAAATTGATGAATAATTACTGAGCATACCGATATTTACACTCATTTATGAAATATCTATCATCTGTACACTAATTTATCCTTAGCCAATTTTCACAGAACTCATGCAACATACACCTCGTACAAAGAGTCATCACCTACCACAACCCCATGACCCGGACTGGTACATGCGCGATATTACGCCTGGCCATCAGCGGTGCCTTGCGCCACCTCGCCCCGTGGCCTGGTCAATTCATCAGGGCATGTATAATGGGATAACATCAGCTATCTAGAAGAGGTTACACATGGATATTGAGTGATGTGGATGAGAGAGAAAGAGGAGAGAGAAGAATGATGTCTAGAAATTACTAGACGGCTCCCATGTTGTCTCACGGATGGCTCTCGTTGTCGTCTAAACCATTGTAGATAAGGTTTTTGTTGTCTGTAAATTTGCATACTTGATTCTTTTAGAAAACCTCTTTCAGACGCTGCATTGTGTGAGTTGTTTTTAAGCCATCTATGAATGATTTGGATGTGCCTTCCAGACAACGGGCGTCTGAACCAATTTACATGCCCTCAAGCCTTGTGGCACGATGACAAGACGACATCGAAAACCATTTTATCAGGGGTTTATTTGATACAACTGAATAGTCTAGTGGATTCAATACATGATTTTATAATTTGAGAAGAAATTTTTATAATATTGAATCCAAACTGTAGCAAATGGCAAATTTTGAATAATCCAAATGTTTTCATTCTTTTTCCTGTTAATTTTGACTAAGAGACTCACTTGTCAAGGTCTATTTTGTGGATACGGTCTCACAATCGGCCACGTAAACGCCACCATGGCATGACCACATCTGAGACTAGTTTAGGGGTTTATTATGGTAGTAATTAATGGATACATTCGATGATTCAATGCAAGATTTTAGACCTAATTAAATGTGTTATCTAGGAAATTTAATAATGTTCAACTATAATACAGTTATAGAGGAAAAAGCATAATTTGAATAATCCCAATACTGTCACTCTTTTTCCTTTCAGTTAACTAGGACCCACTGATCAACTGGCCACGTATTCGCCACCTGGTAAGGCCACATCAAAACCGTCTGAGGGGTTTATACATCAAAGAGTTATCTAAAAACAAGAAACTCTGTAGGGGCTTAAAAATTATTCCGTAACAGAAACATCTGAGTTGGACCACGCGCTAACATATACTCAGATGCCTATATATTTGCCAGGTGTGCACGGCAAAAGCAACACAAAACACATGGATCTCAGGCTTGCCCGCCCGTTTGCATTAGCAGCGCTCGCCTGGTGTGCTCTCATCAGCTCCTGCCCGTCGGCGGACTCGGACGGCGCGTCCACGATCTCTCTTATCATCCTGGTAGTCACATTCCTCGCCGCTATCCTGGTCTTACAGGCGAGGATGGCAGAGATGCGTCGTTTCTAGGCCGGCCGCTCCCCCCGACGGCAACGACGCCGCAGTTCCGGACGACAGTCGTCGCTTCCCTCGCCATTTCCATTTGATGTTCGCATGCATGTGAGGTAAACTTGCTCTATAAAATTGTGAGGAAAAATTCCGACCTTATTGTCCGCCCTGTTATATTGGGACCATACAAGCTTTTGTGTGGAATCTGCGTTGTTATATTTATATCTGTGTAATTAAGCAATACTTCGATTTACTTTTAATTTGTACTGTGTGTCCTTGTGTAGTCATCATGTTGTATTGCTACTAGCCTAAAAGAAATTTCGTGTTTGCATCGTCGTTGAGTGCATTACCATGTACTATTATTATAAGTATGATTGGAACTGATCTAATGTTCTGCTCACTATTTTTTTTTCATTCATCTCCTCCGATCGATGGCCGTCCTGCAGTGTGATTAGCTAGGGTCGAAGGTCACATCAAGGGTGATTGAGAGAAGTGGATAGAGAAATTAGGATTTAATAATCATCTAGTGGTACCTTTCTCTAGCTAGATAAAATGAGCTATTTATTTTATCAAGTGATGAAAGCATCCCAACGTCGCGCACAAAGAAGAGTTCGAAAACTTCAACCATTGACGTGTTTTAGTACATAATATTCATTTCAAAGATTCAATCATGTATGGAAAATATTTCTACGTATATAGGGAGCTTGATGCACTGATCGATGGCGGCGGTTAAAGCAGGTACTATGTCCCTAACAGAACGGATTTCAGCTATAAAAACTGAGAGAGTGCATTCGAGTGGGCTAGGCCGCAAACACATGCATACCTCAATAATTCTCAGTCCGTTGCTGTAGTGGGCTAGGCCGCAAAAGCACAGATAGCACTGAACTGGCCCAACCACGACGTGCCACCGAGCACGTTACAGTGAGCAGAGATTCTCAAAAAAAAAAAAAAAAAAAACGTTACAGTGAGCAGAGCCCTCTGCTCTGGCAAAGCGTCGAACACATGGCGCGCGCGCTCCTCCGCCGCACGCTCTCCCTCTCCGCCGCCGCCGCGCACACAACCCCCCGATTCACCGCCGCCTTTGCCTCCTCCGCCGCCGTTGCGCCGCTTCGATCCCCCCTCGACGAGCGCCTCCTCCGCCTCCTGCGCTCCGAGATCTCCTACATCGCCGAGCGCCGTCCTCCCTACCCGGTACTCTTAACTACCCCCTTTCCTGTCCATAGTTGATTCCCGCGTCCGCGGCAAGGTTTTCACCCCTACACTTCCCCGTGCAGCCGCCGAGCAGCTTCAAGTCGTTCGCCGTGGAGGACCGCCCGGGGGAGCAGTGGGTGCGCCTCCGCGCCGCGCGCGCCGGGGCCGCCGCCGAGGAGGTCAAGGTCGAGGCCACCATGTTCGACGGCGCCGCGGAGCCGCCGCCCGAGGACGCGCCCCTCTTCCAGCGCGTCGAGTCGCTCGAGCGCGGGCCGCGCCTCCACCTCAGCCTCATCGTCGAGGTCACCCGGGGCGACCGCGTCCTCGGGTTCATCTGCTCCGCCTGGCCCGGCGAACTCGCCGTCGGCCACGTGCTCGCGCTGAGGGAGAGTGGCGGCGTCAGCAGCAGTGGACGCGATTTCGTGTACGTGTCATTGTGCGGTGCGTCGTTTTGTGGTTCGGTTGTTCGGTTATGTGGTTTGCGAAGTTTGTGTGGTTGTTGATTCGCAGGAAGCTGGAGGCTGCGGAGAGGGAGGCTGTGATCAAGTTCTTGAAGGAGAGGGAGGTGGACGAAGAGCTCGCCGGGTTCCTGCACGAGTACATGGCAAACAAGGAGAAGATGGAGCTGTTCCGGTGGTTGAAGACAATTGAATCATTCATCGAAAAGTAGGATAAGAAGGTGCGCGCGCAGCAAGAGTTCATCTTTATTGATTTTTTGGTCGTAGAGCAAATGGCTTAAAATAATTTCGAAGACAACACTGTCAGAAAATGTCATGAAGTATAAACTGACCGTGCTCGGTAACAATCCAGCTAAGGAATTTTCAAAATTGATAGTGTTGTTGGTTGGGTATCAGTGATACGGTCCCCAAGTAGCCTAGATGGGGAGATGATGATGAGCAATGCTATTGTAGTATTTTGTGAATGCTGTTGTTTGATGGTCACTTGAAATGTTGATATCTGAAGGCCGAATATATCGCCTTATCTTCCCGCCCTGTTAGTAATAGGGAGTAAAGAGAAGTGAAATAGGAAGCCAATACCTTTGTTGATACAGTTAGATTCTGATCTGGAAACTCGAGTTTACTCTTTTAAAGTGATTCTGACCTGGAAGCTCGTGACTGTACTCCGAAGGAAATGAATTCTGACCTGAAAACTCAAATGTAGCTTCTGAAAATAAAATGGTGTGTGCATGCAGTCAACAGGAATGTAAGACGGTGTAACCCCTTACCATGGCTAAACGTTTGTAGCCAACATGTTAACCCACAACCAGAAGTCCACAACATGTTTCAATGTTGCCTCTTTTTTGGGGAAAAAATCAATTTCATCTCTCGAATTGAGGTCAGGAATTCGATATGACTGAACGATCATCTGCTTCTACTTGGAATCAGTCATTTATTTGAGTCTATCTTTTATTTGAGCCCCTTCAGAACCTCTCTTTCCATTTGCAGGCACCCCTGCTGACATATCACGTTACTCCTGGAAATGGGGATGAACAGGTTCCTGCAACTGTTTTTAAGAGATGGTCTCCTACATTCCCTGTGGATTATCTACCTTACCACTGCCTTGTTGTATGACATTGCCGTAATTCTTACTATCTGCTGAAGCAGTTTCAGTGTTGGTTTGCAAGGTAATAGTAGCTCAGTGCTCGTGGAAACTGCTATTCCCCTGAGAAATCACTGAGATCGTACCAGATTATCTGAATATCCTGCTGCTGGGCAATAAAGATTTGACCTGTTCATTTTTCTCCGTAAAAAAATCTTTTGATTTTGATTTTTTTTTTCTGGGAGATGTTTTCATTTTGAATTGACAAGGAGTTACTACATGAGAGCTCTATAGTCTTCCTCTTCCGAGTGTCTGGTGTCAGGTAGGGCCTGCCGATCGTGACGACCCAGATCGAGCTGCGTCACATGAACGGATCGATCCACATACCTCCATTCAACAGTCACATATGCAAATGCAAGGAACCTGCCAGGTAGGTGGGGCAGGAAAGCCTCGCTGCGAACGGGGCCCACCTGCAGATTCAACCCTCCCCCTCAACGGCTAGTTCCACCCCCAACCGTTGGGCCAGAAACCAAACAAAATCTGAGAGACCCTCTCTCACCAAATCACACTCCTCTCTGCCCATCTCTAATTCCGACGCTCCTCTCAGCTCACCTCTCGCGAGATCACCTCCAAGTGCAGCGCAGCAGCAGGCCAGGACAGGCGGCGCGAGCTCCGCGGCGATGGGGTACACGTACACGCCGACCTACTACTCGGGCCTGCAGGACACCATCGCGTCGCTGTGCAAGTCCATCCTGCCCTTCCCCTTCCGCGGCGGCCGCCGCCTCACCGCCGACCAGGCCGCCGCGCGCCGCCACGCCGAGCAGCTCAAGTGGCAGCAGGAGTCCTTCCACCGCATCCTCCACCTCTCCGGGCTGCACCGCGAGGGCATCGTCCCGGCCTCCGACGTCGCCGCCTTCCGCGCCACCATGCTCGCCGCGCTCGTCGCGCCGCCGCCCAAGCACCCCGACCCGCCCGCCGTCCTCCGCGACAAGCTCCTCTTCCTCCAGGAGCTGCTCTACGCCAAGTGCATCTCCGCGGCCGAGTACAACGCCTCCAAGGCGCCGCTCACGCAGCGCCTCGCCGCGCTCGGCGTCGTCGTCGACTGCCCCGACGCGGAGGTCTCGGCCGAGGAGTGGTCGGAGATCGATCTCCGGGACCCGCCTCCCTCCGCCGCGGTCACCGACAAGCCCAAGCACAAGGCCTTCATCACGCCGTGGAAGAGCAGATCCAAGAAGGACCAGGACGCAAACAGCGCGTCGAGGCCGCCGTTGGCCCCGGTGGACCAGAACAACGCCAAGAATGCCTCGGTCCTCATGGCCGAGAGCTCGCCATCGGAGGCTGCTCCCTCCGGGAAGCCCGAGAAGGGGAAGAGGAGGCATCTGGCGGCCATGTTCCAGAGCGGCGGCAATGGCAGCGAGAACAAGGATCCCGTTGTGGAGGAAGGGGTTGATGACAAGGAGACGGCGAAGGGCAAGAAGAAGAGCTCTTGGGGCTTCGATGGCCTCAAGAAATGGAAGAAGACATCAGGTTGTGGTGCCGGCGACGAGGAGGCCGTGGAGCCCACCCCGGCCGCGCCGCATCGGTCTTCGCACAGCGAGTGCCGCCTTGAGGCCAGTCCCATGGCCGCCTCTGGCCCGGACGCGAAGAGGGCCAAGACAAAGCTGCATTCGGTAACGGGTGATGACTCTGTTTCAGAGCTGTTGCATGATAAGGTACTGTGATTTCCTGGATTCGTTACTCTTTCTCATCTTGTTTATGTAAATTTCAAGAGGAATGGCAATGAGCTAGATTTTGTACAGCAAGTATGATGATGTTAGACATAGTAGGCTATATTTTAATCAGATTGTCGATGCCGCAATTGAGAGTTTGTTTCTGTGAAGGTTCTGGTGGAGAACACAAAGAAGGAGCTCTCAAGGATTCAGGCTGAGCTGTCATCTACAAACCGTAACTTGAACTTCTCGTAAGTAGTAAATCGATCTATTCTCGGTGAAAGACAACATTTTCAAACCATGTTCACCTGGTTTAAGTGTTCTAAGATGGTAGTAAATCGATCTGTTTTCGGTGAACACAACATTTTCAATCATGATCACCTGTTTTCAGTGTTCTAACATGATACCTTGCCTTGTAGGGATCAGCAGATCGAGGCCATCTCAACAAAGCTTCCGGTGGACAAGTCCGACCTCAAGACCTTCTTCCCAAAGTACGCACACATTACTTGACACCCACCATTCAGATCAGTCACATGATTTTCCGCATTTCTCAGACGACGGCACTGGTTTTGCAGGGCATGGTGTGATCAGCACGGGGAAGGCGTGATCACCGCTGCGAAGAAAGAATTCAAGGAGCACGTCGAGGAGATGGAGAAGAAGAGGGACATCACCGACAGCGAGGGCTGGGCTACATTTGAGGACATCGACCTTGATGAGAACTTCAACCCCAGGACCTTCTCTCAGCCCCAGTCAGACTCGGCAGTGAAGGGGAAGATTAATGAGAGCCTCACCAGTAGTTTCACAAACCCCTTCTATGACGAGAAGAATCCTTTTTTGAATCCAAACTACAACTAATGCAATCATAAAGTGAATTCTGGTCTGATCTTTTCGTGTGTGGATGTATCGATTTGATTTGTATTCTGATTACGGTTCAATTGTTATATTGGACCAGGTTTATGCTGTAAGTTGTATTGATGGGAGCTCGCATTTCCCTTGATTAATCATTTATATACTCTTGATACATATGAATGCCGAGTAAAAAAATAAAAAATCCCCTGTGACCCGATCTGTGAAAAATGGATTCAGTGTGCTAGTTGCGAACCATCGGATTCTCAAATACAGCTAACTAGTTGAGATAGGGCCTGCAGTATCTTGATCTACAAAAGCAATGAAAATGCGTAAGTTAGTTCCTTCTCTCTGGGTTGGTATGGCGTTCTGGGAAGAACACTACCTGCAGTGTGTAACTTCTTAATCAACTTAAGCTCTTGACAAATTTGATTCCATTTTAATAAAAAAGGCTTGTAGCTAAACTATTATATTTGCACTAATATTTTCAGTGGTACCAAAGGAAAGTAGCTGTCGCTGTTCCTTTTCTAATAAAGCTGCTATCCCGATCATGTGCTATTTAAATTTTGGAACTTCCGCACGAAACTTCATAGATTTCTAATCAAGCTTATGCATTGTGGTTTTCCTAAAATTTATAATGCACAAGTATTTTTTAAAAATAAACATAGCAAAATTTCTAATAGTAATAGAGCTGATTGTTTTTTCTTTTCTTTTTGAGGCGTTTCTAATAGGGCTGATGCCCCCATTAGCCCACTTGTCGTGTTGTTGGGCCGTCCTGGGCCTTGCTGGACCGCGATTGACTGAGCGTCCCGACTCCCGACTTGCACGGGGCGGACGACGGGCGGAGGCGAACAGCTAGCTCTCTCTCCTACCCTACCCCGCCGCCGCACAAACTCAGATCCTAGGAGCGGCGCAGCAAGGACGGCGGAGCCGGGCATAGCAGCTGCTCGGTCTTGCGCGGCCAGCGCACGGCAGCACGCGCCGCCAGAACCCTCCTACTTCAGCTTCGACGGAAGGTGAGAGCTGAGCTCTCCTCCCCAGTCCTCTAGACCTCTATCTTCCTTCTCTTTTTTAGTTGAGATTTAGGCTGGATGTAAACGATTCCTGCGCGTTGTCGGGGGCGGGGACTGGACTCAAATCGGTGAATTGTTATCGACAAGATTGATCTGTCGGTCATCTTTGTGGGGTGAGAAATGGAGAAACGCTATGTACAAAGTAGTAGCAATAGCAATGCCCCTGCAGTGTGACCTGGAAGCTCAGTAACCTGCGTGCCTAGATGACAACTATTTTCTCACATTTGGTAATTTAAGTAACCTGTTGGTTGGTGTTTAGCACATCACCCGCAGAGCCTTTGAAGAGATACTATTCTGTTACCAGATTACTGCTTCTCTGTATAAACTTGGAATTCACTGTAATTCTTATTTTATTTGTGACATGTTAGTTGCGATAAAATTGTATGTTTACCCCTCCCTTTCTTGTTCGATCTACCATTCCTTTGCACCTGGGATGATTTAATGAGAAAATTGGATTGCTCTGTAACTGCAACTAATGGTACTCTGCCTTGTGGATTGTGATTACAACTGTTATGATTAAGAATTATGGAGCTTTCAACCTAAATGGAATGAAGAGTATAGGCTATTTTGCTTCGAGATTTATTTTTGCGGTGCTTTCTAAACAATTGATTAATGAATATCCTCTTTATCTTACTGCAATTGGCTCAACACTGGCAACATATATATTCATCAATTGATTGATGAGTGATGATGAACTTCTGTTCTCCTTTTTATTTGTTGTAACCAGGCACCAAATACTGAATCCTTCTTCCATCACCTATGGAAGCCAAGTTTTTCCGGTTTCTGAAGCTTGTTGGGGTCGGTTTCAAAGCAAGGTCAGAGTCCCAAGGCCGTGAGTTGTTTCTGAAACTGGGCTACAGCCACGAGGTGCAGTTCACCGCTCCACCTGCTGTCCGTGTCTTCTGCTTCAAACCCAACATAATATGCTGCACCGGCATCGACAAGGACCGAGTCCACAATTTCGCGGGTGCCGTTCGAAGCTGCAAGCCTCCAGAAGTGTACAAGGGGAAGGGCATACTATACATTGATGAAGTTATCAAGTTGAAGCCAGGGAAGAAGCAGAAGAAGTGACAGCGCAGAGGTGTTTGGTCTTTATTTTTCTGCTTTTGGCCTCTTCACATTGATCTGAGGGCATTGTAGCTTGCAGATTTGATGTAGTTCTCTTGTGGTAGGCAGACGAACAATTGCACCAGATTACCACTCTGGACGAAGTGCAATGTACGTGAGACATGTAATGAAGCTGGCAAGTTGTATGATGAATACGCATAGCAATAAGTTAACACCAAGTTGAAATTTTACATCGCTTCAGCTAGAACCTCGTCTTGCAGAACAGCTATAGGTCCTGTTTGGAATCTTTGCAGTCAAATTTATTTTGCAGAGGTTGCAAATTATGTATGTAAAATAGATGCATGACCCGCAAATATTCTTTCTACTGTAACACAGTTTCATCTCCTATTTGTATCACAAATCTATTAAATCACTCTAGCAGAACTACCCCAATCCCAAGAAAATAGTTGAACATGTCGAGATAGAGGAGCAGTAGGACATTGCTGGCAGCGGAGGCTGGGCGAATTTGAGGTCATCGACCTAGATGAGAACTTAAACCCGGGCCTTATCTCAGCATCAGACTCAGCTTTGAAGGGAAAGAAAGTTAAGGAGAGACTCGCCAGCTTTTGTATTAACCCTTTCTATGATGAGAAGAATCCATTTCTGAATTCAAACTTCAACCGATGCAATCATACAACTGAATGCTGGGTTGCTGGCTCGATCCTTCAGCATGAGTATATGTATCATTTCATTTAGTTTCTGGTTACTGGTATTGTACGTGCGATTGTGAGATTGTATGCCGTAACAAGTTGCATTGATGGGAACTTGCATTTCCTTGATTAATCGGTTACTCTTCATACATATGAAAGCCGAGTCCAAAAAAAAAAAGGTTGCCCGTACCGTCAAAATGGATTACAAGAGGGAGAATGGAATCACTGCAGTTTATACACAACAGGCAATTTACTGTTTTCTCAAACATGATATGCCAGTTCAGCAATCCTAAAGTTTAAGAAAAGAAGGTTATATAGATAGGTTACATAACAGGATGTCGTGCTGCTAACTAATTGCGATACCGCCTGAAGTATCTTGATCTACAAATGCAAGAATGAGTGATAAAAGGTTATATAGACAGGTTACACAACAGGATGACACAACGCTAACTAGTTGAGATACCGCCTGCAGTATCTTGATCTACAGAAGCAAGGGATCCTCTGGCCTTCATCTTCTCGGTTGAAGTGATAATCGTAAGTTATTTCCTCCCCTGGGTTGATATGGCGTTCTGCGAAGAACACTACCTGGACATAGCAATAGAATAGCCAAATTTTAGTACATTGGTACTTGCTGGAAATTCTGCAGTGTGTAACTTCTTAGTCAACATAAACTCTCGACAAATTTCATTCTGTTTTAATACAAATGGCTTGTAGCTAAAGTGTCATATTTGCTCTAATATTTTCAGTGATACCGAAGGAAAGTAGCTAGCTAGCGCTTTTGCTTGTCTTATGAAGCTGCTATCGTGTATGCACTAGTTTTATTTTAGAACTGCTGCATGGCCTCTTTCAGCTTTCTAATAAAGCTGTTGCATTGCATTTGCTCTAACATTTGTAATGCAGAAATATAAATTTGGGAAAATATATGAACATAACGAAGGGAGTACCTTCTTTTCATTCCTGACTGAGATTATTTTCGCAACACAGTTTGGCTGATCCAACAAAGATGAAAAGAATAGAATGAACATAAAGCATACATTAAAAATACTAAACCAGATAAGGGCCCTGTTTGGAACACAGGTTGAATTCCCAGAATAATCTGAAAAGCTTGAAGATATAGCCAAGCACAAATTATTACCTGGCATGAATGGTTAACGAATCTTGCAATCCCACCCTTGCGGGTGGCATCAATAATATGCTCTCTGTCAATTTTGAAGAAATAACAGGCACTCTTATACTGTTGTCTTTTCCCAGACTGGTATTCGATCTCTCTTTTGTCAGCGACCCGCTGCCCAACAATTTCACCCACATACTCTACAACCTGAGACATTTTGATATACAAAACTTCAAATGACCTTACATGCTAGATTCCTCTATCATTATACACAAACAAAAGAAAAACAGAACTGATGAATTACCTTCGAGCCACGTGAAATAAACACTGATGTGTAGAGACCAAGTCCATGTATGCCCGATTTATACACTACCAAATGCTTCTGTCCTTTTAACTGTTTGCAGTGAGTATATTCCATCTGAAATGAAAAATAAGAACAAGAATAGATAGGACTTTGTCACCATAGCTTCTTCTGTATGCAAACTATTATGCCTCACTATAGCATGTTAAGATGACAAACTGCATTATAATGGCAGATTACAGAAAGAGGATACCTGTCCTCTTCCACATGACTTCGATCCATTTATATGTAACCAAGCATTTTTCTGTTCTTGGGAGACACTGAACTCACCACAATATGCTTCAGATGTCTTGTGGTTAGCACCTTCTCCCTTTCGACCTTTAAACCCCTGTTTCAAATTACAAATTGTTGATGCAGATCTTTTATTTTGAGGCAGTACAAAGGTTCAAAAAAGTACTACCTCTGTACGTGCACATGTCCAGTCGTTGCTTCTCAAACATTCCTTCTTAGTATTAACATGATGAGATAAATCGATAGCATGATCCAGGCATCTCCCATAAAAGCCAACATTTTCATTGTGCTCACCTTCAGGCTCACTTTGCAACAAACCCTGTTCAGATATCACAAGCACATGAAGACGGAAATTATAAGACAAGCGCACATGAATATGGATATTATAAGTTGCACCAATATAAAATCAAATGCAACCATTTAGCCAGAGTTTTTCTCTTTTATTTTCTTGGGAAGCATGAAATTCAAGATATGTAAAAAAGAACAAACTATGATTTCACACCCATATAGAAAAAATAGAACGACACGAAACAAAAGAGACTTTTCTTATTACTAATGGAATGCAAGACTTGACTTATATCATCCTAAAGGAATCAAGCGACCAATTCCCTGCGTCTTCAAATTGTTGTCGTTAGGACAACGATTCTAGTTCAGTTTTCAACTAAAGTTCTCGCCCTAAAGACAAAAATTTGAAGAAAGAGGGAGTAAAAGATTACCCCATTTTTCCTTAAGTACTCGAAGAAAATAATAAGTATGCAGTAAGTAAATGTATTGAGCACAAACAAGGGCTGCCCATAGAACAAATCTTATTATATATGCAGATAGCATACCCTCTGATGCCCACACCAAGGATGAAACAGCGCTGAACATTTTACATCTCGGCACTTGATAAATGAGCCCCCAGTTCTGCTACACAGGGAGCATGCCTGATAACCAAAAAAAAGAATTGCAAAAGTCAAGGCCAAGACGAATTTCATTAAAGATGATAAAACCTAGAATTGTAAGTACAACTGGAAAACTTCATACTAAAGATAAGAGAACATCTATGGCCACGGGCAGCACGTGGCACTGGATATGCTTTACACTTGCAAGTGCAGAAGGATCAGTCCAATAAATAAATCACTATATGAATATGCATGTACGGAACTCACGGTATTTCTCTTGGCAGTTGAGGCACCCGATACATCAAAAGCACTCATTGTGGTGGCATTTGGGCATTCTGTGCCAGGTGTCCACAGTCCACAGACCACATGAACCCACTGCGTTGTTTGTCGTCCAAGTAAGCAGGAATCATGATTCAAAGAGGTCCAAGAATTGCTAGTAATGTCCTCCGTACTGATAATGTTGTCCCCATGTGCATTATCTGTTAAATTTCGTAGGCCTATTGCAGACACAAAGTTCAAAGCTTGTAGATCTGGAAGCATAAAATAAATTATGCCAGACACATTCCCTATGTAAATACTCACTTGTACACTCACTGCTCATATTTTCAAATGAATCAATATATCTTTTTGCTCCTGTTGGCATTGTCAAACATTTGAGCAAAATTTTCAGAATTTTCTTGTGTTTCAGTGCCCTTGTCATAGCTCCACCTCCATAACCACACAACACACAAACCTGAAAAAGGAAATTAGGGTGAGTAGAAGGGACCAGTAGTACATACAACCTTTTTGTGCCGTGGAACAGACGATCTTTTTGATTTTAGAAGAAGCAAGCTAGTTTCTATCATGAGCGGATATTATTCTATAAGTTTGTACAGCGACTATATCAGCAGCGTACCACTAGCACCCCGAAGCTAGAAACACTTGCAAAGTTTCAGTTAAGGTGGTTTAGGTCCAGAGCAGAGACAAGTCAGGCATACCGTTAAACCCAAATAAAGCTGGTATACCTAGAAAAAACTTTGGCAATGGTGTAACAAATGGTATGCACTCCCCTTATATTAAAAAAAAATAGTAAAGTATCAGTTTCTATGCAGGAAACATTGGCTCTAGCCTCTCACGAGGTCAAGGCCGGGAACAGTTTCCCTTATCTAAAAAAATCCATGCATGAAACAGCTCCTTTTCACGTCGAGTCTGAATTTTTTTTTACAAAAAAATTATAGCCTTACAAAAAACAAACTCCCCAATTTTCCTAGACCAGTTAAATCGTGGACTTTCATGGCTAAATTTCCTGAGGACAGCAAAATTGGAAGATACTCCCTCTGTCCCAAAATAGGTATCGTTTTAGGAGCTGGGCATGGGAATTGGAAAAGCAGAGTGCACAGGAAATGAGAGAGAGATTTGTATTGGTAAGCGACAGTGACAACCTTTGTGGGACAAATTTTGAATCCTGAAGTGACAGCTATTTTGGGACAGAGGGAGTAGTTTTTTTAACCAGTACTTAAAGCAAAGGATATCTCACGCTTTGAAGAAGCGAAGGAATTTTTATGGTCAAGCAGTTCAATAACTTGCAAGGAAATTAATTAATTATGAGAAGATGAATCTGCGAAATCACCCTTGAGCTTGCATAAACGTTCTATTAAGCTTGGTAAACACAAGGACACATGTGATTATCTATTATGTGACATACTAACGCAATAGTTTTTCGAAAATGAATCTTCTTACTGCGTTCCGAGTATTAGCCTTGCAGGGTCTACAGAACCATTGTCCTCTCGGAACTTTTAGAACACCATAGCAACCTTGATGCACCTATACAAAATACAGGCCTCTGTAAATATGCAGTAGTACTAGGCACAGGCAAGAAGCAGTTTGACAAACTTTGATATAGCACTTGCTGCACTCTATCATTTGATTGCAAGGCTCCAGGTTTAAGATCCCACAAACACAACATGAGGCCTCTGAGCTAAGCCGTCCACTAGATCTGTCCAAGATATTAAGAAAAAACTTTGTCAGATCAGCTAGTAAAGCAAAACAAAATCAGATAAACATAGTGTATCTCGAGAAGTGGTTTCCATAGAATATGTTCCCAAAAAAAAAATGGTAAGTAAATATATAAGACACATATACTGGAACCATGACCTTGTAGCATTCACTTCATGGGCTCGCAGTGCATTATCTTCATCACTGCCAAAACTGCATGATGGTCTGTTCAAATTCTCATTCCTCTTAATCCTATTAAGGGATAAACTTCCTCTTCTATTCCTAGATTCTGCATATGGTTGGAACATTATGTTAGTAAACAAGGTTTGTTCAGCACTTATATGTAAACTGGGAAAAGGTGCAGTTTACTAGTTCATCCTAGTGTAGCTTTCTTGTACAGAAAAGACTGTTGCTCACGCTACTCATAGTTAATATGTAACCTGGAGTATGTTGTCACTGGGAAAAACAAAGGACAGCAATATGCGCATAGGATTCAAGAGAAAAGAACAGTTTTGCCCCTATGTCGAATCATTTTTACAAGATGACTTTCAAATTTGTCAAAATTTTAAAAAGATACTAACTGCAGGGCATATAGACAAACATCAGTGATCTTTGCAACATAATCAATTTCAGTCATATACAGCCAAAAAATACTGCAGAAGTACGAGCCTTATCATTACCTCTTGATGCTCTTATTTGAAGCTGTTTTGCCTCCGCATCTGTTAGGCCAAGAGTCTCATCTTCTACAGTAGCTGAAATGAGAGGCATTTTTCATATTTCCATTTTTCTAAAAGATACAACTGCAAGCTACATGTTTTTTTCCCCGAATACGCAGGAGAGCTGCACATCTTTGTAATTAGAAGAGAGAAAAAGGTACCCATTACATTGCCACATCCTCATACGGGGGCCAAATATGAGGGGCGGGATGAAGCTACATGTTGTTACTAGTTCAAATGGAAGCTTTAGAAATATACCACTACATGCAGCCTTGAATCGTTAAGAGGAATACGTACTTTTTTGGGGAACCTGCATTTCATCTTCAGCTTGTGTGCTGCAATGTTCAACACCAACAGAAGACTTGTATACTGAACAACCTGAGCTGTTCACAGAACAGTCTGAGCTCTTTTTCTTTGACAAGTGCATACTTTCTGCCTTACATATGGGTTTGACTACACGGCATCTCTTAGCCTTTTTAAGAATCAGATTCAGTGGAACAATCTTGGGAGATTTTCGATTGTCATTAGCTATCCCTGTAGCAATTACAGTAGAATCTATATCAGCACTCCCACTGCAAGCATCTTCACTTTTAGATTCATTTACGATGGAGTTCAGAGACACATATTTAGGCAGTTTGCGGGCAGACACATGAGTCCCTTCGTGTTGCTCTGTCATATCTTGAGTGATCACATCCTCTGCTTGCTTTTTCCTATCAGAGGTGCTTATTCCTCCAAAAAAATTGACCTTGTCATCTTGTTTCTCATCATCACATTTGGAAATCTTGTTCTTCCTGTGAAGTCGTTTTACAGGCTTATTCTGATGCATGGTCGCATATTTTCGCTTGGTTCTAAACACCTTGCGCGAAAATGAAGTACCCTCGTTTTGTGGTAGGGAACCCCCATTTTGGGATGACTGGGAACTAGTACTAGTACAATCCTCTGACTCTGAATGTTTCTCTGAACACCTCAGTGTTCTATTTTTCTTTGGAAGTCCAAAACAATGTTCCTCTCTGTCACTATCATCCAGTCTACATCCGTCAGAAATCTTATTGCATTTGCGCTTCACTATAGATGGACCCAAGTGAGATCCAGGGACCCTTTTTAGGCCGTTTAGGGCCTTTTCACGTCTTCTACTGGTAGGAATATAACTGGATGCAGAACATTGCTCCATTCTTGATATTTCATCGCATAGATTTTTATGTTTGTTATGTTTAGCATTACAGGAGGGTATATTCTTAAATTCAGGTGATGCCAGAAACTTGGTCACCACAGCACTTGACGACCCAGAAGACAAACCAAATTTTGTTTCTCCTCTTGATATTACAGCATCTCTGTAAGCGCCCTTTTTCTCTGTTACAGCTTTGGACCAACTGCCACCAGTCACTGATGCTTCAGATACATTCTTCAGTTTCTCCGTTATAGCTACAGAAGGCTGGTTTGTTGCTTCATTGGAGGCATCTTTCTGAAATGAGCTTTGAGAGATGCTTCCTCCAGCAATTCTATTGCTTAAGCACTTAGTTGCTGATTTTGCATCCTCTCCTGATGTGCTGCATCTAGCAGGCATTTGTATTTGGAGCTGGTGTTTGCATCCTGGTATATTATGATCAATTGTGACACCACAGTTCTTTGTAAAGCCACAACCGGGCAAACATTTTGGGACTACAGAGCAGCAGCAGCTTCCATGGCAACAAGGGCCTCGTTCTTTCATACTAAGGGCATCAAACATAGTGTTGTTTGTCAAGTTGTCTATTGTATGTCCCATAGAACTGCGATAGATAGAAGAACATCAATAGAAGAGCACATTCATGATCAGAAATATGATGCAAGGTGTCATGCACGGCCCAGAAGGGCCCATGTGATGGATCAGCCCATGCCACCCAAGGGCCAGCGCATGGACAGTGCACCGGCCATAGGGTGGCATGGGCTGATCCATCACATGGGCCCCTAGATTAGGCAGTTCTGAACCCAAGAAGTGCGACCATGCCGATGCCCTCGTGCTGCGGAGTCCGGACACTGGCATGGTCGCACTGCTTGGGTTCAAGGCTGCCTAATCAAGATCCATGACACATGGAGGGTAAAATTGTGTTCTATTAACAACTAGATATTTGAACTGATCACCTAAAGATTAAAAAAGAAGAACGGTGAGGTAAATCAAAAGGCAAGTGCTCCCAGGACAAAGTAAACAATAACTAACATCCACAAGGTACTAGGAAAAAGAGGAAAGATAACACAGAGGCACAAAGGCTATGGCATATATGTATGTCTTTGCACTCAGAAAAGTTCATGAAGTATCACACTCTGAAGGTATATACTAAGCTGATTTAAAGGATGGAAAAAAAGTATGCTGGGTCCCTTAACAAGCAGGGTGAGTATAATCTAGCCCTTGGTCTACGAATCTGTCTCAATTAAATTAAGTTAAAAAATGGAAGCTGCTGGAACCAATAAACAGAATCAAGGAATGAATTCAATGACATGATAGTTATAGTGCACATCAATAATATTGTCCTCAGAGGAAGACGGCAAGGTAACTATATTAAGAAGCTATGAAACAGACTAGGATAAGATACAATGATGGAAGTAAAATTTTAGAGATGAAAAAAAGTCATGACAAGTTAGCAACAACCAGATGGAATAGCAATGAAGAGAATAAAAGGATTAAATAAACCGCAATTTACCTTCTGTAGTGAAAGCCGTCAACAGGACATGCATAACAAGAAGACTGCAAGATGTGTTCTCCAGAACATAGTGATGATCTTTGCATGTAAGTGCCACAGGTACAAAGTTCATCTCGCCCTGAAATAACAGAAAATATTGCACTGAATTGAGACAATGGAACATTCAACAAAATAACAAGGGTTGTCCATCATAGACACAATTTCCTTGATGAAGAAACCAACCTTTAAGAGTACACTTACTGGCTAGAACTGGAAAATCATCACAAGTTCTGCACAAGTGGCCAGGTCTAATACCAAGCTTGGAAACATCTTCCTGACTTTTAGAACAACAGCCACAAAATGATTTTTCCATTTTTGAATGATCATTTTGGCATAAGCTAGGTAGCAATTTCTGAGAAGAACAACAACATTTCCCATTCTCATAGCTTGTTTTGGCAAAAGTTCTCAATCTTTTATGTACGCACAAGTCCGCGACACATTCCAAAGTTTCTTGGGTGCTGGCCTGCACAAAATGCTTGGGTTATAGAGAAGAGAAGGAACAAAGAACATAAATTTGAATGATTCTAGAATGGAAGCTTCGGCTATGTGCAAATGAAATAGCAACCCACCATTTTATCATTGAAACAGGGACCCCCAATCTCAGCACGTACAACTTGATGGGATTTATTACCCACATGAATGTAACTCCTGCAATTTGTGGGACATGAAGCAGCTGCACATATTTTGGAAATTCCAGAGTTAGGTTGACTAGGCAGACAGTGGTACGGGCAACCACCATAGGTCAATGGTTCCTGGCTATTGGTATGCAGTAATTCCTGAGGATTATATCGACTGGAAGCTGCTGAAAGTGAAATACCCTCTGATCTTCCTTTCATACGAATAATGGATGGTACCAACTTGGAATGATTATCGTTATCCCTTGTTTCAATCTGTCCATTTGCAATTTTGGGATGATCAGAACCACATGCACTATCCTGGGCCTTAGGAAGATAATGCTCATTACTGTTAAGGATATCATCGATGGGTTCAGGTGCACTATTCCTCTCCAGATGTGAAAGAAATAATGATATTAATGAATTATTTGTTGTACCATCTGTAAATGCATCTCCTTCAGAATGTTTTGTGCTATTAGCAACTTCATGTGATTGCTTCTTATTTCCATTAAAAATTGGCAGTTCACCTTGTTTTGCTATACTTCTGTTGACCTTGGTTTTTTTCTTTGGACAAGGATCTGCGCAAAATGATCATGGTGTTATATGGATACAGGAAGGGGGGGGGGGGGGGGGGGGGGGGGGGGGGGGGGGGGGGGGGCGGTTACAGAAATCACATGTCATCATCAGATGTTTCTACTATTTGTATCCTAAATCATATAGACAATTCACACTATAACAATTTAATATGTAACTACTTTTTTCGTGTCTTGCACATAGCTAAGCATAAACACAATCACAGATGCTCAATCCATAGTTAACAGTTCAGGTCTAGTTTTCTACCCTTGAATGGCAAAGCACAAAGACAATAACGAAAAAAGAACAATACAAGGGGCACACTCACTTTTACATAACGATGGCGCATGTGGCTGAGGTTTTTGAAATTCAATTACTGTTGACTGTACTGATGGAAATAGGGTGCTCATAGATTGATGATAAGAAGCTTGCCCAAGCTTTAATTCAGTGTTCGAAGCATTGCTCACACTGTCCTGTAATATTTTGTGAGAGACATCAGGCCTGCGGGCCCTACTGTCATGGTTTAGAACTCCTGTAGAACTTGGCCGATGATTACGTGAAGATACATCAAAGTTTTTCTCAACAAGGATTCCGTAATTATGCACCAGATGATTTCCGTCGTAATTGTTTCCAATCCTTGCTTTCAAGTTTAAACTTCCACTTGACGTGACAACAGGGACCAGGTCCAATTCATGATCTTTATGGTTTTTATCAAGGCCCAAATTCCTTATCATTGAACTCTGTACGAAAGCAGAGTTATTTGTAAGTGCTCCATGCATATTGATACCCTTTTTGCAATTTGTTTCATCTGGCCTTTTCACTAGCTTCTCAACATTAGAGCATCCTTGACCCTCAGTGTACAGATCACTGGAATAGACTTGTTTGTTCAAAGGTCCAGTGATATTTCCATATCCACCTAATAGCCCTATTTGTCCCATACTATTGTTTCTTGAGGGAAGGCTTTTCAACCTGTGTTCTTCTGGAGAATTTTTAACACATGCCCATTCTGGCCAATCCCACTTAGTATCAGCTATAGATCCTCCAACCTAGACGATTACAAAAGGGAAAAAAAAATTAATGGCACTATAGGAAAATTTCATAAACTGTAGGCACAACTAACCAATAGAATTAGAGTTGTAGTAAGATTTTTCCATCATGTAAATAATTGCAGCTAATTTCGTGCGTTTGAAGGTCATTAGTTATATGTAACTTACTCACCCCTGTGCAGAATTTGAACCACTGTGAGATATTCATGCCATTCTCCACAAAGACAATTTCTCCAGCTTTTTCTGCAGGACCTCCTGCATGCTGTTAAAAAAAATGCACATGTACATAACTAAAATTTTAGACGTAATAAAGTGCACTTTTTTGCAGCAATTAAGTGCGTAGCTTTTTATCAACATAAAGAATTCTGTAAGAGTGCAGAGTGCTGAAAAATGGAATCAACAAGAGAGTTAAATACAATCCATTAGTACCTCGCAGAACTTAGCTATAGACATTCTCAACTGATGGCACGAGCAAATGACTCCAAAAATCCCAGTACCACCCATAAAGAACTCTCCACCTATTGAAATGCCACGAGCGTGTCAGAAGAAATTCAACAATATATGTTAAAGTGAGCATAACTGTTCAGCATCAAGAGAAAGTGCTAAAACTACCCAACTAATGGTCAATTTCAACTTTTAACAGTTTCACTAAACATACTGCAAAAAATGGTTGTTGGTGTTTTGGTTGCACGCAGCTTATGATGCATAGTTCAATTGTTGGGCCTTTATTGGAGGCTATTCCGATACAGTTTCAGGAAGCAACAGAAAGAAGGAAAAAAAAACTAGTGCTAACTTTCTACCCAGTTCAATGACTATCTTTACACTGACAACATGGTAGTCAAATCAGGTTGTGATTGCAAGTTGAACTCACCAGTATTGAGACAAGATACACGGATACTACCAACAAGTGGTGCAGGGAGATGATGAGGGGTTGATTTGAACGGCAATATATGCAGGGTGTGCGCATTTGAATCCTGGAACTGTATGCCACGGCGTGTCACCTCTGTGCAATGCAAGTTGCAATCGTCAGTTGTCACGATCAGTAAAATCTGATCGAAGGCATTCAACAACTGTCTGTCGAGCTTGCTGGAACCATACCTTCGCTGGCTGAACCTGCCCCCGAGAAAGCACCCGTTCCATTGGCACTTTTATTCAGAAAACTGCGCTCCAAAGGAAGACTGCTCATTGCTGCTGGTAGCTGGCAATCCATGTCTCGGGTACATGGACCGATATGCAACACCGCCGCCAAGCGAGAGTAGCGCGGGTGAGATCAACCATAGCAGCAGCATTGCTCGCGGTCAGCTTATCGAACATGGCCCTGAGGTCCGGCACATCGCCGAAGGTGGAAGAGCTCCCCGGAACTTGATGGAGCGAGCCGTTGCTCGGCCCCACTCCAGCGGGCTGCGAGCTCCAAGGGTTGGCCACCGGCTGCTCCGGCACGGCCGGCTGCGCGCCGCCGAAGGGGCGGAGCAGGTGGCGCGGCGCGGGGCCGTCAATCTGCACGGGCAAGGTGAAAACGCCACGTGAGCAGAGCAGAATCTCAACACTGAGTAATCAACAGCAGTGTAAACATAACACGCAACACCGGGCAGCGGCATTTCGACCCCAAAATCGCGCGCGCGTGGCTCGTGCAACCGCGAAACCGCGCTCGGAATCGCGAGGCGGGGGCGAGTGTCTGGGTCGGAGGGTGGAAGCAGAAAACCTCCCCTAAACCCCTCCCCGCATTCCGTGCCCGCGACGACCGAAAACCCAAAATCCCCCCCGAGAGGCGCGAGGGAAGGAGGTGTTTACCTGTTGACTCGGCGGCGGCGGCGGCGGCGGCGGGGTGGGCTGGGTCGATGCCGGAGCCGGCGGCGGCCACCGCGCTGGCCACGACGCGCCGTCCATCCCGCGGCGGTGGAGGAGCGGGGGTTCAGTTCGGGGGGCTGGTTGGTTACTGCTAGCGGCAACGGCCGCAGAGGAGTGGTGAAAAGTGATCCGTTCGCAAGCGGGGTGGGGTGCGCCGTGCGCGTGGCGTGGAGTTACGGGGGAAGCCAGGCCGAGCGCCCGAGCGCCGCAGCGGTGCAGTGCGCGGCACTGCAGCGGCGTGATGAGGTGGTGGGGACGAGGCGCTCTGCTGCTGGTCCGACTCGCTTTTGATTGTCGTGTCGAGTCGGCTCGGACTGGCACTGATGAGACGCTGGGGTTTTTGGCAGGGTTCTGTCTCCCTGGACCCGGTCCACTTGGCCAGCCTCGCCGTGTTCCGCGAATCATCTGTGTGCAGCCGTGACGGGTGCTCCGTGCTCACTCGTGCTGCTGCTGCTGCTGCGGCGCCCCGGCCGATCGTGACGTGACGTGACTAGTAGTAGTAGGCCAGCACTGGTGTCGCTGTGTCCAGTGATCGTACTCGTGCCGTCTGCTGTACACTTTGTTCTTCTTCCTCAGGACACCGGACCAGTGTTTCACTTTCAGGGACTGCATTGACACGCAACTAATCGGTTAATCGATGCTGGAAGCAGTGCCATCATGAAAAAGTCCGTGTTTTGTATTCGTACATCGTATATGTCCTTGAATAAAAGTCACTAATCCCTTTAGCAAAGCCTCGTTTGCGGAAGAGGCATGTTTCCTATATTGAGGACGAATAATATATGGATGCTGATAAGCATGGCTCTTTTTTCCTCTAAACTTCAACAGTCAACACTAATCATTATCGTTGACACGGGTTCTGGCTTCTGGGAGACCCGGTGCAGCCAGAACTTTTGCATGCAAAGGCCGCCGCACGAGCCACGAGGAGTGGGGGCCAGGGAGCAGTTCAAAGCTTGGAAACATGCCGGCCAAACTAGCCGATTATCTCCAAGCTCCCGGTCTTCCATGCGCCGTGCAGGCCAAACGTTCATGTCCCACCTGCAGTGACGCCTTAACCCCGAGGCACAGTAGACTGGATGTTCCTCGCGGACTGCGACGCGTGCGTCGTGTCCGGTTTCTCAGAGTCATCACAAGATTAGCACAAAGTGAGCCTTCGACGTGGTGGGCGAAATGATTGATGTGCAATCTGAGAGTCCGTCCCAGGTGTCCACGCTGCGTACTGGGTAGGACCGGCGATCGGCGACGAAGGGGGTAACGCGGGACACGTGTAATGCTGTTCGTCTTAATTCGGCATCATGTTAACGTCACTAAGAACATATGTTTACCAACACGAGTATTTATTTATACTAGTACCAATGCACGTGCGCCACGCACGTGATCGAGAAAAATGCATCACTTGGCAAGACCTTTGTAGCTTAAGTTGAAATTCCAGTGCATCTTTAATGGATATAAAGAGGAAGAGAAATTGTGGTGCCATTTATTTATACCAAAATACACCTTTACTCTTGTTGGAATGGAAACATGACATGAAAGCTAGTGCCATTTTATACAAGAGCAAGGCAACTTTGAATACAATATGTTTAACTTAAATCCCCCTGAAAGAAAATATCATACGTGTAATTTCAAGAGGAAACACAACTTCATCTAAGGACAACCAAATGAAAGGAATGCCTGGACAGCTTGTGGCAACCAAAAATATTCATGACTTTATTACATCATCATTAATTCAATCACTGATTCGTCAACAAACCATTTCATCATAATGGATTAGCCAAATGACGACCCATGGCTAAGTACACTTCAGAGTTAAGATGTTATTGAGACCAAAGACTGAACACAACCATCACATGACACTGACTTTATCAATACATATATTAGATAAGAATGAGCCGTGCAATTGTCACATATTATTGAACCTAAACACTGGAATACTTGAAAAAATAATAAAAGCATTGAAGGATTCAATACGACATGTCGCTACTGCCGCATGCAAAGTCATGGCAGAGCCGAGATGCCTATTACACTAAAGCTGATGTACCTGAAACCAAAATTTATGATAAACAAACAAATAAATCACTAACCTATCTAGAACATGATTTTACATATGAGATTGTTGCCGCAGGTCCATTGAGAGTAGTCTCGGTTTGTTGTGTACTGTGCTTTTTTTTTCAAGGACCAACAAACAAGACCAGATCAGCTCTTTATAAGTGCAACAGAACAAAAGCGTGTGAGTTTTCCCATACACACCAGAAGATATATCCAAAATTAAGAAAATTTGCTTCAAAATAACCAAATGATAATGATATATTGTTGAGGCAACGATGAAAATAATGATTAGTCATAAAGAAGGATATTATAAGTATTAAAAAATCATAGTTCAGTTTCCACGCATACAAAGTCATAAAAGGACTGTGCAGTTCAACTTTTGTATTTTTTGTAATATAAAAAATCTCAGGCAGTAAAGAAAAGTGGGACGACTACAGCATGCGAAAAAAAAAATCAGTTCAAGCTCAAATTTATCTTGATCGCAAGCCAGAGAGCTTTGTCGTCCATTGGCTTACTTGAAAACCTGATCTCCTAGCAATTAGTTCTGTTGTCTCTCTCCTGCCGTTATCTCTATCAGTTTTGCATGGTCCTTAAATTGTCAACAATAAAAATATATAATACCAAAATATAACAAGCAAGGCATTTAAATAGGACCAACTGTTTTGCTAATCCTTGGTACATGGCAACAAAACAAGTAGGAAGCTAAAAAAAAAGATTAAAAACTATACTAAATGGTGACAGATACACACACACAATGAGGAACGCTAGTGCTGCAGATTGAAAAAGACCGGGAAGCAGTTAAGCAAATGAGACATGATCAATTAAGACTGGACCTTTCTTTTTTTTTTTGAGCAAACATACCTGTATTATACATTAAGGAAGAGTACAAATACGCGTATGCATACAGGTACATTAGGAAGGATACAGGACAGCTGTCCCACCAAGAGAGCAAAAGGGCCCCTAGAAACACAAAATCACAAAGAAGCCCCTGGCCTTTGAGCTCTACAGTAGCAGCCGAGCTCAGCACCACCGGCCGACACCGGCGACAGCAGATCTGGCCACCGCCACCATCCCGAAGCCGAAAGGAGCACCACCCCAGCAAAGGCGAAATCGCGCGAACGCTTTGAAGCAAGCCGGAGTAGATGCGCAGTAGCAGGTCGCCCAATCGGCCGGGGCCGCGCCCCGTGCCCCAACCAGCCAGAGCCGCCGCTCGCCGACGACAGCAACAGCCGTCGCAGAACCGAGGACGACTCCTCCACCATCTTGCCGCTGAACCGCAGCCGTACCCGCATCCTTGACTCGACAGGCCGAGCCTCCCATCACCTCGCCGAACAGGGAGGCAACAAGAAGCCGGCAAACTCCTGTACAAGGCCTCGCCAAAGGAGAGCCCACCACCACGCGCTCGTCGCCGACGCCGGAGCAGGACGCCGTCGACACGGGGAAGAGCACGGGGGACCTTATTCCATGGCCGCATCGCCGCCGCCGCCTCGACGACCCGACCCGGACACCGAAACCTAGAGCTAAACCTAGGACCTACCCCGCCAGCCAGTAGATCCGCGGTCTCCGCCGCCTCCCGGCGCCCCGAGGGCCGCCGGAGGCGAGGGAGACCAACGGATCCGCGGCGACCCGGAGCGCTCCCTCTTCCGCGCGAAGCCTTCCGCGTCGTTTGTGATCGAGCTGTCTGAAAAATTATCCTCAAGACTGGACCTTTCTTACTGCTAGCTGAGCACTTGAAATTATGTCCACTTCTCGATAGTTCTGGTGCCAATCTTGTCTTGCATTTGGTTAGTTCAGTGTCTGGTTGCTGCCAGAGCCAAGGGCCAAAGCATAATGCACTCAACAGATAAGCCGGCCCGAATATTCTTGCCACTGAAACCTAAGACATGGTCTTGTTCGTGTGCCTCTTCATGCCTGAAAAGCGAGCACTGCAGGCAAGGCTACTTGAACCATTACACAGTTAAAAGGCTACCTGAACCAAGTTAAAACTTTAGACACACGTGACAGGTAAATAGTTACTTGGCGATGCTAGCGGTGGACATCAGAGACCCAAACTTACATTGAAACAGCTAGGAACATTTTTTCAGCTGAAATATTGTATGACCAAACATGCAAAAAAAAATGGTCATAAAGAACAGAGCACATGGCATCTAACAAATTCAACCATTTGTAAAGCAATGACAAACTTGGTTTCTCATAGAGACATAAATCTGTTCAATTATTTCACTTCATGAAACAATTCATCATTTCATCTATTCATGCAGTGAAACAATGAAGCACATATAAAATTGGCGTTGCAAAGTAGTGATTCTGAACCTGAACAAAACATCCAATCGGTGACCATTATTACCTGGATTCAAAACCGGCGGCAATTGAATATCTTTGTTTTCAGCTTGGAGCACAGCCCTCTGCCGTTCACGGTACTGTCGGGAACTTTCTCTGCTCTGTGCCCGCTTCTTGGCAATCAAAGCGTCCTTTTGCCCTGATGCTATACAGAGCAGTGAACAATTTTACGGGATTTAATCTAAACCAATAATAAAAAATGCCAGGGATTTAATCTAAACCAATAATAAAAAATGAAATGATATGGCACAGCAGACAAACCGCACCTGCAACTTCAATGTTTGTGCGATCACATAGGGGATCTCTTGAAGAACTTGACAGACCCCTGCGTACACCTTGATCGCCGGCCATAGATCCTCAAGTTGTATGTTCCACCTGAAAACAATCAATAAGTATAAGGAAGCGGATTCAAAGACTTCCTCAGGTATACTGAACATCCGGGTAAGCAAAGATCAGAGAACAGAGATCATGTTGTCCAGACCTTTTTCTGTAACAAAATCAAAGAAAATACCGCAGATCGAGCGTGGTGATAGGATGATCGTACAGGTTCAGAAGATTCAGATTCAAAGAGGATCAGGTTGTTCCCCGACAAAACAAAAACTGAACACAAAACGTATGCTTCTGATGAATCAAGTCAGGGCATGAAGAATGAGATGCGTCATCAGATTGAATCAAATCAAACCTGGAAAAGTAGATGGGCGCAGGACGCCAGTGCCCTCTCTAAAATTTTTTCAGGCTTGCGTCTCCATCCCTGGTGGATCGTCGTGGCTGGAGCATCGACTTGGAAGGAGATCGGGACAGGCGCCGTAGCCTCCATGCATAATCCCGAGATTTTCAAACATTTTTTTGATTTGGAAGGAAATCATTAACTCGGGAAGGAGACCGGCTATCATTCCAGTTACGGCGGTGGGTGCAGGGGCGGGTAGAGTTTTTCCTGAGTAAGATTAGCGTTGGGGAAGGGGTCTGAAACATGTGCAAATCTCGTCATCGGTGACATTCGGGTGACAATCTGGTGACTCGATGGGCCCATATGTTTGGATCTAGCGGCTGTGATTAGGAGGTGGGATTTAAATCATTGGCTGATATACAGGTGGGTAACATCTGACAGGGTAAAACAGATTTTCCTCGCAACTGGTTCTTTATTGGTTTAGATTTAGATGAACACACTCACATAACTCATACCATTATGAGCGTCTTTGAAAGACTAGACCAATGTGATCCACAAAATCTAGACGTCTCACTGTCAACAGGAAAGTTGTCGCTCATTAAAAGAATAAATAGTTGTGTATATACTCTCTCCGTCCTAAATTACTTATCGTTTTAGCTTTATGCACAGGAATTAAGGAGAAGTGAAAAAGGTAGATGCGCAGAAAATAAGGAGGAGAGAGGTAGAGATAGAGTTGTATTAGGAATAGAGAAAATTGGATGAGTGATATGTGACCGAGGGAGTATATACTACATCCGTGCTAATTCTGAGACTTGAATCCGAATGGGTTGCTTCTACCGTAGAAAACCAAACCAGCCGAGCCCAATCAGCCTTAATTGGGTCATCTTTGCTATCGGTGTGCCAAGATCTTGTTATTGGGTCTATCAGTCTCGTGAGGAATTTGTCAAATTTGTACTCTATCCTAAGACATTTTATTGTTATATGTCTATCAAACTAACCTTTGAATGTTCCTCTAACAATACACTATAGGCCCCTTTTGCAACAATGAACAAATAAATCAAGAATAATTCCTAGAGCCCTATGGGATAAATGATTGGACTTCCACAATTCCTAAAGAACTAGCTTCTTCCGTATGAGTTTTGGAGTAAACCTAACATGAAGTTGGACCTCATGAAAAGTTCTTTCAGAGAGTCCATCTCTCTTTGTTTTTCTTATGTTGCATCCAAATGTTCACAGGGAGGTTCCTTGTATTTGCAATCATGTAAAATTGGATATGATAGACAACTATATTCTTTGTTCTTTTTTTTTAAAAAAAATCTAAATTCTAAAAGGGCCATAAGAAGCTACTCCCTCTGTTCAGAAATATAGTGTACATTAAGTTTTGTCCTAAGTCAAACTTTTCTAACTTTGACCAACAATATCTAAAAATATATATTATTTCAAAGTAAGATAGTTATATATTATGAAAGTTCATTTCACGATGAATCTAGTAAAAGTATTTTCATGTTCTCAATCTTTACGGTTTTCTAGATATTACTGGTCAAAATTCAAAAAGTTTGACTTAGGACAAAACTCAATGTAACTATATTTCTGAACGGAGGGAGTATATCGCAACGGAGAAAACATTTCATACTAAAAAGAGGAAATCGCTTGATAGTCATCATTGTCATAGAATTTGAAATTTATTAGAATCTTCGTGAATTTTCCGCCAATATTCAACTGAAACAACGAGCACACGATTTTTTATAAGTTAAAAAATAATGTTTGCACCGACTGGAGTCTTATGATCTCTCGTTACAATTATGTATCATATGACAAACTTTTTATCTTAGATAAATTGTTACACATGCATTGTTATATTTGGGTCACTTTGTCTGAGTGTGATATTTTCTTTCCTTCAAACCATGATGATGACGCTCTAAAACCATAGCAAAATGTGCTCACACTGCACATTACAGTTTGGATTCAGGTATTATCTATCTCAATAAACCAAAATGTAGATGTTACTCATGCATCACCACAGTCAAGTTTACAACTTTACATAATTAGGAATTAATTTTTTATCTTTTGAGTAACATATTTAATTTTTTAAGTAACAAAATTGTTTGTATTTTATGCTGCATTTCATTTCTTTGCACTATACATGATGCATCTCTGCTAAAACGAAAGAAATATCTATACTCTGATGGGCCAAAGCCTGAGGCTCCCCGACAGCATTCTGGGAGACGTGGAAAAATAACGTGAGAGCACGTCATTTTCGGCAGTCGTGGCCACCTTCCGCGGCAAGCACGTCCCCGACGCTAAGTCGGTTTGCTTGCCGGGCTGTGGGCCGCCGGGCGTCGGCGTAGACGGCCATGGTGAGGTCGACCCGTATGGACTGCCATCTTCAGCAGGCATGAACAATTGCCGCAGCTTAGTGTTGGCGGCGTCGTACGGGCCGTGGGCTGCCTCCGCACAAGCCTTGTGTCATCGCCGCGTCTCAGTAAAGGTCAGCCCGTGTCTGCGAGCGCCACCATCGACACAGCGTCGACCCGTGCCCGGTCCTGGTTTTCCGACCAGGAGATTCTTCAGGGCGAGGAGGAGGTGGAGGAAGGTGGCGCAGCATGGGCCGCGATGCCTGGTGGAGATCGACCGATGACTGGAGAACAGGAGATGGAGCCCAACGGGAGAACGCGAAGGATTGAGGCGAGCGGGGTGGCCGAGCAGTGGCCGGCGGACCGGCCTAGGGGCGAGGCCGACAGAGACATCGACGCAGCTCGACTGGTGGTTGGGCTTCATTTCCCCACCCAAGGCTTCGTATCGGCGCGCAAGCTTGGTGGGACTTGCCGCAGCGATAGAGGCACATGCAGCACGAGGGCGGTGGGGAGGGAGGTGGAGCACGCTGCCGCATGCCTGCATGGCTGCGACACTGGCAAGTAGCAAGAAGATAGGAGTGAGGAAACTGCCGCATTCTTCTTTGCGCGCTCGGCCGGAGCACCGGCTCTCACCACCGCTGCCACTGCTGCCACTGCATTGCTGCCGCTACTGCCGCTACTGCCGCAGCATTTTAAGCTTTGTGGCGGCGAGGAGGAAGAGGAAGAGAGGCAGAACAACAGCAGAGTAGAGAAGGTCGACGATGGCAAGAATTTTATAATGGGACTTGGGAGTTGGGAATAGGTGAACGGGTGGCACAAAGGCAGAGCCGCGTGGCCCGCTCCTGCGCACGTGGCAAAGAGAGCGAGAGGAACCGGTGCATGAGTGATGCACGCCCAGCAGGCCAGCGCAATGCTCCAGGAAGGATTCTCTTCTCTGGATAGCAGCCACCTACTATGCATACAGCCCTTTGAAATCATGTGAAATTTTATATCGATTCTTCAATCAGCTGCCACAGTAGCCACAAATTCAATTTAAAATAATTTTCCGCGCTTCCAATAGTTAATAATAACAAGAAAACATCTGCTACTACATAGTACATGGGAGCGGCGGAGCGCGCCTGCCTGCCTAGTTGTACTAACAACAAAACTCATACAAAAACTGTACAAATAACTAAACTAAAAACAAAAGAAAAAGGCTATCCACAGCCCCTCGCCCTCTCGAGTGTCCTGCCGTCGCGACCAAAAAATATGGCGGCGGCGGCGACGGCGAGGCGTGCCACTGCTCTTCTCCCGCTCCTCCTCCCCTCGCCGGCTGGGACCCGCGTACCCCACCGCCGGGTGCTATCCCTGATCCCTCCGGCTTGCTCCCACCGCCTCCTCTTGCACCCCGCCAGGCCCTTCTCCACCACCCCCTTTTCGGTCTCCGCCTCCTCCACCGCCTCGAATGGCGCGGCTGCGGATGCAACCCGTGAGCTGCACCTGTACAACACAAAGTCGCGGAAAAAGGAACAGTTCCGGCCGCGAGCGCCCGGCGGGGAGGTCGGCATGTACGTCTGCGGCGTCACGCCCTACGACGACAGCCACATCGGCCATGCCCGCGCCTATGTCGCCTTCGACGTCCTCTACAGGTTCCCCTCGCCGCATTAGCATGCCTGATCCGATCTAGCTCGTAAAATTGCTAATCTATTGAGTAAATGCACATTTGATTCTCTCGGTGGGGGTATCGTAATTATAGCGAAGTGTTGCTAGTTCATGGCAGCAGGCAGCCTAATTGCGGCATTATTTACTGAGCGACCTGATGTTGCGCTTATAATTTTAAATGCAAACGATATACATTTATATCATGGTTCATTTGCACTATAAGTTGGTTGTTACTCTGTCTCTAAAAATGTTGGCTGTCACTGCACATTATCATTTTTGTGATCAATAGCTTGCTCGGTTTAGGATAAAGACTGTATTGACTTGGCTACAATGGTTAAGCTCCTTATAAGTTGGGTGTGCATGTATAGTTTGATCTTTGACTTGTATATATGCTTGATCTGGACTTTCGAAAGATTAGGGATACTTTGGATTTGTATAATCTGCTATATGTCAACTTATCTATGTTTATTATACTACTCCTGAATTTTTGTTTTCTAAGGGAATGTTGCACATACTTGTCTGTGGTATCATGATAGGTACCTGCGTTATTTGGGCTATGAAGTTCGGTATGTTCGGAACTTCACCGACATTGATGACAAGGTGGCGTTTGGGCTAAATATTATCGGAAATAAGTGATTCTAAGTTCACAGTCAATGAGTTATTATTTTCTTACATCCTTACTACTTACAAGTTGTGAGAAGTCATAGCGTTACTTTATCGGCCTGAACTGAAGTAGGGATGGCAAATATCTTATTTGAATGCTCATGCAATATGGCCAATATTATGTTTATGTCAGGCTTATATCTTATTTTGACAAGATACCCCATTTATGCAATTTTCTGCTTAAATTGTATTAAAGATATTTTACATGGAAACTAGAATAAATATTTAAATGCTATTTGCTTATCTGCACAGGAAAGCTGAGTTGCACTTCTGGAATTCTGTAGATAATTGCAAGAGCAAACCAGCTGGGGGAAGATCCTTTTAGTTTGAGCAGAAGGTTTTCTGATGACTTCCTGTCAGACATGGCCCATCTTCAATGTTTACCACCATCTGTGGAGCCCCGTGTTTCAGATCATATCGATCAGATTATTAACATGATTAAACAGGTACATATCATATCTGCTTTTAATAGTAAGACAAAGCTATACCAGACTGATATTTTAAATGTTCTTCATTTCTGGCTCCATACCTACAGCAATTCTTTCAAGTTCTAACATTGTCAATGTTGTACAAATATTGATTTTTTTTTTGTTTTGTTGCAATTTTCTTGAGGCAGATTCTTGCTAACAAATGTGCATATGTAGTGGGTGGGGATGTCTATTTCTCTGTTGACAATTTTCCTGAATATGGAGAGTTATCTGGTCGAAAACTAGATGATAATAGAGCTGGGGAAAGGGTTGCAGTCGATGAGAGGAAGAGAAATCCAGCTGATTTTGCTCTGTGGAAGGTAAAAAATGTCCCAAATGACAGGATGCAGCATTTTTCCAATTATGCTATCTGTGGAGATGATTTAGTCCAGCATTGAATTAGCTCATTATATGTAAACTGCAGGCTGCAAAAGATGGGGAGCCATGGTGGGATAGCCCTTGGGGTCCTGGAAGGCCAGGGTGGCACATAGAATGCAGTGCTATGAGTGCACATTACTTGGGTCATTCTTTTGACATACATGGTGGTGGAGAGGACCTCATATTTCCACACCATGAGAACGAGATTGCTCAGAGCCGTGCGGCATGTTGTGATAGCAGCATAAATTACTGGATTCACAATGGTTTTGTGAATGTAAATAGCCAAAAGATGTCTAAGTCGCTTGGTAACTTCGTCACCATACGCAAGGTAATGACAAGATAGCAATCATGACCTGATATATAATAATCTTCCCTGTATTTGCTAAAAAATGTCAATTTCTCAGGTTATAGAGATGTACCACCCGCTTGCCTTGAGAATGTTCTTACTTGGGACGCACTACAGGTCCCCGATCAACTACACAATTGAACAACTAAATGTTGCATCAGATAGATTGTATTACACATATCAGGTATACTCTATATCTAACATTCGTTGTAGTTATTCTGATGCATATTTATGCGCATGAATTTCTTGCTTGGTTAAAGTTCACTAATTGGGCATGGGGAGTGGGTTAGAGTAGTGGACAGTTAATCCGGGAAGCTATATGTGTAGGCTATCCAACTAATATCTATCTTTGGCTTCCGAGTTAAAACCAGAGATATCCCAGACATCATATTATCGTGCAATGTAGTATCATGCTTGAGTTGTCTGTTAAGATCTAAAAGCAAAGGTAGTACCCCCTCCGTCCCAATTTAATTGTCACTTTAAGTTCATTCAGTTTTCCTAAAATAATTGTCATTCTCACTTCCCGATGCAACTTTCTCTGTTTCCAATACACCTCTATCTCTATCTCTATCCTCCTCGTTTCCTGCGCACCTACCTCTACCAACTTTCCTTAATCTCCGTGCCAAGAGCTAAAACGACAATTATATTGGGACGGAGGGAGTATTAAATTAGAGGTACCATATTTTGTATTTTGAAACCAAACTTCTCTGTTTTTATAGTGGCCTGCTAACATGGTTTCATTGGTAATTCTCCCTGATAACATGAATGAATATGTGATGCTCATCCTGGATTCATTTGACATTTTAATTGTTGTAGAATTTATGTTGGTTTGCACTCCTAGAACTTGATAGTTGAATATCATTTCTTTACATCAGGCCACCTTAATCCAAGCAGAGGAGAAAAAAGGGCCGACTTGCCTAAACTGATTTTTTTTTATTATGACTTCTTGTTTTATCCTAGCTGATTCTAAATGTTCAAATATTATCCCGTGATTTGGAATCTGTAGTCTGCCACAGTTCTCTTCCTACACATGGTACCCAATGCCACCTGATGGTGTTGGTCTACAATACATGGGTGTAACTGCAGTAGCGGCGCATTTGGTCTAACCTGGATGGAGTGCCCCAAGCCACAGTTTCTGCCTATATTTTCGACAACCGATAGAGAAGTTGCTTCAGTTTGCTTTACTACTCAGAAGTCTGAATGTTCGTTTTTTTTGGAAATACAACCGAATGCTCAGTTTGTCACCATTCTGGCTGTTTTAGTGCTGTAAGGCTGATCAAGGGGCTCACATGAATTGTTTCGTTTCTGCAGACATTACATGATTGTGAAGAGAGTTGTCAGCAGCTACAAACCAGTACCGGCGATTCATTGCCTGCTAATACCTTAAACTACATCCAGAAGCTTCACGATGAATTTGAGACTTCAATGTCAGATGATCTTCACACTTCAGTGGCATTGGCTGCTATATCTGAGCCATTGAAAGTTATGAATGATCTATTGCACACTCGTAAGGTAAATTAACGTTGAACTCATGCATAAAGAGTTTATTAATATTCAGGCATTGTGTGAATTGTCCCCTCTTATGTACACGGTAAAACCTTCTGACATTTGAGCAGGGAAAAAAGCAGGAAAAACGACTGGAATCGCTTTCTGCCTTTGAAGAGAAAGTAAGAGTAGTGCTCTCTGTTCTAGGATTGATGCCTTCAAGTTATCATGAGGTGAGTGCAATGTTCTGTTAGCCCTGCTGATTTAGTTCCAATATGTGCATTGTTGGTTAGTCAGGCAGTCAGCTGCTTGTTCTGCTGCAGAACAAACTTTGCCAAATAGTATCACTATCAGTCTTTCACAACCTTTGTATCATAGTAATTCATGTAAACTTTGTGTTATTAGGAAATCTGAGTTCAACACAGTTAACATATGATAGGGGCCTACCTATGATATTCAAGTTTTGAGTACGCGAAGCATTCTTAGTTGCATATAGTCAGTTCCACTGATTTCTGAATATCTGTTTTCTTGATGAATGAGTAGGATAAAGGAAAGAAACGTTATATTTAGTGATCACTGCTACATGTTAAGCCATCCATACTGTTTGCAGCAATACAAGTATATAATGCAAGTCAGCTAAGAAACCTTTTTAGAGTATTTAGTTTGTGGAGCAGCACATTTGCCCCAATTTGGACACAAAACATGTAGTCACGTTACAATTTTCACAATCTGCTTTGAAATATTGCTCTTCACACAACTAATGAGGTTCTGTTCTCAGGCTCTACAACAGCTGCGTGAAAAAGCACTGATAAGGGCTTCTATCACTGAGGAGCAAGTGCTGCAGAAGATCGAAGAGAGGACTGCAGCAAGGAAGGCAAAGCAGTATGAAAAGTCCGACGAGATCCGAAAAGAATTGGCCGCTCTTGGAATTGCGCTGATGGATGGTCCGGACGGAACAACATGGAGACCATCTGTACCTCTCTGTGAGGAAGGGGTGGTTGCTAAGACATGATTTGAGAAGGAAGTTTTAGCGAGACACAATTAGTGGGACCCAAAGGCACCAGTTTTTTTTTGTTAGTCTGACTCGAAGGATTGCAGTATTTTGTGGGTTCTGTGATGAAGAGATAATAGAGTTTCTGATAAATCAGACTTTGCGCGTCTGTGCTCTCATGGAAGAATTCATGACGGGCAATAACAGAAAGATCATGAATTTTGATTTTCACCAGCTTTCTTGTGTTCCCCAATTCTTGTTACTTGTTTGAGCTAAGTTTAGCAAACCACATTGCTGATATGTTTTACTTTCCGCGCGTGCTTATTGAGTATGTACTACTACTACTGTTTTCGTTTCCTTCGAAATGGCCCGGCTGTCAGCGGCCACGTGTCACCATGACAGCCTAGATAGGCTGACACGTTGGGCCAAGTTCTGGGCTGCAGTGGCCCACATGCCACGCCATCCACACGCTCTTTTTTGTTTTTTTTTGGGGGAGCCATCCACGCTCTCGTGCTCTCTTCTCCGCCGCGCAACTCGGGAAAAAACTTCAAACTGCCGTAGTTGCACACACTTCCTCCTGTTCTTGTGACCGCTCGATATGCGAATCCTTCTCAGCAAAAATTCGAACTCTACGCCTCTCCTCGCAGCTCGCTCAAGTCCTAGCCATGGCAGCCTCCGCGCTGCGGCTCGATGGCCACCTTCTCCTCGCCGGCGGCCGCCACCACCGCCTCCTCCGCATGCTCCCGCCACGCGCGCCTCTCCTGCAGCGCCGCCGCCGCTTGCTCCGCGCCGTCAGGGTGTCCTCCGGGGAGGACGGCAGTGCAGGAGGGTCAGCGAGCGCCGTGGAAAGGCGCGCGGTTCCTGAGGCGCTGGGGCAGGAGGACCAGGGAGCGACAGGAGAGGAGAGGGAGGGGGGAGTGAAGGAGGTGGCCGGGGCGTTGGAGTTGAGGTGGCCGCCATGGGAAGGGTTGGCCGAGCGGTACAAGCTTATTGGCGCCACATCCCTCGCCTTCGTCATCTGCAATATGGACAAGGTGACCCATCATGTCATGCACTTTGATATGGATGGTGCTGGGCATGGGACTACAATTTTACTACTGGCCAATTACAATGTTTCAGTGATACCCAAATGACTTGGTAGGAATGTAGAATTCGCGAATTGATTGTTTACCATCTGGTGACTGGTTATAGTGATTGCACTTCCACATTACAGTTCTCATATGAAAGCAAATAGATGCTGTGGTTGTGATTCAGTGAACTGTCAGCAAGTACCTAGTATAAGCTTTTGCCAAATGTGCTTGTTGAAGTAGTCTTCCTGATTGCTTATTTAACACAGGCCATATCAAATAGGATTTTTTGATTTCCAGAATCCCATTTTGAATTCGTGATGTCATTTGCATATCTAGTACAAGTATGTTACTATGTTTATTGTACATTGTCAACATTTTTTCCCTATAGTACAAAGATACGCAGCTCTCCTACGTGTTTGAGAAAAAAAAATACATTGTCAACATTTCAAACTCGACCAACCTCAGAGGAACTAGGTGGCTTTATATTTAATAAGGAATAGTAATTTGTCAGTATTTCAACAAAATTGTCTTACAGGCATGCAAATTGGATCGAAGTTGCAGTTTGGTCTTCTTTTTTTTTGACGAAAACAGGAGGGGATTCCCCTACTGTACCTTTATTAAAGTTAAAAGGTCAGGTTTATGTACATGGTCAAAAAAAAAACAGAAAAACTACAGTTAGAACTAGGTCTAATTACAGAGAGTGCAGCCATGACTTCATATCTTGCACCACCGAAGGCTTAGCTCTATGCATCCACCAAGTTGAACAGTCCCTTGAAATCTTGCTTCCATCTTGGGAAGGAGAGAACCCCTCCATTGAAGATAATGTTATTACGATGCGTCCATATAGACCAGGTGGCTAGTATAATGACTTCCATGTAGCAGTCATGTGAAAAGTGACTTCTTTGCTCTTCCACCATCTCTATCACGGGCAGAGAAAAATCCCAAACAATATGAAGTGCAGTCCAGCAGAGTTGAGAGAAAGGGCATGTAAAGAAGAGATGTTTACATGTTTCCTCTGATTGTCCAGTGCAAAGCACACATTCCACTGTTGGAACCTGTATGCGTTTCCTTCTCAACAAATTTCTTGTATTTAATCTATCATTCAAAAGCAGCCAAAAGGAGATTTTGTGCTTTCCCTGACAGCAGCTTTTCCAAATCCATTGGAAAGGCGGGGATGTGTCTGATTCCCCAATGATACACTCTTTGACACAACGTGATAATTTTTAGTTCTATAAAATGTTCATATGAATGGTTCATCCTGTTCCGTCAAGAACTTCTGTTAACTGAAAACATTCTACCTTTTCAGGTTAACTTGAGTGTTGCAATCATTCCGATGTCACATCAGTATGGTTGGAACTCATCAACTGCTGGTTTAGTTCAGTCCTCATTTTTTTGGGGTTACGCATTGAGTCAACTGCCAGGAGGATGGCTGGCAAAATTATTTGGCGGAAGGTTTGTTTGGGGTAACAAAAGCCTCTTTGATACATGCAAATGCAGAATAACTATGGCTGAGAAATGTCAGATTCCATTGTCATCTGCTAAATATGCAGATAGCAGAACAGCACTAAGGAGTACGGAGTGCTAAATGCTATTGTACAATCATGGGCTGAACTTTTTAACCCTTTTCCAGGAGTTTACATTACCATTTTAACCAGAACTTAGTTAATTTTACCCACAAGAATCCAAATTCAATAGGAGAGGAGACTGATTGTAGGAATCAATAGATCAGTTTGATCCTGATTCAGCACTCATGGCTCAAAGGCCTTTCCCTTAGTGAATTCATTATCCCATGTTCTTTCACATCATCTTCTTTCAGTCATACACTATTCATGACTGTTTTTCTTTTGTGGTATTTTGCCATTTAATATTTTTATTTTGTCATGACTGTAGGAAAGTTCTTAAAATCGGTGTTCTGGCATGGTCTTTGGCTACTGCTGTTATTCCTGTTGTAGCAGGGTTTATGCCAGGACTTGTCTTATCAAGGGTTCTGGTAAGCTCCACTCACAAAGAGCGTGACTAACTTTAATCTATTATTGGATTCATCATAATTTTTTTAGCATGTTTCATTCAGTATTTCACTGTTTTATCTTTATCTTGTGATCATATATCATTAATCCTTATGAAAGCGTCCCTTGGTAAGAGAGTATAGGAGCTTTATTGAGTAGCATAGTCAACATTTATCAATTTTGAGTCCAAGCATGCTCTTTATTGACACATTTGTGAATGATGTAACTTTCACGTACTAATGTACATATGGGTTGCAGTTTTTAAAAAATGCGTAAGCGCTAAGCGAGCGATTGGGCACTGCCTAGCGCCTAGGCGACGCCTAAGCGGCCCCTGGAGTTTCTACTTTTGGCAGATAAACTTAAATGCATATTACCATATGATTATTAGGAAAATAGGGGAAAACGCCTAGATCAACAGCGCAGCTGAAAGCAATGCGGTGGAGCTCCACCTAGCGCGTAAACGACGACTTTTTTAAACACTGATGTATTGCATTTACTATTCAATAAAGGACATTTCAAAGGGTCAGAAGACCCAGAACTTATTGATAAAAAGTGAGCTATGCAATTTTAACGCACTTTCCCTGTTGTGAAGTGAAACATCCCCATGCACTTTCTCAAGCATTCACATTTGATACTAATGCCTAGTTACCTTTTCACCATGCATTCTTGCTCTATGGTGTGTTGAGCAGTAAACAAAAGTTTCATATCTATAGTTTATTGGCATTTTTATTGTTTTTTAATTGTGTTATGTTCTAGGTAGGCATTGGAGAAGGTGTCTCACCATCCGCTGCTACGGATTTAATTGCTAGGCAAGATTATCCTCAGAATCAGACGATCAGTTACAGTATTTTTATATGCTAGTTTGGTTCCTTGTCTTGACATATATTTATTTGAATTCTCTTGCTACAGCATGTGTCACACTTGTTTTTTGAATAGTGTGGAATCTATTCCAGCACAATGTAATTACTACCACTTCTTTTATCACGCCTCCTTTCTTACTCTCTCCATACCGAAATATAAGGCGTGATGTTCCAAAATTCAAATTTGTAAATTGTGATTAACAATTAGGATAACTATATTGGAGTTTAGTGATATTGAAGTGATACTATTAAACTCATATTTCAATGTACATTCCTGTGATTTCCTTTAAAAAAATGTACATTCCTGTGAGTGATTTTGTATCTAGTAATAATGTATAAGCAGAAGAATGTATGGTCAAAGTCCAACGTAGGAGACCGTACTAGTTCAAATTGCGCCTTATAAAATGGGATGGAGGGAGGGAGGTGTTAGAGGATGAGTTCTCCCACTGCCACATTTGTATAATCAATGTGATGTCCACATTTGTTACAATATTCTATTGAATGGTATTATGATAGTATGACACGGGCTAGAATTCAAATCCAGGCCATGCACCAAAAAATGTCACTCACTGGTTCCCTAGAAATCATGGGTTAAGGATTGACCTATGGAGCGCCTCGTGTATGGGATGGAAGCCTCAAAGCATGGTTTAAGGCTCGATCCATAGTGGAAGGCTCACTATGTAAAAGGAACCTGCTTTCATGACCTTTATCAGCTGCGGTTTTGTGTGCTTCTTATTTGCAGTACCTTGGGGGAGGTCTTTCCCCTTGGGGCCGGGTTTTTATTTTATGATAGTATGATGCCAAATGGTTCATACGTGACAACATACTATTTCCCATTTTGCCACAGTAGTTTGGAACCTCAGGCTGCCATTGGCACTCACATGCAGGTCCATTCCCTTGCAAGAACGATCAAGAGCAGTTGCTGTTGTGTTTGGCGGATTGAGCTTTGGAAGTGTATTAGGGTATGTGTTTTTAGGTCAATGTGGTTCTTTTATGCAGTTTTTCACATAGTTCCATTCATTTATATGCTAATGCATGGAAAATCTGACCTAAAAAGGGATTTACCATCGACTTTCTGCTCTAAATAATACTATCTTGGTCGCAAAATAAGTTTATTTCTAGAGCTGGTCGAAGTTAAACTATCTTAAGTTTGACCAATCTTATATAAAAGAGTATCAATACTTATGACACCAAATTTGTATCATTAGATCCATTATGAATTACATTTCCAGTCTACTTATTTGATGTTGTAGATATTGGTACTTTTCTCTAAAATCAGTCAAACTTAAGTTAGTTTGATCTAGAACAACACTAGAAATAAAGTGATTTTGACAGGAGTAGCTTGCATCTTTTCTAAGATAATTGATAGGAATACTATTTTAAGCTACTGAGCTTCTACCATTTTTTTTTAACTCAAACATGCAGGAAACTATCATTTTATATTTCATTTTTTCCCTGCTTGAAAATGTATTCTGCTGTAAGGAACTTGTAACATAGAAGAGTGCAGTGACAGAATGAGTTTGAACGGTCAAATGCTTAAACTTTTTCCCATGAAGTGCTTATAACAGTTCTGCTGGTTTTGTTTCCATTATTCAATCGACACGGTTGAAATACAACTTATTGATCAAAAGCATGAGCTCAACTTGTGTGTTTTCGTCATCATCTAATATCTTGATAGCCATCCAAAGTTGCTTCATAATCGGAGAACAACATCACCTTACATGTTGTTTGTGACTATGTGGCTTGAAGTAATAGCAATAAATGTTTCCATAAAGTTAATATTTTGTCCATTGTATTACATTACAGACTTCTGTTTGCCCCTCCCATTATTCAGAACCTTGGCTGGGAGTCCGTCTTTTACATATTTGGCCTTCTCGGGATTATTTGGTAAGCATATATTTGTAAGAACTTGGCAAAAAATATTTATTTCTGGCTTAGCTTTACTTTTCTTTTAATGCACAGGTGCCTAGGGTTTGAATCTCTTCAAGAAAAACAGCCAACTGACAACGAAGGCAGTTTAAGTAAGTGGTAATCTCAATTTCTCATCTCAGACATGATAGAAACTCTCCTGTAACAGTCACTATATATTTTTTTTTTGCAAGGGCCTGTAACAGTCACTATAATCATAACTTATTCATATATTCCGTTAGGGATTTTGGACAATTGGATTATCTATGAAAAAAAAAGTAACTAGGGAATGTTTGTTTAAGAAATCATGGCATTGCCTTAATTCAGTTGTGAATACTTGATTCTTTCATAGGTGGTTGTACCATGTAGCTACAGAGATCCTTTTGACATTTACTTTTTCTTGTTTCTTGCGAATAGTTTTGGGCTTGGAATTGTAAAAGTCATTTGGTTTATTGCATGGAGTGCTTCTGCATCAAGGCTTCAAGTATCTATTTGATTTTATGCACAAAACATCTTGGCCGGCATGATTATACCTAGTTTACTTTTTACTATATTTGCTACTTTCATTTATTATTTGAAGTGTAAGTTGTGTTCACCATGCGGTGCTTTCATTTATTATTAGTATAAATTCTTTAAAAAAAATTTGGCATTGAGTATCATTGACCTGTTATTTTGTATACATTATTCTGGCTAAAGTATTCCTTTCAGCTATCATCTTATAGTTGTTATATGTACAGTCAGCTCAAATAACCATTTGAACACCACAAGATTTGCTTATACTCTGCAGATTTGGGACAAGGTTCCGTTGGATCCGATGGTCTTATCTCATCATCCATGTCTTCAACCTCATCAGACTCGTCATTGGAAGACCTGCAAAATTCACTACAGGTTGTTTTCTATTAGCTGAGGTCACACTATTTTAAGCCCTTCCTAGATAATAGGTCGAGGGATTGAATAACATTGATGGAAATTGAATAGTATAGTTTCAAAATCAAGGCAGAACGACCTGTGTGATTGATGCATAATTACTGTTGACACTAAAGCTTGCAGGAAGGGGAAACAACAGAAAAGTAATGCTAATGCATGGACATGTTGCATATGAATACTTTATTTACATAACATTCTTAATTTTTTAAATATCATCTGCAATACATGTTGGTTTCCCCGTACTTTCAATGAAGTGAACAACTTTCTTTGTCTGAGATGGGCACTGTCCAATTTGACTACATGGCAATGAAGTTTAGCACTCCACTAAATCATGTAGTACAATGTGGCCATCTTAGGTAATTGCCACATGAGTTTAAATATAAAGAGCGATTTTATTTACACACATTGCTCATATATCTACTTCGTTATTTGTTCTGTAGGATGTGCCTTGGGGAGCATTTTTCAAAAGCAAGGCAGTATGGGCAATGATATATGCTCACTTTTGCGGAAGCTGGGGGCATTACACTTGCTTGTCTTGGCTGCCAACGTTCTTTAGGTTTGACACCTTGCTTGTTCTCTTCTCAAGTTACTTTATTCATACTTTATTATGGACCATTTATATTAATCATCACTTATTTGTTTCAGTGAATAATTTGAATAATAAGTTGATAATGACTTGGTCCACATTTCCTGCAGTATCCAGCTTTGATAGTATTATGAAGTTTGAGCTCTGATGTGCTTAGTTCCACAGATAAACTTACACTATGTTGTACATCAGTCCTTTCCTTTTTATTTCAAGGATATTCTTGGACCTACATCTATATTGTACATCAGTCTATCATATATCCATTTCTGAATTTAGGGAAGTGTTAGTTCAGTTTTAATATGTTGCTATTATTCATCACATTATGTCAAACATATGTAACAACTAACAACTTATTGCCTTAACTTCGTCCAACTCATTTCTTACGCAGTGAGGAGCTGAACCTGAACTTGACAGAAGCAGCATGGGTATGTAAACTTTTTTCTTTCTTATTACAGCTACAGTAAGATCTTTCTTTTAACAGCCCCACATCCCTCATTAGGTGATCTTCATCTGCCTTTATTTTTCCTTGATGTGTAGCTTTTCCTCCAACCTCATGTAGAGCTTTTGAATTTATACTTTTTTGTAGGTATCTGTCCTTCCTCCTTTGGGTTCAATGATCATTACATCTATTGCAGCGCCTTTTGCAGACAACTTAATATCAAATGGAGTTGACACAACAAAGGTAAAGCATTTACTTTTTAATCAACCATCCCTTTCGGAGGTTCTTTAGTATGCCTTTTTGCTGCAGAGCTTTATAGGGTTGTTCGCGGCTGTAGGCACCTCTGGCGTGTAGGTGCAATGGTTGCCATTTAGGGAAGGGCAGTGGAAATAGAAGGGAGAAAACTAAAGGGTTGGGAATGTCAGCTGGAAGGATGTAGCCTACGTGACAATCCAACCCTCGCTTCTCTGAATCTGACGATGGGTCTTCTATTTTTCTAGAGTCCGCACGTACACGAATAATTAGTTATTTGCCATTGCAATTTCTCTTGAGCAGGGATCTGCCATCGCAAAAACGCCAATACCAAATCTGCCATCCAGGTTACAACTCCACATTTTTGCCATCGCCGTCAGCAGCGTTAGATTTTTCCGTTGAACTTTTTATCTATTGCCCAAATTACCCTCGTCTTCTACCTCCGGACTCAGTTTTTTCCTTCCTCTTCCATGGCATCGCACAGATGAGCTCCACAGTACGCCGCCAACACTGCGTCCTGTTGCGGCGCCGCCGCCGTTGCGTCAGTCCGCTGCGCCCATGCCGCCTCCTCCGCGGCCGCCTTCGCTGCCAAGCCGTGCTTCCCGCGGGCAAGCTCCACGCTGCGCCACAATCTTCACGCCGTCGGACGAGCTCTGCGCTGAGATCCAGGCCGCGGGCTACCCCTAAGCTCTGCGATGCGTAACGCTAGCTGGAGGCAATGTCAAATTGACTCGTATGGCCATTGATGAATCCCACGATGGACCAGCTGGCTTTTGTAGAAGAATAGCGCGACAAACAAGAAGATGAATTTTGATCTGATTCATAGGGGCGTCGAGGAGCATGCGGAGGAGCTCGTCGGAGGAGCCGATGCGGGCGTAGAGGCTACCCCCGAGCTACTCTTCTGCTCACCAGGGTAGCCAACACAAATAAATAAAGAAAAATAGAGACAAATGAAGTAATCTGATTGAAGGAGGAAGACTGGACATTTTGGTCATTTGATGCCTCTGTAGTGCTGAATGGGTCAACAGTAGCAAATATGTAAGAATTGTAACCTGGATGGCAGATTTGGTATTAACGTTTTTGCGATGGCAGATATCTGCTCCGGATAAATTGCAATGGCAAATAACTAATTAATTATTCCTTAACCTTACTAGGACTAAACAGTACACACCCCAACACAAATACCATGGACATGTTCTTACAGACTCAGTTCTTATCTCTTCCTATTCGATCATGACTCCTGTGCAGGAGCCCCTCCTGCTTGCAGTTAATTCAATTACTCCCTGAAATGTCCAAGTTGCTCAATCTGTTGTCTTCCCCAATAAGAAGAAGTCCGCTATATAGGGTCTTACGCAATCCTAGACAATTTTTAGAACTGAACACAATGTATGTTCTGTCATAACTCAAAAGCATTTTACAAATGGACCATAAAATATATAATTTATTGTAAGCAAACTGAAAAAAATGTGTGTTTTGCTTAATTTCTCTAGGTCCGAAAAATATGTCAAACAATTGCCTTTGTGTCGCCTGCGGCTTTCATGACGCTTTCCTCTGTGGATCTTGGATTGCCTCCCTGGGAAATTGTTGCTTTTCTTACAAGTGGTCTGGCACTCTCCAGCTTTGCATTGTCAGGTCAAGTTGTTAAACTTGCCATCAAGTTACTTACTTTTGTCAACTTTCCAAGTTCCAAACCTGATTATTTTGGTTGGTAAACAGGGCTTTATTGCACCCATCAAGATATCTCTCGTGAATATGCCAGCATTCTCCTGGTAAGGCATGACGATTCTTCCTTCTCAAATTTCTTGCTTGTCTTCTTGTAAAAGAAATTGAAACAAAATGTTTGGATTCTACAAGCTTACAGTGGCGCTGGGTGCATTTCTGTTGCCCTGTCATGAGTGGTTGATTTGTTGCCTTTATGCTCCAGGGAATCACAAACACTGTCGGCGCTGTGCCTGGAATTGTTGGCGTTGCACTGACAGGCTATCTTCTTGATTCAACTCATTCTTGGAGCGTATGCCATCGATCCATCTTCATAAATGTATTTCCTTTCTACTAACTGTTCTAATCCCCATATGATATCTTTTTGCGTGCAGATATCACTTTTTGTACCTTCCATCTTCTTTTACTTAACTGGTACTGCTGTATGGTTAGCATTTGCCAGCAGTGAGCCCCAGGATTTTTCCAAGTTGGAACAGGAGTCGTGACAGTAATTCATAGTACATACGATTCATCTTTGCACCGACGAGATTATGTGTGTTTCTTCTAAGTCACTTGCCAGATAATGGAAGACCCTCATTAGGGGAAAATATAGTCTGTAACTGTGTATGGTCATCGACTGAAATGTATCTAGTTTGGTTCTGCCCATTTGTTTTTTTCTTCTCTTTTTTACCCTATTTTGGAAGGGTAAGAGGAATGCTATTACAACAGTAGTGTCCTGTTGTAGAACAGTAACATATGAGGTGTAAATATGTAGAACAGTATGAAAATTTTGGTTAGCTAAATACAAAATTGAAGTATGTTGTGCAGATAAACCCTAATGTTATTTTGTATCTCCTACAGTTTAACCTTCACTTATATTTCCATTTGTTGTTCATGCAACTTGGGTTTGATGCAGAAGTTGTAAGAGCAGCTATCTTCATGGTTCACCACTTTGCTCAGTAACAGTCCAATCAACAATATATATTAAGAAGTTCCAGTGGACGGTGTCATAAACCATAATCAGTTTGGATATGTGAACCAATAGGCATGGAGAGGCTTCAAGCACACTGCATGATGCTTACCATATCCACATGTTATTGATTACACTTCAGCCTGAGTAATATGAATTAGATTGAATGCAGGACACAAAATCATAGCTCCAAATGACACTAAAAATGACCCCACCAGAACACAACATGTTATGACATGCACAAAGGGGGAAGAAAACACAAGATAACAGCTGATCAGATGTCAAAGTTTTCCTACTCTACTGAGACCCGACAACCAAGCCACAAGCTACATAGGTCCAAACCTGTTCCATAATCTAAACAGAACACAACAGCCTGAAACAATCTGAGGTGGATGCAACCAGATCATTTCTTCTTCTTGGAAGGCGGCTGGTCTTCCTCATCATCATCGTCGTCGTCGTCCTCGTCGTCATCATCATCGCCATCATCATCATCACCACCATCATCGTCGTCATCGTCGTCATCGTCATCACTCCCTCCTTCACCATTTGCCTCAGGGTCATCATCGTCATCGTCGTCGTCCTCACCCCCGTCATCCTCAGAGAATTCCTCAGCATCATCGTCATCATCACCACCAACTTCTTCATCATCATCATCTTCATCATCGTCGTCATCATCATCTGATCCACCAGCATCCTTAGGCTCAGGGTAGTTTCTGATTTGATTCTGCCAAGTTGCCTTCAAAAAAGACATCAGCAGTCAGCCATAAACACTTTCACTAAAAGGTCACAATAGCAAAACAGGGTCAAAGCATTTACTTGTAAATAGCCTGCTGATCTTCACCAAATATATCAGCTCCGTTGTTTACAGCTTCAATCTAAACAAAAAAAGATGAGGGTTCAATCAGTATATCAAAATAATAATAAAAAGAATTGCTCCTGTCAGCTATCATACATTGGTTTTCACTGTTACAATACAATAACAGGGGGCCAGAGCTATCAATTAGCAATATATTTATTTCAGCACATCTAACAAATACACTAAAAAACCATGACACTATACTGGTTTTGCTTTTCATCTAATCAACCACATTTAATCCAAAGCCTAAGGAAAGCAAATGGTTTTCTGCTTTTTCTATTTAGTCAGGTTCTGACCAAGATTTTTCAGAAACTAAAACATTACTAACATGACTTAGTTTATGCAGCTAGATAGATAGGACACTCCTCAAAGCCACTGTCCACATCATCATGACTACACTAGTGTCATACGTTGTTCTCAAATCAAGTGAACTGAATTCCGGTCAACAAAATCCTCTGGTAATGGGTACAACTAACAAACAAAGACAAGGGGTCAAGTATCTTAAAGTATGTTCCTTTTTAATCCAGGAAGCAAGATCAACATAGCAATCACAGTCGTTTGTAGTGTTACATTTGTTTGTTATAGCAGTTCCTTAAGTTACTAGCAAACTGAACCAAAAAAATTCGCATCATAATTACTAAGTGATTGGAAGACTATGTGCCAGAACTTGGTACATTTTTACATCCTGTAAACTATTATACCCACGACGTGGACAGCTTCTGTTTGGATTTCGTACATCCAATCAGTAATTCACTATCCAGATCTGCTACGATCTATTCACTAGAACTGTACCAACCCCAGTCAACTAACAGGCATAAATTCCCAATAAACAGATCCAAAGATTGACGTGTGCTAGAACTTGGTACATTTTCACATCCTGTAAACTATTATACCCACGACGTGGACAGCTTCTGTTTGGATTTCGTACATCCAATCAGTAATTCACTATCCAGATCTGCTACGATCTATTCACTAGAACTGTACCAACCCCAGTCAACTAACAGGCATAAATTCCCAATAAACAGATCCAAAGACGTCAAAATCAACAGGCATTATGGTAATCCCCAGATCTGTAGACTTAAATGCCTCAAAATTAAGCTAAACCCACAAAAAACCATGGGCAACCACGAATGAGCTCTATTAGCAGAAAAGGTCACTAGATTATCCAGGTCTATCAAGCATATCTAGCAATCAAACATTAGAAAAGCAGAGCACAGGCACCCTGAAAACACTCACCGCGAGAGCAAGCAGGGCCAAACACCTCTGGGCCGCAGCGGCGACTGCCAGCACGGCGGCCGCCGACACCCCCGCAGCTTCCCTCTCCGTTCCGAGCACTGCCGCCGCCATCTCTGTACCACACGGGGAAATCAAGAGTAAAAATCCAATTTTTCTGGCCAAGAAAAGAGGTCCGCCTACAATAGCAGCACGGATCGAAAGGCAAGACGAACCGAACGCGAACCTTACCTTTGCCTGCGCTCGAGGAGAGGGATGGAGATGCGTATGCGACCGTGCGCGTAGCCGCAGCGGAATTCTTGGGCGCAGGCTTTAATAGGGGGGAGGCGAGCGGGCTAGGGTTTTGGGCTCGGCGGTCTCCGTGTCCGTGTGCTAGGGTTTTTGGTGACCGCGCCCGCGCGGCGAGTGAGGGGCTGACGGGTGGGGCCACGGTGGGCAGGCGTCTCCTCCAATGGGTGGGGAGAATTCGAAAACGCAGTGGATCGGCAATCGGACGCGTCCGCGCTCGGGAGTCAGTGATGGACTTTTTTCTGTCAACGGATTCTGCCGCGGATGGGCTTCGCTAAAGTCGGGGCCCATCTGTCAGGTTCCCTTTTCATTTGATCCAATGGTGACTGTCGTCGTACGGAGTGTCGGAGTGCCAGTTTTTTTTTTAATACAGGACAAACGCCCGCAAGGGGCTTGAAACATCCAATGCTTACGTAAGCTATTTTACGATGAGACCCTTACAACTGTTAGAAAGTTGTATGGATCCATTGAAGGGCTAAGGAGGGCATAACTAAAAATAGAAATTACATTCCAGGCCTCGGAGGAAATTCACCATTGACGGCAACGAACGCACCACCGTAGTCAGTAGCTCCTAGTTCACAGAGGCGAAGATCGCCCATGGATCCTGTAGCAGCACATCAAACGACGAAGCCACCGCCCAATGACGAGACCAGGCAGTGTGTACAAACACCAGGTCATCCAACAACTGTGTCACAAATGAAGAAGGGCTTTGTGGTGCAAGCCGATTGACATGTGGTCCACCCAGCAGTCCTCGCCGAACCATAATGCTTCACATATTTAGCTAACCCCCAGATCTACACCCTTTGAGGTAGAAAAATGATAAGACTTGGCTGTAGGTCTAAATGAAGCTTCAACGGGCCAAGGCATCTTAAAGTTTCATGGATTAAACTATAGGATCAGCAAGAAGATGCGATCAACCCAATCCATGGAAACTTGACTAATGTCGAATACCTCCACTTCAGTAGCCACCACCGACGAACAGAACGCCTCCATGGCACTTGAACCAGAGCAAAGAAGTAGGAGCAAAGGGAGAGGATACACTCACCGGGGAGGAGGCCGAAGAGGACTGCAAAAGGCATGACTCCTACCATCACTACGGGAAACAATTATTCAAACTACTAAAAGCTAAGAGAGGAGGGGCATAACCAAATCACCGTATTTAGAGCATCTCCAAGAGAGCCTCATAAACCTCTCCTAAATCAAAATATTATGATCCAATCAAAAAAACCATCTCCAACAGGACCTCAAAACCACCCTCAGTTTTTTTATAGCCCCTAAACTCCCCTTATTTGTAGCTACAAACAGAGGAAGAATTAGGGCTCCTATCTCTTCTTTTTCCTATGGAATTAATGTTTTTGTTGCCCTAAATGCTGACGTGGTCCAATCAAATTGTTCACTTTTGGGGGAGGAGAGAAAAGTTATCCCTCATAATTTTTTTATTGCTCCTAAAAACAAGTTTATGGGGCTAATTTTATAGGAGTCTCTTGAAGATGCTCTTAGAAGGCAAGAACACCAAAAAGCACAGAACGGTGAGGGAGCTCCAAGCCTCCAACTACACAGAAGAAGACTAAGGCTAGATCTACTTAATAGATAAGCTATACAGGAAAGTTCATATACCTAAGGATACTATCTGAATTTGAAAAATAAAATTTGTTTATTTAAAACTAGTATCCAAAAAATTATTCGAAGACCGGAATTTTGGTTTTCAGTGTCTCAGTTTTGGGCTTTTTGTTACTTTTTTAAGTCTCATTTTTTTCTTTTCTTTCTGCCATAGAGGCCTTGCTGTCGATGAGAACGTCGCCTCCAACTGAAAAAACTAGCATTTCAACCCGTGCATCGCACGGGCTAGAAATTAGAGAGATATTTAATTTTTTTAACAAAAATACTTTTGATGAGGCGTATTTCCCCAACAATTTAAAAAGAAGTATATTTACTTTCATATCGTTTTTATTATGAATTTCACATTTTGCATTTGAGTTTGGGATATTAAAATAGACTCCCTTTGTTGATTCAAATTTGGTGAACTGAGAAATTTAAAAATAAGACTTAGGTGTATTTTTAGCTATTTTTATTATTTAAAATTTAGCTATATTTGGACATGGCACGACGGGTAAATTAGAAATAGAAATTAAGGGTATTTTTAGCTATTTTTTATTATTCCGATTTTAGCTATTTTGGACTCATAATAGCATGTGGGTAAATTGGAAATAGATGTGAGGGATATTTTTGGCTATTTTTTTGTATTTCAAATTTATCTATTTTGGGACTCATAATGGCATTGTGGGTATTTTAGAAATAAGTTTGAGGATAATTTTTGGCTTTTTTTTTGAATTTAGCTATTTTTGAGACTTATAATGGCGTGGTGGGTAATTTAGAAAGGTGTGAAGCGTACTTTTGACAACCTTTCAAAATGGCGGAGGTCAGTAATTTAAATCATGTTAGATCCGAAGGCCACCGTTTATCTTACTTTAATTTGCACGGCCAGATTTTTTTTTTTTTGAGAATTTTTAGAACTTTTCTTCCGATTAACGTGGAGGCTTCAGAAGGAGCCTCTAATTAGTAAATATTGTTCAGTACATAGACATACTAAATGACCGGGCACCGCAAACCAATATTGATTGTGATTGTTGCCGGCCATCTTTCGGAGCGATCAGGAGTCCTGGGTGGCGATGATTCTTGATCGTAGAGGAAGACAGAAAAGAGCGCCGCCCTCTATAACTCGTCGTGCGACCTTGGTTCCTCCCTGCCGCCACAGGCCTGCCTGGAACGATCGTGAATCGATTTACAGCAGCCTGGAACGAGGGCGGCAACAGTATGTATGGCCTATTCCGATCCATCTAACAAAACTTCCCAATCCTTCCTTTTCTTTAATTTCGTAGATGCACCGCCTCCTACTCTCTGGCCTCGACACGTGTCCCTTTTACTGTAGAAACTACAGTACCTGTTCCCCTCGGAGACGTCCGATCTCCCGCCCGTGATATCTGGCCGTCCACGCCGGCAGACCCTATCGCAATCCCTCTCTGTCCTTTCTCTCCTCTCCGGTTGCTTCCTCCCAGCGCCGGCGGCAGTGCTTCCTCCGGCGAGCCCCACCTACGCGCATCCCCTGACTCGCCGTCCTCTTTCCGTGCGTCGCCGATCCCCTTCCTCGCTTCCTTCCCAATCCTTTCTCTTGCCTGCAGATCGAGGCCCCTCTCCCCCGACGCAAGCCCAGGCAGTTGCCTCTTCACCATCGCCCTCAACGCTTCGTCCTGTGCTCCGGCCGCCGCCAAGTTGCCTCCCCAAGCCGGAGCCGCTCCTTCCCCACCCTAGGCGTCGTCCTGCGCTCTGCACGCCGCCAAAGGTTTCCCCAAGTTTGAGCCGCATCTCCCCCACATTTGCGTGCCTTTCCTGATGGGGGCCAGTTTGGTCGGTACCCTGAGTGAGTTGCCTGATAAAAATCGGTGCCTGGTCAGGCGTGAGGTGGTTGCCTGGCCAGGCGTGAAGAGAGGGGAGCTGTTTGGTTGCACGCTGCGCCTGAGGAGAAAACATTATCAGCAAAACACGCCTCTTCAAAGCCAAAGCGTACAGGAATATTTCTGTTTCCACAGTTTGTTCTTCCTCCGACAACAACCGCTCGGATGGGATCGGCCGTCGACGGCGAGGCTCGGTTGAATGGGTTATGGTGACCACCAAAATGGATTCTTCAGGAGACCTATTAGAACATCGTGTTATCAATTTCGTCTAATTCATTGTTTGTGTCATCAATTTCACGATTTTGTGGTTAGGGTTTGGAAAGAGAAAAAAGAAATTGAGAAAGATGCAGAAGCTACTGGTGTTTCTTGACGATGAAGTATCAGAAACCATACAAATGGATTCGTTAAGAGGTGTAGAAGACATTCATGTGATCAATTTGGTCTAACCAATGGTGATTCTTGCTAATTTCTGGGTTTTGCGGCCACGATTTGGAATGGGGAACTCAGCCACAAGCGTTCATTGGTCCGTGCTCGAGCTGCACCATGGATATGGCTGCTTGCGGCCGCGGGAAGGGATGGGCTCGGCGCTCATACTCGAGGAGGGCACGGGCGAAGGCAGACCAGATCGGGGAGAGGAGGCTGCCATGGCGGCGCGTAGCGGGATAGAGTGGGAGAGAGGAGGGCGAGCTCAGGCACGGAAGGCGACGAGACACGCGAGCTCAGGCGCTCAAAATCGGACGCCTGAGCCTGACGGAGATGCCTGAGTCAGGCGCGATCTCAGTAGAGTAACCAAACACGAAATGAGAATAGTCAGGCAAGCTCAGGCACAGGCAAATTTGGCTCAGGGCACCAACCAAACTAGCGGGGAGTCCCTGATTTGTTGCCACTGTGTATTGTTGCCTGATAGTTTCAGCAGACCCGGTGTACTGTTGATATAACTCAGCACTGATTAACCAGCAAATAAGATGATTTTGTGAGCCTGTGAGGCATTTTGCTTCCTACAAAAGTGTCGTCGATTTATTAGAAGAAGATGACATTGTTGACATGTCGAGAATGTTCTGTCAACAAATTTCCGTCTGTTTTATTTCGTAGATGCAACATTTCGAGAATGTTCTGTCAATAAATTTCCATCTGTTATTTCATAGGTTCAAGAATATATTATAGTCCTTATATGACAGTATTGACATTTTGAGAATGTTCTGTCACAAAATTTAGGATTAATACACTCATCAACTATTAACTACAATGCTGTGGCCCCTCATATAAGGAATTGTATATGGTTGCTTTACCTTCAGACAAATATTCAGAGGTTTTCGTGAACACTCTTCATCTGTTGAATTTGACATCGTTTACTAAACTGCATGTGAATGGTGAATAGATAAATAGGGTCAGATTTATATTGTTGATCATGTGGACCCGACTGAGCATGGGTCGGCCAAGCCGTGAGCGAAAAACAAATCCTACAGACTATGCTCAAGGTATTCCTGCATAATTTTTATGTTGATTTGGGAATAACTGCCTTTTCTTTTACTGATACGAGATAATTATATCGATGAACATCAAGGTGACACAAAAGCCTCCATGGTGGGCATTTTACATTGTACTAAACAACCATGTTTGTTTCGTTAAAAGTTGTATTATCATATCCTTTTGGTTCCAAATGCCTATTTCTTGAAGTTAATCTTTGCTGAATAATGACGGCCCGGGGCAACGTATAAATTTTCAAATTGTATCTCACTGTCCCCTTCTTTTTTCTCAAGGATCAGTGTATGAATTTTTTATCCTTTTGGGTGATCTATGCTTTTAGGTCTTATGATTGATTGCTGAGGATTTCAGCGTGATTATGGGTGAGATCAGCTTACATGATTTATAATTAGTAGCAAAGTGTTTTACTGGATGCCAGATTGGGTACCTGTGAACCTTGACGAATTTTTTAGTCACATGAACACATCTTGATCTTTCATTTCAGGGTCAGTTGTGCCAGTGCGCATAATAGAATTTCAAAATATTAGTACATTCACACATTCGCTTTTTCACAGAATTTTGTTTTGTTATTTTTCCAGAAATAATCAGCAGCTATATGTTGTTTGGCTAGAATTGGGTCTTTTTCTTAGTAGAAAATGTCTGTTTGTAAGAGAAGTTAATATTAGTTTCTAAAAGCATTTGCTATCTACATGTAGTCCGCAAGGTAGAATACTTGCAACCACAATTTTTTTTAGGTAGTACAATGCTGCAAATCATTGTTGGAATGCTTTCGTTCTTGAGGTACCTATTATCAGTTGCCATGGTTTTTAATATGATTGTATTTTCATAAACTTGAGGGCAGCATGCTAAGCGCATGTTCAGATGTCTTTTCGAGCTGTTAAATTATAGTGTGGACTTCTCCCCTTCTCTCCTAATTAAGTTAAGCCTTTCTTTTTCACCCCCTGACCACTACTCTTGCATTTGCCTCACATTTTACAGTTCTTTTGGTCCATGGTGATACATGCTACTGTTGAAATGTAAGGATTGGATTGGAGTCAGAATAAAGAAAGTTCCATTTACCAGGTAAGCAGTTCTCCATTTGCTTGCGGCATGTTCAACATCGTACCACACCATTTCGCATTGGCATTTGGTCAATAAATTTGTGTTGCTATCCTGGACCATATAGTAGCCTGGAATTTTATACGTACTACTAGCAGCCACCCTGGCTGTTCATAAACTGTTAGTCGATGTGCTATACTGCAATTACCTGTTTTGGATACCAGCTGCTCGATGGAATAACTTGGTATGCAGCACGATAGAAGAGAATTCCAAGGAACCCATCGTTTCTATTGCTTAGCTTCAACTGATCAAATAATCTAACAAGCACTGTTTACTTGCATAACCTATTTCCTATTGAGATTGTTAAATTAAATATGAAGAATTGTTCTCCTTTGTATAGAAATATAGATACAAAAATCCTTTTCACACTAATGCCATCAGTAAAACAATCACCTGAGATAAGATAATATAGTAAGGATGTTATTGCTCATAGTTCCTAAATCAAAAATGAGAAGTGGATCATGGGTCAGTATTTTACTTTACAAAATATCAGATTTATTATGCTGCCTTTCATCGCAGGTGAAAAATTCAGGAGTAGAAGAAGCCGAAGGAACCAGTTGTTCCTGGCCTTCGGTTAGTTAAACTCCATCCAAATGATCCTGACAGGTTTTGTAAAGATTATCTTGGTTTTGCAGACCATTATGCCCTCTTAAGCAAATGCTACCGGTTATCCTCCTGTGATGTGAGGACTTCCCTGCTATAACTTTCTTGCCTCTGCATTCTATCAGGTTGGTGTGTAATTTTGAGGGCACGGGCATTTAGTGAACCACTATTTCTATTTTGTTGAGGTTTATGTCCCGTGATTCTTGCTTTTGAAGTCATCCTGTGGGATTACAACCTCTGTGTAACCTCAATCAAATGTTTAGCATTATAAAATAACATGTAAGCATTGTATTTTTGTGTAAAACATTGCTGTTTTTAAACATGTACCTACTGTTTCATTCGTGCACAGCCACTCATTAAGGTTAATTTCTTATTGTATACTCCCCTGGACGAATGGTCAAACGTAACGAAAAAAGTGAACGACGTCAACAATTTAAAACCGGAGGGAGTATTATTTTAGGAAGTTGAATGCCTTCTTTAGAATCAAATTTATGTTAGCCAAAGAAGATCAATACGGATGCCAATGTTGAAAAATAAACAAACAAGTGAAGGATTAAACAATTAGATATATTGTGAACTTACTACAATTTAGTGGAGGCATGAATTGCTGGGGCTTTTAACATATTAATTCTCTCGGTTTGGAAGATTTATCGGTGCAAGTATCTTTCTCAGCACGAAAAATTTACTCCACGTACCATTTTGCATCCAGATTTTCCCTTCCATCTCTACTATTGCTTCTGGACGCCCGCGGCAATGCGCGGGGTCTCACCTAGTACCTCCTAATCCTATCCCTGCTCGAGCTGGCCATTCCATGCGGCGAATAGCATCTAAGGCGTGATGTACCTATGCTCTCTAAAGTACTCACTACTCCTATATATATATGGCCTTCTGATGCATGCCAATAGTAACCCGTTGAAACACTCAAGCTGCAATATAACAAAGAGAAAATTCCCTGTATGGCTTCCAAACAAATGGAGTTGCCTCCCATGGCCCTCCTAGGATTGAACTTCTTTGTGAGGTCCAAAACCAATTTTGAGTTCCCTGCATGGCCCTCTGTTTCTATTGCCATCAAAAATCCCTTCCAAGCAATGAAAATTGTCGATTATACCCTCAGCCATGTCTCTGTGTTCTCTCCATCGCGAAAACGATTCGGAAAAAAAAAACCCGAAAACACGCGCGGGCGAATGGCGGAGGGCACCGCCGCCATCAGGCCGCCATCTAGCTGGGGCTCGCCCACGCCGTCTCTACGGCGTTCGCCGCGGCCGCGGCCGCGGCCTTCGGCGCCGAGTCTACGGGGCTCGCCGGGGATGCGGCCGTCGCCCACCTCGACGCGCCCGTCAGATGCGCCGCCGGGGCCGCCTCGACGGGAGTCGCCGCGGCTGCGGCCGTCTCCCACCTCGCCGTGGCAGGCCCGCCCGCGCCCCCTGTAGGGGATTCCGCCTCCCCCGAGCTGCTTCGAGACACATAATCAAGCAGGAATCAAAGGAGGAAGATATCAAAGAAACTTGATGGATTGATTTTGCCCCGCACAATCAAGCAGAAATCAAAGGAGGAAGATATCAAAGAAACTTGATGGATTGATTTTGCCCCACATATCAAAGGAGGAAGATTCTATCATGATTTGATCCCTCTTATGTACTGCATGTTGAAGTAACTTGTATGTGACTGTATGTGTGTGCATCGTATTTATGTGTGAACCTATACACTTGTGAAACTTTGCATTCGTCAAGTTACTCTAATTGTGATGTGTGCGTGCATCTTGTGCAAATCATTGTTCTGTGCATATAGAGAACTCTTTGTCCAATTACAAAATTAAAGTATGAAAACAATGCTCATTCTGAAAACAACAAGCCAAGATATACAATTTCGAAACAAAATACACCTGTAAATTAATACTCATATTCACACATTTTTTTGAACATAATTGAAGTCTATTTCAAATCAGGGGTAAAATGGTACTTTTACCCTCTAGTTAACACCGTTAAGTCCCAAAACTAACGGAAGAGCCATATAGGGAACTCAAAATTGGTTTTGGGCCTCACAAGGAAATTCAATCCAGAGAGGGCTATAGGAGGCAACTCCATTTGTTTGGAGGCCATACAAGGAATTTTCTCTGTAACAAACAATGCTGTCCTGACCGCTCCACCCACTACAACAACTCAAGATTATCAAATTAAATTGAACTTCACCTGTGTTGTCGACTAAACTCGATCCCTACTTAGGGACAGTCAACTGCTGTACATATCACAAGCCGTTCTGATTATATACCACGGAAAAAAGCTGTAACTTTATTTTTTTGAACGGAAAAGCTGTAATTTTCTGAACCGAGCTCCTTAATTTGTTCCTATCAAACTATTGACGGTACAAGAAAAATAACTGAAGCAAAGATGATGCAGCTCCAGCTTTTTTTCTTTTAAAACTTTACTGGCCTGATTGAGAACGGAAAGCAGATGTGTTGACACACAAAATACAAGAACAAATAATAGGATACTATGATCTTTCTCATCCTCCAGGAATGGAGTTATCAACACACAAATAACCAATTCGCTTACCCGAATCATTTTCACATTGTCTCATATTGTTGGCATGCCAGTTCACACCTCTCAGCCTGGTGATCGAGAGCTCGTATCGGTTACCTTGGACAGAGGAAACCTGGAGCAGCGGGAGAAAGGTTCTGGTGCTACCGATGGTGCTACCGTGCTCCCAACCGTGGTAGCACCTCAATGGATGGGCGAAAAATTGCAACAAAAATATGAATGCATAGTGCATGCAACGACCTACTATTCATATTCTTGGTTGAGGTGCAACGGAAGCTCGTACAAGAAGATACAAAAAAGATAAATCAGACTTTGAATAATAACGGGTTGCGGGTTCATGATGAACAGTTGCAACCAGCACTGTTCACAGCCTATATTCTCTTTTTTGTATCTTCTTGTACGAGCTTCCGTTGCACCTCAACCAAAAATATGAATTGTAGATCGTTGCATGCACTATCCATTCATATTTTTGTTGCAATTTTTCGATGCGGTTTTATGGTGCTACAGTGTAGCACTGTAGCATCGTAAGGGCCGGTAGCACCGGAACTTTTCTCGGAGCAGCGGTGCTACGTGGCGACATCGGACCCGAGCTCTGTGCAGCCTGGACGCTTGGTCGAAACATTCTGCCCGGAAGAGATGCTTGGTTGGGCAACCGGGCGGCAAAGTTTTTAAGGTCAACGGCGATCACCACCTGCTATCCATTAATATTAATGGTAGCCTAGAACTTCTCGTAAGTTATTCATGACTTTTGAGATTGAGGAAAGAAGACTGTGTTTGTGACTACATATTTACACGGAAGAAATTGCACCATGCGTCGGAGATGCTGTAGTCTTCTCGAGGCATGCGACACCGCCAAAGTGGTTCATCCTTGCAAGCTCGCAACAACCGATCGACTGATTGTGGTTCATGGTGGAAGATCACCTCGTTCTTGTGTTTCCCGAGGAGCCAACAACAGAGCTGCACGAAGCAGTCAAAGTGTTTGCAGGGGACGGACAATGGGTGCGGAAGTTCCCATGGTCGACTGACTGATATGGAGGGAGGAGGAACGGAGCCCAGAGCTGACCAGAAGGATTGAGCGAAACTGCCTGCATTCGAACATGATGTGGTTCGATCTCAGGTGCCGCTCTGCTCAGCTCACGGATGTCGTCCGGCACAACAAGCTTTTTGTGTATGGGATTTGACCTTGACGGGATTCTTTCCTGAACGGATTGTGACCAATGCAGCGGAAACTCCTAATGCCTCTCATCCCTGCTGGAAGTGGCCAATCCAAAGCTCGCCTCCTCCTTTGCGTACCCTCCTGATCTCTTCGTTCGTGCAGCTCTAAAGCCTGCTATATATGGTCGGCTTATGGTCATGGATAAAGTAACATCGCTCTGATGGTTGTGTTTCCTTATTCTCCCGCTGCCACATTGTATATTGAATGGTTCACCCACCGCACTAAGAACAGAAGAAATGTCCATTAATATTTCGTCCAAATGTTAGAATTTTGAACTGCATTACTAGCAGGAGTCGCACAGTTACTGCAGCTATATACTGAAAGAAAAATGTCTGAAGTGCGGATGGCAATCCATACTCTGTTCCGCAGGCTACAATGTTCTCCTATAATATAATCAGCCTCAATTTTGTGAAACTGTGTTTGTCCGTCCTCGCAACATTCCTATCGAAAAAATTCGGATCAAGAACGATTCAACTAGGTTGGCGCCCGTTAATTCATTCCAGCGTTTTCTCCACTGGTTCAGTTATTCAAATGTGAAACCAAGACATGTAAAGAAACATCACAAAACAACAAATGGACAAAACCATTTTCATTTGAGTCTTCTGTAAAAGAGCTCTTTCATCAATTGAGCAATTCACCCGTTCACGATTCTGGATCTAGAGAGTAGTGGCATGGACGCCGCCTAGTGCGAGCGATAGCCTAATAGCAAAATCCCCTGCTATAGGCTATCGCTCCCTTGATTCAAGGGCATTCAGCTGAATGCTCAAATATTCTAGCTAACAATGACGTATACTACTTAAGTTCTAGAGGGTTATGCATCAGTTTTTGGCTAAATCTCTTCTCCCATGCAAGAACAGGAGGATCGTCTGGACAAGACGGCTGGAAGTTGAAGACAAGTATTGGGACTCAAATCCTTCGCAAGAAAATTTAGTAAAACAATTGATATTAATATTGAGTAAACGAACAAGAACGCGTAACTTTCACAAGGATTTGTACTACCTGGTTCTATGCAAACGAACGTTGCACTAAGATAAAACCACAGTTGTCGTTCTTCTGCAGCTACGCTGTAACCGCATAAGCTACTTCTTGTGTGCTCTGCCTACGCTCGCACGCCCGACTGGTCAGAGCAGAGGCTCCGGGAGCGTTTGCTCCTGTCGACCGGGGCTCGAGCCGTGGCACCCATGGGTACTGTAGCTTCTACAGTATCCGGAGAAAAAAATCCTCTCGTCCTCCCTAGGTCAAAGCATATGGTAAAGACTCGCGTCGAAGCTCACAACGGCCAGCTGAGCCCCTGTGTAGGATCGGGAAGAGGGTTTAAGGGTTTTCTCAGTCTGCGTGAGAGGCTCTTCTCCTTAAGTAAATGCCGTCGGGGGCGGTCTTCCCCCGGCAGGTCGAGTTTTTTACTTCTTGTGTGCTCTCACAATTGTCGTCTGGTACGGTGTCGCCACCACTTCGGCGCGCCGTGTTTGCGGAAAGAAAGCCACGATGTGATCACACTCTCTGAGAAATCTGGCGCGAAACAGAGATCATAAGAAAACATCAACTCAAAAATCGCATTGCACGGGAAATCAATCTCCATCCCTTTCTACCCGCTCAGAAGAAGAAAAAAAATGACGGATCAATCTCCATCCCTTTCTATCTGAATCCACTTCTCAATCTCACAATGGACCTGTCTTTCTTGCGCGAATGGAAGGAGCTGGCTTGAGCGCGAATGGTGGCGAGCGGCGGCAGATTGGCGATGCCGAGACCGGCGCGACGGTGCGTGTGTGCAAGCGAAGCAGATAATGTTTTTGGGTTTGGGAGAGAAGAAAAACAGAGAAAATAAAGGATAATGGGCTTGGGCCGGTTAGTTTAGACATGCGTTGTTACTTGTGGGTCATAAAAATTATCATATACGCTAAAGAAAGGAAAACTGTTGTTTAATTGTTATTTTCCTGAGTTATATTGTAAAGATCTCCAAAGAAATTCATTCATTTCATATGTGATACTGTGTTGAATGATATGTTAGGAGTGGCAAAGTTACCTTTTCAATAGAATGAGGTGACTACAACTAAGTTTGGCTATGAACCAAACATTTGTTAAACATGTGACCGGTCTTATGATCACGATCCAAACAGTCGTCACATTAAATTTGCCACAATTTAACTAACTTTTGGCAAGCAACTAAACAGCTCTATCTTGCCGCAAATTTAACCACGCCACACATTCGGCTTGCGCTTAACCTTAGTTGTGGCAATGTGTGGTCGCCATCCAAACAGGCCCTGAATCAAGCTATCTCGGTGCAACTCCATTTCCTGTTACCTCCTAATCCCATCCAACCAGGCTCAAAACCAGTCCCTACATGCATGTCTCTTAAGATATCCTGATCTTCTGGTATGCACGGGATAACGTGTCTGTGGGATGGTACTTAGTGTCGCTGCCGCATTCTTGCAAACAATTCATGACCTCCCTGCTGTCACACGTACACCCATAGTCAATGTTGCAACAACATGGAAGCAACGTTTATGGCTCTTGCGAGTCCAAGATTTATATTTAATACATTTGGATCGTGTAAGAAAAGTACGGACAACCAATAACTAGCTATTGCTATCCATTCATATATCATCTTAAACATACTTTTTTTATATAGAAAAATTCTTGCATACTGATAAGATCCTTGACTGAAAAGGCAAAACTGAAACAGACACCACTCAGATTTTCCTTTTTTTTTTGCTTACTTTTTCATCATTTAAAGTTCAAATGATGCTCTCTACTCGTTTTGCTTCCATATATACAGTATGGCCGCTATTTACAGTAATTTCTTTCTAATATCCAGCATTTTTGTGCAGGCAACCTTTTGCTGGCGACCAGTTACCTTCGTCTGAGAAGAAAGTTCGGTTCGGCAACAGGATCGCAATATTTTGATGGCGCGCCTGCCAATGCAGCGAAAAATAATACCGCTCAATCCTTGCTGAAACCAGCCAATGAAAAGTTTGCTGCCACGTTTCTGTATCGTACCGATCTACTCCGAAGCCTGCATATAGCTGTATATGGCCAGCTTATGGCCATCAGGCCATGGATGAAGTAACATCGAACTCTGAAGTCTGAAGGGGGCAACAGTGTAAGGGCTGCAGTCAGACGAGTAAAATTAAGTTCACCCACACCCACCTCGTTGACGGAAAAAATGCTCATAAATATTTCGTCCACATGTTAGGATTTTGAAGGAACTGCAGTAGAAGTAGGAGTTGCATACCTACTGCAGTTGTACTGAAAACTGAAAGAAAAATCTCTGAACTACAGATGGCAATGCATACTCTGTTCAACAGGCTACAAGGTTTTCCTCTAAGTATTATCAGCCCCAAATTTGTCAAACCGTATCTGTCCGTCCTCACGAAACATGAAAAAAAGTGTTTAATTCGAAGAAAGACTGACGCTGGCTGATTCCTTAGTGTGTTCTTCACCGCTTCTGTGATTCACATGTGAAACCAAGCTATAAAAAGAAACATTAGAAAAACCAACTGAGCAGAACCATTCACCTCGTGCTAATGTGCTGATTTCAAGCAGCCTATGATCTGTTGAGCAATACTCATTCGTTCATGAACCTCGACCATGAAAGCATGCTAAGTTGTTAGCGAATATAGCGATCAAGAGACCAAACTGACAATCGTACCAGCACTAACGAAAGGATACTGTATGCGCGATGATGCTATTTGTGAAGCCAGTATGGTAGGATGTTGTCATGTTTAGGAGGGATGCGGGCGATGCCACCATCTGAAAGGTCCACGCCTCCATCTGATTCTGAAGGGTCGTGGACCTGATGCGAGCTACAGGTTTTGGACACACGTGGACGGCGTCGACCATGGTCTTGCATACACGGCGCCGGCCGGATGATGGATTGCCATGGCGCCGAGTAGATGACGCAGCAAACACAAGTTCCATTCAAGCTTCCGAGTGGTGGCAGAGCAACGTCTTGGCGGTGGCTCGAGGGCACGTACGCCGCAACACGTCAGCGGAGGCTTGAACGTCGACCTTGAATCCAGGCAGCGAGCATGTTCCATAGCAAGGACGACCGTAGCTCATTGTGAAAAACCACCGATCCTCCGGGTCCAGGATATATATCTGGGTGAGAAACTACCGGTGGGCTATCTCCTGCATATCTGGATGGCTCAGACAAACCAAGCATAGTTAATCTGGTATCTATGGCTATCACATCTTCTGCATCTCAATTCCCTATTACCTCCTAATCCCACCCAACCAAGCTCAAAGCTAGTCTCTACATGCAAGTCTCTTTACAGATTCTGATCTCCTCATATGCACGGGGGATAGCATGTGTTGTGGGAAATATATATAGAGTGTTGCTGCCTCTGCTGTATATATGGCCTCCACATGCATGAAGCAAACGCGTGAGCTGCATCAGGTCCTCCCTGCTGCCACAGGGACACGTACGTATACCCAAAGTTCATGGCACCTTTTATGTATAAAATTTTGAAGATAAAACAAATAAATCCAGATCGTTTAATTTTTCAGTGCCAAAAAAAAAAATGAAATTGGGGACAACCAACAGGTCCCAATACGGACCGGCGATTCCCTGCCGCGTGGGACGCAGCTGCCATCCAACGACCACCGCATGTATCCTCCTCGCAGAGCTCGGGTCCAAGCAATGCCAACGGCTTCGACTCGCTCCGTCGCTCGCAGAAGCTTGCCTCAGCGTGGCTCCAGGCGAGCCTCCGACGTCCCAAGGTCGGTAGCTGCCGAACAATCCCGGTCGCCGTCATATCCTTGAGCATGCCAAGTAGTACTCATTCAGTAGCAAAGCCTTCCTTGAGTGTTTAACACTAGCTAGACTCGAGGGAAGACATCGATGGCCCGGATTGGCGCAAGGCGAACGTGACGATGGTGAATGTCGTTCATGAGCGCCAGCGCTCCCCGTCACAGGCAGCCACAGGAATGCGGTGGTGGTACATACCACGGCGGCCTCATGGCCGTATTGACAGCGCCAATCAAATGGACACTACCCACCGCCCTCACGTGACACGTCGCAGCCAATTCCGTTACATCCAACAAAGCTTCTCGATGCCTCCTAATCCTACACAAGCTCGATCTGGCCATTCCAAGAGTTAACATCGACATATAGGCACGATGCACTGGTGCTCTATGGAGCACTCGCTTCTCCTATATATATGGCCTTAGCTTCTGGTGTAAATGCAGCAACCCAGCGAAACACCATGCTGTAATACCAAGCCATGCTGTCCTGCCCGCTCTACCACCCACTACAACAACCAAAGATAAACAAATTAAATTGAACTAATTCATATGAGTTATTCATACAGATGCAGATACTCAAACATACACGAGTACTCATCCTATAAACACACACACACACACACACACACAGACACACACACTCACTCACTCTACCTCTCTATATAAGTGCCTTCGAAAGACTTGATCCGCTAATCTTGAGATTCACGAAATCATCACGGGCGTCTCGCCATCGACCGAGACGTCACCTCTCGCTAAAAGAATAAATAGTTAATAAAATATGCAACAGTCGTGCTAAGTTTAGAACTTGAATCTAGGTGACTTGGTTAAAAAAAAAAAAACTAACCAACCGAGCTATGCTCGCTCTGCAGGTTAGGTTTCAGATATATACTAAAAACAGATTGCAATTTCTTCAACCATGCTTCTCTGTTTCCTCAAGACTACTGATGACACGAAAAATAATTGATGCAAAAGTTGATGCATATCGGGCTCCTCCTCCCGTTAAAACTTTAGTGATAACAGTGCAAATTGGAAAAACCGTACTAGAGACCTGATTGAGAATGAAGAGCAGACATGTTGACACAAAAAAACCAGAAAACAAATGAAAAGGATGCCACTGATCTCATCCTCCAGCAATGGATTATCACCAGAAAGTCATTTTCTTCGCATTTTTTTATTATCCGACATTTTTGTGCTGGCATACCAACTTCTTTTAGGAGATGAAGGGAGCTCACTCGGTTTTCATTATAAAAACCCCGGAAGAGTTCGACATAAGGCATACAACGAGGCAGTCGAAGTAACCTGGGGCATGCTTTGGACTGATCCGGCCTGGATAATGGTTGCCAAAACTTGCCATGAGGCGCGAAGAAGGATCCAAGGTCTGTCTAAGCTAGCAAGCTCTGTCGCAAGCGCGGACATTGCTCCTGAGTGGTTGGTTGCTCCACAGCTGGCGACGCTAAGTTTGGCTCGACAACAGGATGACACTGGATTGTGCCCACAAATATGCTCTCAATGCTTAGCCCTGCCATTGCAGCGTAGTCCCAGTACCCCTCAATCCCAGCTGGAACTGTCCATTCCAAGTTTGCTTTTGGCCCCTCAGGTTCTTGTACCCTCCTGATCTCTTCGTTCATGCAACTCTGAAGCCAGCCGGCCGGCAGCTATGTATATGACGGAACCCTCTCATTTGTCACGGATGAAGTAATATCGCTCTGAACTGAATGCCTCCTTTATTCTGTTGCAGCCAGGCGAGCAATATTTAGTCCACCCACCGCATTAACCGGGAATGTCCATTATTATGTCTTCTACTCTACATGTTAGAATTTTGAAGGAACTGCAGTAGCGATAGGAGTTGCATAGTTACTGTTGCTATACCGAAACTGAAGGAAAAATCTGAAGAACAGATGACAATACATGCTCTGTTACACAGGCTACAAGATTGTCCCTAATATTGTCAGCGTCAATTGTTGCATACTGTATTCGTCCGTCCTCACCACAATGCCAAAATTCAGAGCAAGATTATTCAAATAGGCCAACGCCGATTAATCCCCTAGTGTGTTCTTCAGAAAACAACAAATGGACAGCACCATTCGCATCATGCTATGATTTCAAGCAGCCTATTATCTGTTGAGAAACATTGAGAGACCGAACGGCGATCATACCTCCAGCGAGGAAGAGATGGGATGGGAGATGATGCCATTGGTGATGCCAAAGGGCTGCTGAGGAGGGCTGCACCGCTGCCTCAATCTGCAGAGTTATGGACCGCTTTGCGCGCACTGTCCTGGGTCTTGTCACGGTGTCATTGCCTTGACTTATGTCGCCCGATGCAGAAGAGGAATTGCGACACACAAGGAGGGAGAGTGTGCGCGACGCGCGCGCGTCTTAATTTGCGGAAATGCTCAAACGGATCGGTAGAGCGTTAATTAGGTCTTTGCTTACGAAGTGGCTACGAACTCTGGGACCTTCCTCTCGTAATCGCTTGTTTATTTGGGCCACCTCTAACAAACCGGCGACCTGCTGATGGTGAGGTCCGATCAGATAGTCGTTGCCGTGTTTTTCTCCCACCGCGCCTCCAGTTCTGTTCTCTCATGTTCCCTCTACCGCCAGTTCGAGGCTGTTCTCCGCCTGTTTGAGCGTGGAGCCAAATGTAAATCGACGATGTCCGGATCGAGCTGACCAATCGAATTCGTTTCCCACACCCAAGACTGGAGATGCCGCAGGCTCCATAGTACAACAATCAGGACTGTAGGATTACTCCCTAGTTAACTACATGTGTCCTTTGTCAATCAAGACCTGCATGCATTGCCATTGCGTCCTGGTTATGGTCCTGCATGCACGGCACCGGCTCACTCCTGCATGCACCGCACCGGTTGACGGACCACCGTGTCGCTGAGCATAGCCGACACAACATGGACCCTTCCGATTCCATGCGCCCGTGTGGTGGCCGAACAGCATCTTGGGCGCCGGCTCGGGCTATCAACACCGCAATACTCCTGAACCAAGGCGGCCAGTGAGTTTCATCGCCAGGATGGAGACAACTGATTGAAAAAATACACCGGGCCGCTGGTTACTGGTTATCTGGAAGGCGCTGATAAACCAAGGCAGTGGCATCAGGTGTACAACATAGTGGTGCAGCTGAGTTTCCTGTTACCTCCTAATCTCACCCAACCAAGCTTAAAACTAATATCTACATGCATGTTCCATTATTAGAGATAACCTGAACTCCTCGTATTCACGGGATATGTGTGTGGGATGATATATATAGCATTGCTGGCTCTGTTGTGGCTACCAAGTGCATGCAACAAATGAATGATCTGCGTTATATCCTCCCTGACGATATACGTAACATCCAAAGTCAATGTGGCAAACACGAGCGCGACATTTATGCTACCCACTACTGTATGTATATAAATCGAAGATATAGTTTGAAACTAGGGATAAACCAATAACTAGGCTATTGCTATTCAGATATCATATGAACCATCTTTTGTTTTCTTATTAAAAAGCATTCTTGAATATTGCTTCTTATTCTGATAAGACAATCCTTGACTGAAAAAGCAAAACTGAAACAGACACCACACTGATTTTTCTTTTTTCTGCGTAACTTTGCTTTCTTTTAAATACCAATGATGTTTTTTTCCTTCTGAACTAGTATGGCTGCCCGCGTAATTGCGCGGCTAGACATACTATACTATTTAAAATATTTTTATATTACTGTAGAAGTTTAACATAGTTTATTGTTATTACTCATTTTATAATCTATATTTATAAAATGGTAGAAAATACATTGTAGAATTTCTCACCATTCCTTAATTTGAGTGTGAGATGAGTTATCATTTATCTAACAATATATTTGATTTTATTTTAGAAGTGAGGTTGGTAGCACGCTAAACAACTGATGGTAGAAAAAAAGAATGTGTCGTACTACAAATAAATCTTTCGAAGGAAATGTGTCATGCTAATAATGTGCCATTCTAGCTAGATATATATCACGGTGTATTCTTATAACGGTGTATTTAGAAATCGGGATTAAGTGTTTATTGGATATTTTTATTATTCCAAAATTTAGCTATTTGCTCATAATGGTATAGTTGGTAAATTAAAAATAAGAATTAGAGATATTTTTAGCTATTTTTTATAATCCAAATTTAGTTTTTTTGACTTGTAAGAGCATGGAGGGTAATTCAGAAATAGGTTTGAAGGATATTTTTTGTTATTTTTTATTATTCCGACTTTAGCTACTTTTTGACTCATACTGGCATGATGGGTAATTTAGAAATAGGTGTTGAGGGGTATTTTGGGCTATTTTTATTATTTCGAATTTAGCTATTTTATAAATATTTTTAGAGGGTTTTCTGACTAATTGTTTCATAAAATAGCAGTGGTGGGTAATTTTTTCTTATTTTCTCAGACTAACGTGAGAATTTCTAGCATTTTAGAATTAACGTGGTAATTTCTAGGCCTTGAGAGCGAACGTAGAGGCTTCTTTTCGTGGTCAATTATAATGTTTTTCATGTGAGAAACCAAGACTTCAACAAATATCAGAAAACAAAACACAGACATCACAATTCACATCACGCTTGTTGATTCGGACCAGGATCACAGGGCGGCACTACAGCAGTGAGGAAGGAATGCTGAGATGGGTGATGATGCCAGTGGTGAAGCCAGCCGGGGGGCAGAGGAGGCCTGCACCCGGGGTAGACAATAACGCGATAGGCGCAGGAGAAAAACAAAATGAAGATGTGGACAGGCGTCTGGAGGAAGAAGACGCATATTGAGAAATTTGTTCGGGGCAACGTTCAATTCAGTAACAAACGAACGAGAACTATGTAATCTTCACAAGAATTATTTGGTAGTATGACAGTTTGACTTACGAAACCATCTATCTAATCGAACGTTGCACTAACCGAGATAAAAAGCAAAATGCTATTGTTATTCTGCTCTGGCCACATTTGGTCTCTTGAGGATGATGCCTTTGCTTGCACCATTTGGCTTGGTACACGATATCACTTCTTTCTGTGGCATGTCACCATGCTCGAACAATCATACGTCCGAGAGTCTGAGACAATGTTTTAACTAGAGGTCCTCTACTCGTACGATTCTTGACGGGGCAAGGCAGGAAGCGTGAAGCAAGAATGGTTGAACTGAAACAGCAAAGCCTTGAAATTAATGCTAGTGTCGAAGGCATCATACACCAGGAAAATACCACCAATATCATCCGTGTAACAGTACTAACAGTGGATTATTTGAGCACTAACCGCATACTTCCTCCAATGGCATTTGCATCGCGGGCATAATGTATGAAAAGAGCGGCAAGCGTGAACGGTAAGACATGCCACTCCTTCAACCTTGGCGGCCTGAGGGAATGCCCCAACACGACCAAGGGGAGCGAAGGTTGTCGCCAGTGATCAGCCGCGGAAAATTCTCCTCATGCGGCTCGACACGATCGCGTATTCAGGTCGAGGGACAGGGTCTGCTTGGTTCGGCAATGGGATGCCCATATCGATGCCGCAGCAGAGACCATTTTCTTCAATGGAGACACAGGAGCGGAGACATGTTCTCGTGAACCTGTTCCCAGTGCCTCCCAGTCCTAACCTCAAAACTCTCCCGTGAGCACGGGTTCTCAGGTTTGCGGCTGATGTATCAGTATCAGTGTCTTCAGCTCAAAATCAGTATCAATGCTGCCTCTCCTATTTGTTGCATTGAGTTCACCATGCTTGCAAAAAATCTGTTTGCAATAACACAGCGTGCCTCTGAGCTGTATACTGTCCTTCCCGCTATGCCATTATGCATGGTGCGAGTAAATCCAAAGTCTGTTGCCGCGCATGTCACCAGAGCGCTCATTGAATTAAACCTCAGCTAAGTGTCACATTCAATTTTGTCCAGATAACAAATTACAGTAGCAGAATACAGGTGCAAACTCTTTTTTTTTCTTTTCTTTTTTTTTTTTTTGCGAAAAGGGAATTCATTTGATATTAAAGCATAACTTCTCAGGAAATCAGACGGAACTGGGTGTTTTGAAGTTAAAACAGCTCAAATGAAACAATCACCACTTTTTGGGCTTTTCTTTCTTTCAAATTTCAGTGACAACAAATTCTAGATGTAACCAAAATTACAAGCCTAACTGAGTTTGCACTGTGCTAAACAGACAAATTAAACATACCAGGAAAAAGGAGGATGTCACCAATCCCATCCTCCACCAATGGACTACCATGTCACAGAGATGCAACACTAAGTCAATAACAAAACGCAGCTTCCTGCGCGTTACAATGCAAATCAGACCAAAACAAGAAATAACATACGCTAATCGTGTAGGGCCCACCAGCCTTGTGCAAAGAATAGGCTGTTGAGCAAAGCTTCACAACCGGGAAGCAGACTCTTCGACATATGCAAATGCAACCAAACGAATCCATGTACTGTATGCAGCAGTTGACCTGCAGAGAAAGCAAGAAGCAAAGTTCAGTAAAGGCAGGTCCAAGGAGCAGGACAATCTTAATAAGACCATTGAATACATTGACTGAAATATATAAAAATGTAGTCATGACAGCCGGACTAATTTTGGATGCAAAAAGAAGCAGCTCAAAGCAATATTGAGATATTACTACATGATCATCGGATTTAAAAACATTTCATAGGGGCACATTATTTGTCTTTAATTGCAGCAATCCATGTCAGAAACAATGGCTTCTAGTCTGGTACTATAAAGTACCGCAGAAAACAATCTAAAACTGGCCTTGTTCTTAGAAGGCAGTAAACAATCTGGAGGAACTAAAGATACCGCTAAGTGAAATTTTGCGTCTAAACTAAGTGATGTCAAATGTAATAAAGGACCAACAAGACTTTTGCATCGCAGCCGCTTCTGGCCAAACTAACAAAATTTGCTAATACATCCTACTACTGCCCAAAAAGTTTTTGTATTCCATTGTTGATATTTCGGCATCGCAGATTCTGTCCCATCTAAAAATATCTCAATACCTCCCACTTTCACCAAGCTGCTGTCACTAAAGTACCCAGTGCTGGTTCTGGCCGATCTGACAAAATTTCCGAAATCCCAGTACCTCCTACTCCCACCCAAAATGCTGATGCATTCCAAGGGGGGTAGCATCTGCAAGGGTTACTCCTATATATGACCTTGATGTATCTGTGCTCTCTGAAGCACTTGTTACTCCTAATGTAACCCAGCAAAATACTGCTTCACCCACGAACCATATAAGATACCTCAATTAGACTGAACTTCATCATACATTCAATTTAACTTGGTCCAAACTAAGGGACAGGCAGCCACAATACCTCCATGACTCGCTCCATAAATAACCTCTGAAACTAGTACTTTCTTGAATTGAGCTACTCACTTTGCATGATACTACCAACAAAACAAGAAAAATAACTGAAGCAAGATCACGACTTTACTGGAAAGGAATTCCACACTGGTATAAACCTTCATAAATGCTTGACTTTGAACTACCACATATGATGGTGATTAAACTAACCTAAGGTCATCTTAAAAGATAATTTTATTGCCAGAACTTATGCCAGAGGCAAAACTAGCAAAACCTACTGACTAGGTCAAAGTCCCCCAAACAGACCATGAGAAACTTCACTACTGGAATAGGAGGCCCACAAGAATATGCTGCTATTGAACTCTAGATAGCAACAACCCTGTGAATCTGAAAATCTAATGTACTGATAAATATGGTGTTGCCCCTCCAGTGAATGGACAAGAAAGGCATTAGGTTTATACATCAAAAGATGCGAGTTTAATAAGCAGCTACAACTCTTGACAATAAAAGTGGAAACAGCACCAAACTTATGGGGACATCAGAGGATACTAGTCCTTGACTAGGTTAAAAAATGTGTTGTTGAAAAATGGACAAAACAAACTTATGGCACCACAATCACATCATCGGCACAACTTTCTTCAAAGCAAAGTACATCAACTGTCCTCGAAACCACATGCCAAGGTAAGATCCGTAATCCCAAAATTTAACATGAGTAAATGCAGTGATGCAGGTAAAGGAAAAGAACAAAAACAATATATCACAAGTGTATGTAGAATAAACTTCGCCTTAGAAGATAACAGTTATTGTGCTCACCTAGAAGAGAATATTGGCGTTGATAAAATAAAGCCTTGAAATGTAATATGCTCCAGAGCAAAGTCTGAGTACTATATATGTTCCAATGCAGTATGCAATTGTGGAACTCTCCGCCGAAACAATGGCTCAAGGCGGAAGGATGGAACACCACGCAACCACCGTTTAACATCATACATTTCATTCCAGGCTTGCACAATTTCCTCAATCTTGAATCCCAAACCTACGAAGCAATTGCGATATCTTAGAAACAAATGTTTTTGATCATTGAAAAATGACGACGTCAGAAAATAAAATTAGGATTTGGAGGCATTCAGTATAGCATGCAATCAAACTTCAGCATTTGGATACCATCGCCCCACAATTCTAACGCCACATATGACAGTACAGGGCTAATGAATCTGCTAAATTGTAATCCTTTAAACAAATGTTATCACAAATGCTCTAAAAGTACAGCAAATTCAACATATCTAATATTAACAATAATATTAGATGAAAAACCCAAGAACCATGTTCTAATAATCATTTTAGTAAACTCGGCATGTCTTCTATAAAGAGTCCACACAGTAAATAGTAATCAGTTTAGTGAACACTGCATAGCCCATGTATAATCAGCAAAATAAATAGTATTCCTACTGGCAAAAATATATAAAAGGAGTAAATTTATCTTACCATCTTGGGCAGTTTCATTGGCACAGTGGTTTTTTACCAATACAGCAATATCCGTAGCTGAGGCTCCCCCAAGTTTAAACTTTTCAATAGCTGCCATCAGACAATCCTCCCACATTGGAAGACCTAATTTAAATTCCACAACTGATCGCTCATAAAGGAGCATACCCCACAAAATGTTTATCTGAGATCTCAAATTGGATGCCTGTTCAGCCGCGTCATCAGTGGATACATCCTTGATATATTCCTCCAAGCCCATCTTCTCTAGCACAACATTCTCTTGGCTAGGTTTGGACCTATTCTTCAGACGATGTTCCTCCATTTCCTCCCACATTTCTGTACCTTTCTCAATGTTATCCTCAGCTTTATTGAAGAGCTCCAAGACTTCAGATGAAGGCCATGTGTCCAAATCCACGTTACTACCAATTGCATAGTACCATGACAGTTTTGCTTGCTCAAACTGCTGATGTGCAAGTGCAAGGAAACCTTCAAAAAAGTCCGGTTTGGCTTTCACGGCTTCTTCATATCTCTTTCCAGCCTTGTTGTACTCTTCCCTTGCCCATTCATATGCTTCCTTCACTTGCTCCAGCAACACTTCCCTTGGGGTGTCTCCTGACAAGAACAACCTCTTCCTGGCCCGAGACATATGAACATTACCCCAGTGGAAAAATGCAAGTGCTGCCATCTCCTGGAAGTTGCCCTCGGCAAGTTGAAACACCTCCTGGGCTTCCTCAGTAGTAATAGTGTCCTCAATTGCCTCATTGTAGAGTTTCATACTAACCTCATGAAGGTCCAAATATTCATCAGAGCTGACACCGATGTGGTTCTTGAATAGCCGAGCAAATTGCACAATCCAATCATCAATGCAAGTCACTGTGCTCCTATCCTCATCCTGCCTATTGCTTCTGATACTTCCATTATCTGAAGCACTGTTCACATTTCTCTCCAACTGTCCACTGCTGGCATCCTCTACATAAGGTTCATGCTCTGGGTCGGCCTCGGTGACATAGAGCCGAAGTGAGTTCCCAGGCTCAACCAACTCTTCAGCCCATTTCAGCTCATCCTGGTTGGTGATGGTCACAAGGTCACCCTCCTTGTCCTTGTACTTGACAAGAACAGCCTTCAGCCCTGGAAACTTGCTCCGGACGGCCTCCCGCAGCTGTGCCATGCTGCAGCTCGCCGGCACCTGAGCCCATCTTATGTCCTCGCCAAACACAAGCTTCACCTGCCTTGGTGGCTCCACCACTTCCTTGACAGCTTCCCCTGCGCTCTGCTCCTCCACCTCCTCCACAGCTGCGGCCGCTGCCTTGGCCGCCGCCTTGGCAGCTGCCTTCCGCCCGGCTCTCCTCTTGCGCGGCTTTTCCTTTGGCGCAGCAGCGACCACCTCCTCTGGTGTGGGCATGACCTCCTTGTCGTCCAACACAATCCCCTTCTCCTCCATGGCCTTCTTGACTCTGTCGGCCACATCGAGAGCGGTGAGGTTGTTGGGCTCCAAGGAGAGCACCTTGTTGACATCCCTGCAGGCGAGGTCGAGCCTGCCGAGCGCCTCGAAGCAGCGCGCCCGCTTGAGCAGCGCCTTGGTGTACTTGGGCGAGGCCTCGAGCGCGATGTTGCACTCGTTGATGGCGCGGTAGTAGTCGGGCGGGGTCATCTGCATGTAGCAGGCGGCGATGTTGCTGTGGAGGTAGGGGACGTCGGGGTGCGCCCGGGGCAGCAGCTTGATGGCCTTGTCGTAGTTGAGGAGCGCGCGGTCGTAGTCCCGGCGCTGGAAGAGCTTGTTGCCCTCCTCCTTGTGCTCCTGCGCCATGTCCGTGAAGAGGGTCTCGTCGCCGTCGAGGACCTTGGAGCCGGAGCGCTCGAGGCCCGCCGGCTTGCCCCCGCCGCCGCCGCCGCCGGCGGAGGTCCTCTTCTTCTTCAGCGACGACTTGCCCATCTCAGCTCCTTTCTCGGGAAATAAATCTGCAGCTCAAAACTCCTCCTCCTCTTCCCCCTGTCGCAATCACACCAGGCCTCCTCGAATCCTCAATAAAGCCTCAAATTCGACAAACCAAAGCGGAATTCGACGAAAATCCAGCCTTTCGATCAACAAATCCCCCAAAACAGACCAATTCAAAGCAAGAATTCGAGACCGCAGCTTTCCTGAAACCCCGAGACGAACCAAATCCCCAAGAAGACCGGAGGCTCGGAGGAGAAACCCAAGTCAAAGCCGCAAGGGACAGAACGGAAACCAACAAGACAACGCGGTCGGAGCAGGGAATCTCGGGCTGGGAAATGCGTGTTGGGATGCGTGGAACGGAATAAACGAACAAACGGCTCTGCTGTTTCACCTCTTCCGCTACGCAAGCAATTAGCCAAAGCGAAGGCACCAGCCAAACGATATTCTGCAGCTAAGCTCTTGCTTTCTGGTCTACTAATCCTTTCAGTGGCGTGAAGCAGGTGCCAAAGGAAACAAAAAGAAAAAGAGGAAATACGGCGTGTGTGGTTGTTTCGAGGGAATACGGCAACCTGGTCGGCGTCGGCGGGCGGGCGGGCGGGTGGGCTCGCGTTTGTGGTGGCGACAGCGGAGACGCGGGCGCCGCCAGCCGGCCGGTCGTTGCTCGTGCGCTGGAGCGGGGGGACGGGTGGTGGTGCGCGTGGAAGTGGCGGTGGTTGCCGTGCCGATTTGGCGCGGATTATTACATGCCAAATGGGGTCTTCCCGCGTCGTCACATGACCTGCCTGGTACGAAATGAACTCGCGCTACGCTAAGCCAAGCCGCCACCGCCCACCGGATTAGGTTAGGGTTCGGCTGCCTTCGCGTTCACTCTCTTTCTTGGACCGGGCCAGGCCGGGGGCTGCACGTGACGTGCGTTGGGCCTAGCAAGCTTTGGGCTTGTTTTGGCCCACTGACGCGACGACATTGACTCTCCGATTCTGTGACGTGCGTCGGCCAATCAGCGGCAGCCATGTCAGACTCCTTCCTGGTCACCGACTTGCGGGTCCCGGTTGAACCAAGAACCGAGCCAGATTTTATTCTCTCTCCTCCATAAACAGCCTGCGAAAACAAGAAAAAGAAAAGAGGAAACTGAAGTGAAGTCGCCGGCGCCCAGGCGGAAGGAGCAGCAGCGGAGCTCCGGCGATCTCTGAGACAGCTCTGTGAGAGAGGTACCGGAGGCGCGACAAGATGCATTCGTTCGGCCACCGGGCGAACGCGGTGGCGACGTTCGCCGTCACCATACTGGCCGCGATGTGCTTCGCCGCCTCCTTCTCCGACAACTTCAACTCCGCCCGCCCCACCGCCTCCGTCAAGGTACCGCCTTTTCCTCTTCCCCAGCCCGTCGCTCTCTCAGTTCCGTCCTCGTGGCCTGTCCTGCGCAAGCGCGCGGTCTCAGGCGCGGCTTTATCAGGCTTATAGTATGCCGCCTCGAGCGTGGGCGCCTCGATCTGCCTGTTGAGTCAGCTGATTAGTCTGCTTGATTGGTCTGTTGTGCTGACGCGGTCCATGTTGTTTGAATTGCGCAGATCTTGAACATAAACTGGTTCCAGAAGGAGGCCAACGGCAACGACGAGGTGATCTCCGTGCCCTTTTGTATCGTCTGAATTTGTCCACACCGCCATGAGACACTGTCGGAGAGGGATTTTTTGAGATTTTAACGACTAGTCCCTCTGTTCGTGCAGGTTAGCATGACGCTGAACATTTCAGCCGACCTCTCATCCCTGTTCACGTGGAACACAAAACAGGTAACGTTTTGCTTCAGGTTTTTGTGTGAGCAATTGTGAAACATAGGATGTACTTTATTTTGAGAAGGCATTTCAAGGTAAATTCTTCACCACGCAAAAAGTATTATCTTATCTCATCAGTGTCAAAATGAGATGAGAGTTTGTGCTGATTCTCGAGCCTTGCAGGACAAACCCTTGAGAATAATAAGTCCATAAATTTGTTATGTAGTTTCATGGTACCTCTGTGTTGCTGAGTTTCTAATTCACCTGATCATCCAAACAACTCTTAAGAAGGTTTCCCTGCTTCTGGATGCTTACTTTTCTTGTGTGATTGTAGGTGTTTGTTTTTGTGGCGGCTGAGTATGAGACCGAACAGAATGCGTTGAATCAGGTAAGTTTGTTGATGATTATTCCCGAGTTAATTCTCTGTTTCTTGAAGCAACCAGCATCATTTTTTGTATGGAGAAACCGAGGGAATATACAGTTCCACGTACTGTGCAGTGCGTTCAATCTTGTATTTTAAGATTGCATTCTCAACCATAGTGCTTCTAGGAAAGTGTACATTTTTAGGAAAAACCTACCCACCCCTATCATTACCAGAAGTCTTCTGCTTCAGCGTCAAGCACTGCGATTAGTTTTCCCTAGTTCCTCTTATGATCTTCTGGGTCACAATGAGTGCTTGTGTTATTATAAGTTACAAGAAGTATGTGATAGCTTTCTATAAGGACGTTAGATTTCTGCCGGTGACAGCAGTGCAGTTTAAGGTTTACATGCATCAGTGTTTCCCATATAACTTTCCTCAATTCTGCTCTTCAGCACACTGGGGAGGTGGGGCTGTGATAATGCATCTGTAAACCTTTTCCTTGTTTCTAATTTTGGCACTGAATTAAATGTGCTGTAGGGTCGCCAAAACATTTTTTTCTTAGCCAACCAATAAAACTTATTGATTGCCCATTTTCTTCTTAGCCCCCCAATAAGTACTGTTTGATTCTGAGCTTTCGATTGCCCGTTTGCATAAGATGAACAGTTTTAAAAGCATTTACTTTTGAAAGATACCCTAGTTACCTAGTATGACAATTGATACATTTCTTACAAAGCCTGCTGATCTGATCGTGGTCAGAATTGACATCAATCTTCAAAAATTCTAGCATGGTGCCAACTGGCCCTGATTGGTGTTTTACTCCTGGGCAGACAATCTGTTGAATGTAGCTCGATCGCATATGCCAGGTTACTGTTAAATTTTAGGTCATGATGGCCTTTCGAACCAGTATGTTGTTATGTTAATGCCTATTTGGAATCATTTTTCTTTGCCTTCTGCCATTCTATAGTAGTTCAGGTTTCCCCATATTCATTACAATTATTATCCAAATGATTATATTTGGTTTATGCTCAGGTTTCACTTTGGGACGGAATCATACCAGCAAAGGAGCACGCTAAGTTTTTGATTCATACCACAAACAAATACAGATTTATTGACCAGGCAAGCACATTATTACTTATATAGGAATCATTATTACTTATATTGATCAATGACACAGTATGATTAATTTTGACATATGAATGTATTAAGATCGTTTTCTGATTCTGCATATAATGCTTGAGATTGGTTATCTAATCTGGTACCATCTCCTGAACCATGGCAACCATTCTTTATGTTTATCCTGCTATCAGTAAAATTCTGAATCCATGTAGGCTCTAGTTTTCTTATATGGTCCTTCAGATTTCTTACAGTGGTTGGTCCTGAACAAACCTATTTCCAACTGACCATCTTTTGGTCAGTCTTCACCCTTTTTCCTTTTTGGTGGGGGGGGGGGGGGGGGGGGGGGGGGACTGAATCTGTGAGAGAGTGTACTATAGTTGGTCTTTACTAATTAATATTTGGATACCTATAACTGTACAGATTGACCACTACTGGTGTAATCTGCATCTAATATGTTTGTCGGTGTTAGGTTCGTCCATTTTCATTACCGGATTGTTATGTCATGATCTAGGGTCTGATAAGTGTGTAGTTTTTCGCATATCACAACTGTGTATCCAGTTATTTCGCACTGTGGCTATGTGGCCCTCCATTTTTCAAATATTGCATCGCATGTTTGATTTATGATCTTTTTATCTCATTTCAGGGAAGCAATCTGAAAGGCAAGGATTTCAACTTGACAATGCACTGGCATATCATGCCAAAGACCGGCAAGATGTTTGCAGATAAAATAGTCATGACCGGTTATCGGCTTCCTGAGCAGTACAGATAGTCAAAGAGATCCTGGGTAGCAGCTTGATGGACGACGTGCTGCCATTACCAGGAGCAGAGACCTGCAAGAAGTGTTGGTAGCAGTGGGATAGCTGATACTGAGCCTTTTTGTTCTAAACTTAACCGAACATGTAATCTTATGATATCAGGCGAAGCAAAGTTACACTGAGGATATCTGTATTTTCCAACTTTGATTCGTCTATCAAGAGTTTGTACTGAACTTGATGATCGGCACTTTCGAGAGCGGTCGTGCTGAATCCTCTGGCTGTCTAGCAAACTTGCAAGTAGTATTATACTATAGCGTACTGATTGTTGTTGCATCTTCGGCAATTGGGTAAAAACATAGTGCATTTTGTAGAGTCTTATTCCCTGGAGAATTTCCTTTCACACATAGTGCCCAAAGAGCAGCTTAACCGAAAAATTGATGAGCATTTCCCTTTGACTGATGGCATAGGCATCGTAGCTTTCTGGATGAAAAATGCGAAGATACAGCTTTTACTAGAGGTGTAATTGCCACGCACATCAGACGTGCCTAGAGGCTCTACGTCATTTCATAGAGTGCCGATGGTTATCATGGATGTTTGTGTTTTACTCTTTTCTTCATCGCGGACCTAGTGCCAATGAATCGTGCTGCCAGGGAATGTTCCAATCTGCATTAAACTTGACATCCCTGGTCCAGTTATTAGTGATATTGTACATTAAATTATCGGTTGAATGTTCAATGAACCTAGTACAAAGCCAGAACCGCATATATTTTGAAATGAAGGGAGTAAGTATGTTACTACTGCAATATGATTTGCCTTTTCAGATAACCAATATATGCCCCCACCTAAAAAACTCGATGTGTTGAGGCAAGCAGCCCCCGCGGCATTGCAAAAAGGAGTCTCATCTCGCAGATCGAGGAAACATCTAAACCCCACTCTCACCTTTACACAAGGGCCACATAGCCCATGTGAGTACTGTGCCGGGCCTTAACCTGTTGAACTTTGGTGTGGAAGAGGCGAGGAGATTGTTTTACCCAAGTTCGAAAAATTCGCTCTCACTGAGAATCATCAAACTCAGGGTACTACTCAGGAGCTTTACCATTGAGGCAAAGACCCTTTCGCTATATATAGAGAGGAGGTCATATAAACCAGCGGTGAGTATTTCAGACGATATAAATGAGCAGTGAGTATTTTAGACTTTGGAGTCATGAGCTTTGGTGGGATTAGGAGGTACTGGGGAATTTAGCTAGACATCAAAAGTTAATTACATTCCGGGCACGTCCTGTACAATATGACAAGCTAACAGACTGGTTAGCTGAATACATTGATCTCTGGAAAATTCAAGCCGATATGCATCTTCAGTCACTCGACACTATGGTGCTGTTTCGATTGCTGGAAATAGAGGATGGGATGAAACATATCCAGGTGGTGTTTGATACAGGTTTCGAGAGGCCGTCCTCCCCTCACTCTACAGTAGATCTACGGCTCTATCTTCTCCCTTTGGATTGTGTTTGAGCTAGGGTTACCACTCCTCGATTTATTGCTCGGATTTTCGTTAGGTTAGTTTGATTCGGTTTTCTTCATTGTGGTTCCGGTTGGTAGGCTCATTTTTATTGGTCATTTCGTTGGATTTTGCTCGGATTTTCGATAGGCTAGTTTGATTCTGCTTTGTTCTGTGTGGACTTGCTCGGATTTGTTGCCTTCGGTATATCTGGCCTTGTGCCAGTGAGGGTAATCAATCATGCACTTATATTTGACTCATTTTTGTTTTTTTTGGATCTGGATCCATTGCGTATAAACATGAGCTACATAAATTTGTAGAACCTTTTCTGTCACATGTGCATGGTCGATGATGAGGCATGCCACTCGAGGAGCATCAAATGCGGCAGCCATGGCATTCCAAAAAACATGATAAAAATGATTTATGTTTAATGTGTTTGCTAGACATGAATCTGAAAGCTAGGCGTAGCGATGCCGTTGCTTTGGTGATCATGTTCCGTCTGAGTCTACATAGGTGCAAAAAAATGGTGATGAACAGTAACCAAACCAAACGATGTTGCATGCATCCACCCCTAGCCAGACCAGGCTGGTGCGGGCAACCAATTGCTTTAAATAGGCACCTCGTACGTTACTCTGTCCCTGAGCCGACGAGCAATTGGGCCGGCTTGGCCAGAATCGCGAATTCTAGACGATCAGCCGCATGCAGAACCGGACCTATCACCATGCGCGGATTGATCGGGTATATTCTGATCTGTTTATCTCTCCTTCACAATAGCGAAGAGCCGAAGACTAGCGAATGCGTAAAAAAATAGGTGTTTCCTTGATTTGTCCCTTTTCTTTTGGAAGCTGGATGTAAGATGCATGATTCACCGAGATCAAGATCGCTAGCCCGCGCGGCTAGCCATCAATAGGCATGTCGTGGCAGGCAACGAAAGGACGGTGCAAAGCAGGCGGTGCCGAGTCACCGTCGTCCATGTGCCGTTTGGACGCACGGAGCTCGCGCTCACGGCGGGCTCGTATGGGCACTTCGGTATTGGATCTCTATATAAGCAATACCCACTAAATGCAATTAATTTTCTAAAGCTTAATTCTCGTTGCGCCACATCACCTAAATAATCTGTTTCATCAATTTTGCTTGTTCAGTTCATCTTGACCATCCATCATTCACAATAGAAAACAGCAGCCGCGCCAGAATCAAATTGCAGCAGCCGTCCCCATCTCTTCAGAGTTCAGTTTTTCATTTACATTTACCTTCAATTGATTGCATGCAGGAAGTAACCCACCCCTCAATGTCGTTTAAGTTTTCCTCATCAGCAGCCACCTACGTCTCTTCAGTTTTCCATTTGCACTAAGTGATTCCACTCGGGAAGTAACCCACCTCAAAATATCTTAAGTTTTCCTCTTCAATTTTGCATTTGTATATTAACTTCAATTTTTTGCATGCTTGCAGTATTTGTGGCAGGTCGAGCCATAAGGTACCTCTTCGTCCTGACCTGCTTCTCTGTTTGCAAGTTACAGCGCTCGCTCTGCCTTCCCCTCCATCTGAACCAGCTATAAATATGCCATGTTAATCCGCCGTTTAAGGTCAATTTGGTGCATCAAACACTAACACCGCCGCATGGTGACTGTTCATCTCCAAGGGCATCTCCACCGAGACAGAGTCGGTCGCCCGGCCAATGGTCCTGCCGCTGAAGCCGTCTTAAACCAATGAATCACGCTACGAACAGAGCAGGAGTCCTCCACTCTTGGTTAACATCTTCCCCATCTAGCCTATTTGGGATCTCTTTGGAGGTGATGATCCGTTCAAAATTTTGACTGATATACTTGCTCGGATGGATTCTTTTCTCCTCTGAATTATGCAACGCTTATGAGCACTATTGCAAAACTAGGGGGAAACACAGCCCTTTTCGAGCACTAAAAATGCACTTCCGTCATAAATTTTGGGTAAGGCATCTATCTTCCTTCTCTATGGAGTCATTGTACTATGGCTATATATTTATATAAAATTTAACATGTTTTCTCTAATTTAGTGCTATAAGCAGCGAAAAGGAACCGGCCATTGTGGCTACTACACATTTGCACACTCGAGGAGTATGTCACCGTACATGGACACCCTCATGGAGGAGACCAAAGAAGATGTATGTTTTGGTTTTGTGTACCACGAAGTTATATTCTTTTTACTGATTCAATCCTTCTTCAATTAACACATCTTTACAATTGCATTGCAGATCGATGAAAGGAACCGAACAAGAGCTGCAGCAAGGAAGAAGGAATATGTTAACCTAAGAAAGAGAATAATCCCCCCAGGGTCCATACATTTGTCGACAAATGACATATATCAGATCGTCGCTCACCTATGTCGGTTCGTTCTAAAAGAGGTCATCCATCCGAATGGTAAGTTCTTTGATCCCGTGGGTGATTTAGCGCATAATCATTGGGCGCTTTGTGAGTTGGCTGGTTCCAAACGCCCATATGAGCCTAACGAGATCCCCTTGATGGTGATGACTATAGCTTACTGGTAGGTATAGGAAAATAACACTTCTGCTGGATATGGTATCATGATGACATGCAATTGTTTATAAACTTGTGAATGTTGTGGTATTGATTAATTTTGTTGCCATTTTGGTGTATAGATGGTGTATGATGAGGTTCCTTGTGTCTGGAACATGCTGCTATGACTTGTCAATATTCTGGAATGCTGCTATGATGTTGGAGCCAAAAGAATTGATATTATGTGTATTTTGGGATTTCTGTGCATTGTGGAATGTGGATATGGCCAATTTTTTTTTTTTGCCGAAAATATAGCAGCGGGTAGTAACAGAAACCGCCTCTACAAACACTTTCATAGAGGCGGTTAATAACAGGAACGGCCACTACAAACAGTTTTATAGCAGTGGTTCCTGGGAGCAACCGCCGCTATAAAACTGTTTGTAACGGCGGTTATTTTGGACCGCCGCTACAGGCGTTTATTTGTAGCGGCAGAAGCGTAGCGGCGGAAGGCCGTACCCGCTGCTATAGTACATTTTCACCTACCCCTACAGTGTGTCGTTGTAGTAGTGAGAGAGACGACAATGTTTAATATGCGCATGAAAGCGAAAATCCACTTACGTCACATGCATGTATCCTTTTTTTTTTTTACAAAAAAGGCAGGTGTTATACGGTTGCTTTATAGCAGGAGAAAAACAGAAAGAATCAAAAGGTTCACATCACAGCGGCAGGCAGCCTAGGCTGCACAAAAGGGAAAGGAAAATAAAAGCATCTCCCAGGGGAGGCTCCTGTTCAAGCCTAGTAGAGGTCAAAGTAATTTTCTTAGCATGCTACGATCCAATAGAACACGAAAAAGAGAATACTCTGGATAGAGAGTGTCTCACGCACACATACGCACACATACAACAGATGTGTTGCGACAATGTTACTTGGGTGTGTGCCTGAGACACACACACACACACTCTCTCTCTCTCTCTCTCTCTCTCTCTCTCTCTCTCTCTCTCTCTCTCTCTCTCTCTCTCTCTCTCTCTCGTCGCAGCGGGTGCTGCCTTCTTTGCCTGTTGACAAATTGTGCTACTTCTTCAATGCAGTCTCGAAGAAGGTGGTCAGTCACGACGAATTGAATGACCTACGGTCCCACATCAAGGAAACGGTGTGTATACTTGAGATGTGCTTCCCTCTAGCCTTTTTTGATACGATGGAACACTTCATGATTCACATTGTTGACCAGATTTGGGCGCAGGGCCCCTTGTACCTGCATCACATGTTTCCATTCGAGAGGTTCATGTATGTGCTGAAGCGCTATGTACGAACTCGTTGTCATCCTAAGGGTTCGATGATGGAGGGGTACACAACTGAGGAGATCCTGGAGTGTTACACAGATTACATTAAAGATAGTAGATCGATTGGTGTCCCCACGTCTCGTCATGAGGGAAGGTTATCTGGAAAAGGTACAAAAGGAAGGAAATCATTCATCGATTCAAGTTACGAGCAAGTAGCCAAAGCACATTTCAGCGTATTACAACAACTTCAGATTGTAGGCCCGTACTTTGAGAAACACCTGGCAGAGCTTCAACAGAACAATGAGGACAGCTCGAATGAATGGATCATAGAGGAGCACAAGCGTTGATTCACGTCATAGTTGAAGAACCTAGACATACTAATTGGGGAAACCGTGGACGAGAAAATGTTGAGAAGGTTAGCTAGTCGCCCATTGAAGACTATGGTGACCTTCCAAGCGTATGACATAAATGGTTTCACCTTTTACAACAAAAAAAAGGACAATAGGAGCAAGTGTCAAAACTACCGTGTTCGAGCACAAGCCCTTGATTCAGATGGTCAGAAGCCTTGGTACTATGGGTACATTGAGGAAATATGGGAACTAGACTATGGAAACAATGTGCATATCCCTATTTTTAAGTGCAAATGGGTGAGTGTTGGCGGTCGTTAAACCATGATTTGACCGCCACCCTACCGGTAAATAAATACATAACACCAAGATTTTGTGCATAGTAGTTAGGAATAATGCTACTCCACATGTTTTGGTGAATATTTGGATGCAGGAGTGAATAATGGAGAAAAGTAGGCCTAGCCAGGGAATTTCCCTGGCCGGCCGGCCCCACCCTAGGCCGGCAGGCCCCACTTGGTGGCCGCAGGCCCCAGACTTCCTCCAGTGGGCTGGAAAATAATTCACAACGCATAATTAGAGGCCAGTCCAGCAGAATTCCACCGCCATTCTAGAAGGTGGGCTATTTGGGCCTTTACTTGGCCCTCACTTCAATTCTGCCGACCCTAGCGAGGAGCCGACCTTCAGACCGACTTCAGGGACTGATCTGGAGCGTCCACGCTTAAGACGGTGGCAAACCGCCACAGGGGACGGCTGGCCGGCCACCCTCCTAGGCCGGCCGGCCGACTTTGGCGCCACCGCCTCTCCAGCTTCGGCCAGGGTGCTCCCACCGCCTTCACAAGCTATAAATTGGACCCCTCGGCCTCCGAAGCAACTCGCACCATCACACTTCATCCAAGTGTACATTAATTTAGTTTAGTAGTAGCTTTGGGAGTTAGAGTAGAGTAGAGTAGAGTGAGAGCTCTCTCGAGCTTCCGAAGTCTTCTCGGAGTTCGGTATAGTTCTTTGTATCCTTACTCTTTTGAGATATTATTTTATTTATTATATAATTAGTTTTATCTTTATTTATTTCTTTTAGTAATTCTTTTCTATTTAGTTTATTTATTCTGTTAAGTAAGTGCTCGTAGAAGTCTTGTTGTGGGATTCGTGATTGTTGGAATAGCAAGTACGAGAGAGTGCCTTCGTCGGAGATGACGTCGTGTGAAATCTGTGCTTGTTCATTCTTAGATAGGACTGCTCCGTTGATCAAGAGTAGTTCCTCTAGGCGGGTTGTAAGCATGGCGCTTAGAGCTTGGCCTATGCACGTTTGGCACCCAGCCCCACGGAGGATGGTAGCCGCGAGTGTATGTGACAGCTGCACCGGTCTCAGTAATCCACCACGTCCGGGTTGGACTCAGCAGGGTCTTAATTACAGCATACGGTTCCCTAGGTTTGAACTAGCATCATCGGTTAACCTAGCACGTGTGTGCCCCGAAACGACATGACTTGTATGTGTATGAGCTTAACTAGAGTAGATAACCTTTGTAGATTAGATTGCTAGAAAGAGTAAATAATAGATAAACATACAGGTAGCCTTAACTCTATCTCGTTGCTCTCCCAAATGTATACTACGTTTTATTTCTTTTATTTACCTTGGATTTGAGGATGTGTGTGCCACCCATATATATCATGCCTATCTTACCCCCGTCTCAAGTATAGTTGATACATTATTTCTTTCTCCAAATTGTCCAATGCATTGCTATTATTCAGCTCCCTTTTGCTCTACTTCCCTGCGGAAATATAAATACCCTGGAATACTCCAAGGTGAAATGCTACAATGGTGATCTGTGCGCTTGCGGAATTAATGAATTTAATTTTATCGCATAAGAACCGCCAACAGTGAGGCACCCAAATGGCATGGGGGTGGACGACTACGGGTTGAAAATCGTCGATCTCAACAATGTAGGGCACAAAGATGAGCCTTGGATACTCGGTAAGACTGTGCAATAAGTGTTCTACTCACCCAATCCAGCTCATCAAAACAAGCACATTGGTGTTGCCAGTAAATAAAGAATCGTCGGAGTGGAGAATGTGGAGGATGAAGATGAATACAATCAGTTCGATGAAGTGCCATCCTTCATAGATCCAACTTAAAAGTACTAGAAACAAACCTCACCTATGCCGTGGTAGCTCCCTACATGTGCAGTGACAACGAAGGAAAAGTCGTCCAAGGCTAACTAGTTCATCAGCTTTTAGTTATGTTTGTTATGTTTGATGTATTATTTTCACATGGATGGTGTATGATGAGATGAACTTGTGTATGGATGATGTATTATAATTGATGTATTATGTTCACATGGATGGTGTATTATGTTCACATGGATGCTGGTTGATGTATTGTTCACATGAAATTGATTTCTGTTATCTGTTAATTCAGTGTGTTCTGGCAATGTGGATTTGAAATAAACAAATTATTTTTTTTGTGTGAACAATATAGCGGTGGGTGGAAATAAGAACCGCCGCTATAAATGGTGTACAGGGGCGGGTGGAAATAAGAACCGCCGCTACAAATGGTATACAACGGCGGGTGGAACGAAGAACTGCCACTACAAATGGTTTTAGACCCGAGTTTATAGCACCCGTCTCCCTCCTTCAACCCTATCTGTCGTTTTTGTCCCCGACGTCGTGAGACAGCCCATTTCCGCTGCCACAGCAGCACCGCTAACTTCCCCCGTCTCCTCCACCCCCGACGACATCCACGCAGCCGCGAACTCGCCCTCGATCGGCGCCGCCACTGCACCCAGCTGCCTTCATATCCTGCACCCCCGACGAGATCCTCGCCGACATGACCACGCCCTCGGTGCCGCCTTCCTGGACCTCTGCGGCCCCGTGCACGAGCCGCCGTCTCGGACCTCGGCGGCTCCGTCCCCTATTTTCGTCGACATCCCAGGCCTCGGCACCTCGATCCGTCCACCGAGCCACCGTCCCGCACCTCTGCGGCTCCGTCCCGGACCTCGGCGGCTCCGTCCCCCATTTCCGCCGCCGTCCCTGAGCACGCGCCGCCGTCCCGGTCCTCTGCTACCTCATCTTTCACAGGTGTTGCCCCTTCTTGTGTGCTAAGGATTAGGCTCACTACTGAGAATGCGCTGATGAATTTTTTAAATGCTAAGGACAATGAGTTAAAGTACATCATTTTGTGCTATGGATTAGGCTCACTACTGAAATTGTTGCTGCTACATTTTGTGCTATGTCAAAAAAAAAATGTTGCTTATTATGTGCTAGCTCTGAACAATGTCGTGGTACATCAGTTGTGTACAAATATTGTTAGCTCTCAACAATGTTAGCTCTGAACATTTGTTATGTACAAATATTGCTGCTACATTTTGACCATGCTACATTTTTAGTTAGGGTACATCATTTTGTAATTGTTGCTGTCAATAGTAAATAATGATGAGTTCCTGTTTTTCTTAGTATAAACTGCATGTATTTTTGTTACTATAAAATATATCTTAGATCTGCTTTAGTGTTCCTGGTACCATATATTGTTAGCAGTTTCTTGTTTCCTTTTCGCCAAATGATGAAGGAGGATGGCCATAGTTACACTAACCAGAGTCGACGTGGCAGGCATCTGCCAAGTGAAAATCATTTGGTCGATAGTTGCCACTCAACTCTGGCAAGTGTTACGTTTGCATCATGACAAGGGTATCCCCGATCTGATGGACCAATATTTTCCAAACATTTCTCTAAGTATATCCTAGTTATTGCATCCAAGAAATGCAAAGCAATTATTATTTATTTGTTTTACTTAACATAAGTTTTTGAAACCTTCTACTTGATTAAGCCTCATGGAAGAGAATACGGCCTTAGAACAAGCTGGGCCGCAACAACAGAAGTGGAGATAAACATGTCTCAGCAAATCCGGGAGACGATCCAGTACACATCCTCAAACCCGGAATGTAGGGACCCTGGTGATGAAGAAGTTGAGACAGAAGAAGGAAGCTCCAAATACAAGGAACCTAAGGATCCGTCTCCTCGACCAGCCCGGGAGCCACGAATCCCTGTCCCTGATTATGTGAGGATGTAGTGTAGGCATTATGTGAAAGATTTATTTCCACATTTTTCAGTAAGTATCTTGTCAATGTTGTCCAACAGAATTCTCTGTCTTTGATATGCTAGGGTCGACGTCGACGAAGGCCCCGTTGGTTGTTTGCAGCGGAGGAGGCAATCGAGGCCGGTAATGAGCTAGTGATTGAAGAGGAGCCTGTCGAACTACCAACAAGGAAACGCAAGCGCGGTGAACGCATGGCGAACAAGGCAGAGGGCATATTTGATGTCATAGCCGTGGACCCAAAAGATGGGGCACCGGTCCAACCCGATGGTGTCAACGCAAAATGGCGCAACCGTTGTGGAAAAGTGGTCAAGGAAAAATGCAACATCACCTGGCAGGATTGGCGTTTAGTGCCAGATGATCGGAAAGAGGAAATGTGGAAAGCGGTGACGGAGAAGATCAAATTTCGTAAGCAAGACATCGCGAAAGCCACGAAGGCAACCATGGCTTGTCTCAACAAAAGTTATCAGGATTACAAGTCCATGCTCAACTGCGAGTATGTTAAAAAGGGACGGGTTCCTTTGAGGTATGGAAATATCAGTCCATACGATTGGCAAGTGTTTCATGCACAGAAGACAAGCGAAGACACTTTGGAGCTCAGTCGGAAGATGATAGAGCTGAACATGAAGAAAAAGTATCATCCACGCCTAGGGCCCGGCGGTTACAAGAAAAAGATTCCGATCTAGAGAGAGATGGAACGGCAGAACCGCGAAGCCGGAAACCCCAACATTCTTCCATTCCTCGATGAGCGTACCAGGAATTGGGTTTATGCTCGCTGCATGATAACCCCAGAAGGGGTGATTGTGCCGAAAGGACCCTGCTGCAGGTGAAGTGCTTGCGCGCTTAATGGGTCCCATCAAGGATCAGGTGAAGTGCTTGCACGCTTAATGAGTCCCATCAAGGATCAGGTGAAGAGAGGTGTTTTGAAGTCAGTGTATCATAGGGACACGCTCACTGCTGGTCTACAAACGAAAGAACATGGAAGGCGGACTCGAGGAATCTCATCTTCTGCCCCTTGGCATGGAGGTTTCTCGGACTCGTCATCCTCCAGCATGTACAAAAAGCATGAATTCTACAAGGCAGACTTGGAGGAGAAAGCACAAGAAGAGTGGATTCGGCGATATATGAGGTTCGCAATGGAAAATCCAGTCGGTCTAGACCTTAGCCATCTACAGCAGCTAACCCCCAACGTGCAGCCCTACAGGACTCTCTGTCTCGTGATACAACGTCCACCACGTGGTCTGAACCAGACTTTGAACCCATCACCAAGGCAACTCCTTGTGAGCTGCACGTTCCATTTGGTTACAAGAAAGGGAAGACCTTGAAGGTTGCCACAGGCATGGCAGTTCCTGGGGATACTATCCACACGGGGGCCATTCCCCCTGGCTATGTGAAGGTCTCCATGGAAGAGATAGTGGAAGGATATGAGGACAACGAGATTGAAATCCCAATACCTGAGGAGGGGATAGAAACTCCCAGGGACAGTATTTCCACTTTCATATTGTGGAAGCGACAAGAAGTTGTTCTCCCGAACTTGAGGACGCGCACTTCTCCACCCCTGTTGTCCGGCCACGGGTCACACCATGCATGCCAGCCATTGCCAGGGGATGGGGAGAGAGCTCGACAGCCGTCTCCTATGTCGGCGGCAGTTTTGGCCAGTAATCCTCGTAAAGAAGCAGATACGGTGATGGGCGGTGTTGAATTAAATATGGGATGGAGTCCTACGATACAAGACATAGGGGATGTGGAAGAAGTTGCTGAGCCCCCGCCTCCAAAGAGGTTGCTGAGCCCCCACCCTCAAAAGTGACTTCGCAAGTTGTCCAGCCTCCTCCTTCGAAGACATGTGAGCTAGTAACCCAAGGACTGTTACCGGCTTCGGAACCGTTGCTAGCCAATAAGATCAGGTCAAGGACGCTGTCAAGTCATACATGCAGATGTGGAAGAAGTCCTGGAATCCGGCCGTTGAGGTAGCTAGCAAAGGAAAAAACGAGGCCGATGATGTTTTGGGGGACTTGACCGAAGAGGACACTAACAACTTCCAGATCGGCAAGCAACTTGTATCAAAAAGCTGCCTCCTGAACATGCCATGGGAGATTAATAAGCTGCATGAGTGGTACATGGTCGCCTCAAAAAAAGGAGTGTCGATGATACCTTGTAGGTTTGGCTTCGACGTGTTCAACGACGTGCCAGAAACCGAGTCAAGATGTTGGGGCTATATTTTGAGGATTTTTGGCGTATGTTCCGGCTTGACAACATGGACGTCACCTTCATAACCTTGTGGTGCATGTAAGTCATTGCATCTCCTTTGAATTTTTAAATGCAATGTCCCCTTAGTGCAGATCAATGACAATTGCTTTTGTTTAATTTTTTGTAGGATGTGTTCTGTCTTTCAACATAAGTGTCATACCCACAAAATTAAGCATTGGAAGCTAGCATACCTCAACTCCCACTTGATAAATCAAACCGGCATCAACCCACGACTTAACGTAAAAAAACCCATATACATTGGTAGGAGTGATGACGAGCTAGCTACAATGAAAATGGAAATGACACAAGCTGAAAGGACTCGAGTAGCCACTTATATATATGATTGTTTCATGAAGTGGCAGGATAAAGACATGATTATCGCCCCATACAAACTTTGAGTAAGTTCAACCGTTGTGTTTATATCCTTCTACAAGGTCTAATAAAATGAATACTAACACGATAATTGTTGTAGTACCCACTGGATTTGTCTATGTCTTGTACCGTCACATGGGTATCTTCTGGTGCTTGATAGTCTAGATGTGGACAAGAAGAAGTATGATGATATCGTCAGCGTCATAGATCGGTAAGAAGTTAAGCATCGTGTAAATGCTATGACAATATTTTTATCTAACGATACGCTTTTTTGAATTGTGCAGCGCTTATGAGCACTATTGCAAAGCTGGGGGGGAAACACAGCCCTTTTCGAGCCAAAAAAATGCAGTTGCGTCATAAATTTTGGGTAAGACATCTATCTTCCTTCCCTATGGAGTCATTGTACTATGGCTATATATTTATATAAATTTAACATGTTTTCTCTAATTTAGTGCTATAAGCAGCGAAAAGGAACCGGCCCATTGTGACTACTACACATGTGCACACTCGAGGAGTATGTCACCGTACTTGGACACCCTCATGGAGGAGACCAAAGAAGATGTATTTTTGGCTTTGTGTACCACAAAGTTATATTCTTTTTACTGATTCTATCCTTCTTCAATTAACACATCTTTACAATTGCATTGCAGATCGATGAAAGGAACCGAACACGAGCTGCAGCAAGGAAGAAGGAATATGTTGACCTAAGAAAGAGAATAATCCCCCCAGGGTCAATACATTTGTCGACAAATGACATGTATCAAATCGTCGCTCACCTATGTCGGTTCGTTCTAAAATAGGCCATCCATCCGAATGGTAAGTTCTTTGATCCCGTGGGTGATTTAGCGCAGAATCATTGGGCGCTTTGTGAGTGGGCTGGTTCCAAATGCCCATATGAGCCCAACCGAGATCCCCTTAATAATGATGACTATACTTACTGGTAGGCATAGGAAAATAACACTTCTGCTGGATATGGTATCACATGATGACATGAAATTGTGTATAAACTTGTGAATATTGTGGTCAGTGTTTAAAAAGCGTCCGCTTCGGCCGCCTAGGCGCTGCGCGCTGCCCCAACGCCTCGCTTTCGTGAAAGCGATGCATTTAGGCGGTTGAACGCCTAGGCACCGCGATGTGCGATTAATCGACGCTTTTCGTCCGCTTTCTTCCCTTTTCTGGCAGCTGAAGCGCGTGGAGCGGGCATGTACAGCCTATTCATCGTGGAGTGCGCATAGACCAGCGAAAAACCTCTCCCGTTGGCCTGATTTGGTGTCATGTGGGCCATCTTGTGGGCTAGATGGCCATCTTGTGGGCAGCTGGGACTTTTTCTAGATTTCTTTTCTTTTTTCTTTTTATTTTTTTATAGATATTCACCGCTTAATCGTGAACGCCTAGAAACGCCTAGGCGCCGCCTAGGCGTTCTAGGCGCTAGGCGGAGCCTCTCCGCTCGCTTTCGTTTCCGCTTTTTAAAACATTGATTGTGGTATTGATTAATTTTGTTGCCATTTTGGTGTATGGATGGTGTATGATGAGGTTCCTTGTGTCTGGAACATGCTGCTATGACTTGTCAACATTCTGGAATGATGCTATGATGTTGGAGCCAAAGGAATTGATATTCTGTGTATTCTGGGATTTCTGTGCATTGTGGAATGTGGATATGGCCAATTTTATTTTTTTCTGCCGAAAATATAGCAACGGGTAGTAACAGAACCGCCTCTATAAACACTTTTATAGAGGCGGTTAATAACAGGAACCGCCACTACAAATAGTTTTATAGCGGCGGTTCCTGTTAGCAACCGCCGCTATAAAACTGTTTGTTGCGGCGGTTATCTTGGACCGCCGCTACAGGCGTTTATTTGTAGTAGCAGAAGTGTAGCGGCAGAAGGCCGTACCCGCCGCTATAGTACATTTTCGCCTGCCCCTACAGTGCGTCGTTATAGTAGTGAGAGAGACGACATTGTTTAATATGCGCATGAAAGCGAAAATCCACTTACGTCACATGCATGTATCCTTTTTTTTTTACACAAAAGGCAGTGTTCTGTTCTACCGTTGCTTTATAGCAGGAGAAAAACAGAAAGAATCAAAAGGTTCACATCACAGCGGCAGCAGCCTAGGCTGCACAAAAGGGAAAGGAAAATAAAAGCATCTCCCAGGGGAGGCCCCTGTCCAAGCCTAGTAGAGGTCAAAGTAATTGTCTTGGCGTGCTACCATCCAATGGAACATGACAAAGAAAATACTCAGGAGAGAGAGTGTCTCACACACACATACGCATACAACAGGTGTGTTGCAACAATGTTTACTTGGGTGTGCGCCTGACACTCTCTCTCTCCTCTCTCTCTCTCATCTCCTCTCTCTCTCTCTCTCTCTCTCTCCTCTCTCTCTCTCTCCTCTCTCTTTTCGCGGCGGGTTCTGCCTTGCTGAACGCATATATTGGCGAGGGGCAGGCAACGCTTGCAACCACTCTCTCCTCGAAGTTATTACTCGAATATCTTGTGCTATTTTTATCCGTCTATCCTCTTGTTGCTAGTGCATTTGTTTCTCTCTCGTTTTGTTTCCATACGTTTGTTGCTTCTATGGGAGGAGTCATCTGCTTCGATTCCACTTCCTGCCTTAGGCAGCCCACAACGACCCAATAGAGAAAAGTGTGCAGCCCATGTGAATGCAACCTGCATACCTCCGCGCGCTCACGCCTCGCACCTCGCCCTCCACCTCCGCTTGCTGCCACATGCCCGCACGCCATCTCCTCTCCCCCGCGCTCTGCCAGGACGCATGGAACAATAGGAGAAAAATAATGAAATAATTAGGAAAACATGAGGAAGCATCAAGAAAAATGATGGAACAATTGGGGAACGGGCTGAAACAATTGGGTAAAAATGCTGGAACAATGGGGGAGAGAACCTAGAGATATTAGGGAAACGAATAGGAATAATTCAACAAACAAGATGGATGGCGCAGATGGTCGACAAGGCAAGCACGCGAACGCGGCCAGGATGGCGTAGTGACGTGCACGCTCAAGGTCGATATGGGAGGAGGAGAAGTGGAGCGACACGCGACCATGAGATGCCATTTCGTACGAAGCTCAAAGATTGGGTGCCATGGCAGCTGGAGACACCTGAGTCTTGTAAAGGAAATCCTTTTAGTGATATGGCGGCAATGTGTGCACACCGTGGGGCCTACGCGGCGTGTCAGGACCACGCCGCGTAGACATTACGGCCTCTCTCCATGCCGGTCACTGGCTGCATGTTTGTCTCTCGCTCTCGAAGCGGCGGGTGCTGCCTGGCTGCTTGCATATATTGGCACGGGACAGGCAGCACTCGCAACCACTCTGTTGGTTTGAAAATTCTGGACACTGCTTCTTGCATAATTTGTTGGTATCTATACAATCGTGTACCTGCATGTCTAGATCTTACTGCAACAAACAATTGACATGGGATAAATGCAATTGTATATGTACCTACGCATGTCAAGATCTATACTAGTTGGTTGTGAATTTTGGCTCAGATTGTTTTTGCTGACTGCAGCGGACTGTGGCTACCGTGCATCAAGGCTGCACAGATTTGCATGTTGGCTGATTGCAATTATTGTAATATTTGGCTCCGATCGTTTCTGCTGGCCGCAGCGGGCTGTGCCTACCGCTGCATCCAATATGTGCACGATTTTCATGTTTATTTCGCTGCAGCCAGCACAAACGATAGAACACAAATGGCTGTTTTGCAGCCGCAGCTGCAGCCAACCGCAAAAATTTCAACCGATCATGCTGCTAAGATTGCAGATTGAGTTTTGTGATTGAATAATTTCCAAATAATCAGTGGGTTGATTCTATTGATTCATAATCTTTATTTCTATGTACAATTTCTAGTGCATGCAGTTCAGTTTTAATCATCCCCTGAAAGATCCGAATTTTAAGCTATGCAAATATTCTGTTCGTGCGATTACAGCTGCTTTTTTACCGCAAATGCATGTCTTGCAAAATAACATTAACCAAAATATCTTCAGATTTTGATGGAAGAGGACGGAGAAGAAGGGCGATGAGCGTTTGAGAGATGCCATTTCACACGAACCTCATACATTGGGTGTCCTATGGACCGGTGACACCTTGTTGTATAGGAAATCGTGGAGAGCCATATAATGCGCGTAGCGCATCCACTCCATGAAATTCCTGGTCTGGGCCAAAACCCACGAATTATTTGAAGCATCCCAAATACCCATCGCGCCCGATTGTTACACTTCACCATCCAATCGTTACACTCCGTTTCCTTTCATTTCTTTCTTGTCAATACCCACCATTGCCAATGTTACACACCGCTTCC